>JAGWCC010000270.1:1200000-1800000 GCA_022651775.1 Drusus annulatus
ATGTACAAGAATTTTTCTACAAGATAGCATTGAAATCTAAAATAGTGAAAAAAAAGGCTTGCAAGATATACTCAATAAGGCGACCATAAAACCATTCGATACCATAACCCTAGACAAGCCAGTGGCGTTGATTATCTGTTTCTAGAGCGGTAGATACTCCAAGTATCGCCCTGGCGAAAGACCCTCACTAAGAATCGAAACGTTGCTTGAAATGGCTTCAGCCTTGTTTGCTGACTAGATGTGAATAACCAAGTACTACCCAACCTCCTCTCTCCATCTACTTTCCCTACTCATAAATTTCAGCCTCACAACATACCTTAATTGGGGATGCCATAGTTTCACTGGCTACAGACGATTAGGACCAGTAGGGACTCTGGTGCGTTATTCACTATAATAATAAAATACATTTTTAAAAATGCCACATGAGGGACCGAAGGTTTTCAAGATGCAGTGTTTTGGGTACAGACTTCTGCCTGTGTCACCCAACCTTAACAAAATCAAAGTATAAAGATATTGAATAGGTATTTGCATAGCTTAAATATTAATAATATCTAATATAGAAATGCATACTTTTTTGCCTCCCTCTTACCATCTTCTTTCCCTCCTCACAATTTTCAGCCTTACAACATATCACACTTGGGGATGCTGTAGTCACACTGGTTCCAGACGATTGGGAGCAGTAAGGACTCTTGTGAGGCATTCACTTACAAAAAAAGTATTTCTATATTTGATCAAGTTTGATTATTTTCACCTGAAGTAAGATGAGATTAATGTAATTTCTGACACACGAATACGTCCACAACACACTTCTATGGATTTATCCCTCCAGTGCACAGCGTTAGGATTAAAATGGGCCCTTTCTCCCAACGTCCACGAGTACATTCTCAAATCTTAGCCTAAACAAAGGTTAACTCGTCGGCTTGAGTGAACGCTAAGAGTCCTATAAATAGACCTCTCAGCTCTCGGCAGGGTGAAGTTTACACAAAATACTATAGGCATTCCCGAAACTATTGTCATCTACTCGTTCCCTTTAATTTTGGAAGAACAATGGTGGATATAGTATTTTTTTTGTTTTGTTTTTAAAAATAAAATTATACTAAATACCTCACAAGAGTCCCAACTGCTCTCAACCGTCTAGAGCCAGTGAGACTATGGCATCCCCAATTGGGGTATGTTGTGAGACTCAAGGTAGTGGGGAGGGGAAGAAGATGGGGAAGAGGAAGATTGAAAAGTACCTGGCTATTTCGATCTGGTAACCAAATACGGCGAAAACCATTTCAAGCAACTTGTAGATTCTGAATGGTGGTATTTCACCACTCTGGAACGTGCTGCAAATATACGTTATATTATTTTGAATAAATTAAATGTGTAATGAAACATTTAATTTTTTTTTTTTGCGCACGCTAGGTTTGAAACTGCGACGTCTGGATTTGTAGTCGAGCGTCTTACAACTCAACGACGGAGGCCTTCATATATGTAATGTAATATGGTAATGTTTTAATGTTTTTTTTTAAATGAAAAGCTCTCTTATAATTGGTCAACTAACCATAATTAAAGCTTTAGCTTAATTTAATCGGGTACCATTTAGAATCTTAACTAATCGTCGGCCTCCGTGGTCGAGTTTTTTAATATGTTAAATGATGACGACTACGAATCCAGAGGTGGCGGGTTCAAATCCTGGTGAACGCAAATTAAAAAATCTTGACTTCTTTGTGTTTTCACAGTCAATTCACTTAAAATAATATGAAAAGATACATTGCAGCACGTTTTAGAGTTGAACATACTCTAAGTATCACCCTGGTGATAGACCACCATCCAAAATCCAAAACGTAAGGAACTTCCTAACCTTTTTCTTCACCATTTCCTTCCCTTTTTCACAACCTTCAGCCTCATAACATACCCTTCGTTTTGGGGATGCAATAGTCAGACTGGCTCCAGACGAACGGGAGGAATTTGAACTCTGGTGTCATATTTACATTTTACGTACAAAAATAAAAAGCCGCGATTTTTAGTATTTGGGATTTAAAATTTTAATAAGATCTTTAAATTAATCAATTTTGAATAAAAAAATAAACAGTATTATTAAAAGCAACCGTTCAAATTACGTGTTAGAGGGTTATTTTCTTGGGATCTATAGTTTGCCGCGACAGCTTAGTGTAATAGTTCAATCATCATATCCTCACGCTGTGTTCTCAGTTGGGGCACTTGGAAATCAATAATGATTAAATCTATTCGATCCATTCAATCGCTGGAGCGTGGGACCGAGAGGCCGACCCTACTTTATATAATGGCAAATAATGTACATTGGCACTAGAACTAACCATTCGATAACTATTACAAGCCACCTTTCTTGGAATAATGAAATTAATCATGGCCCGATGAAATTGTTGTAGATTGGAGTCTCATGATATTGACATAATCGGATCTTTCAAATTCGTTTTGTAAGTGTCAACAGCAATTATGTTGATTAGTTTCAAATATTTAATCAGGTAAAGCATTTTACTAATAATTGAATATTTGTTTAAAATCTACGTCCTTTGAATCCGTTTGGAAGGATCATAACCATTCAACCACGGAGGCTAATAAATAAAATATTTTACATAAATTTTCTCCAAAATAATCAACCAACAAGTAAATTGTCAACTCCAACTCCATTAATTTTAACTCGTTTAACAAGATGGCGTTAAAAACAGAAAAAAAAGACATCGTAGACCAGTAAAAAATAAAAAAGGGTTTTATTTTCCAAATACATTCACGAACAATAATTAAGTCCTCACTCAGCAACCGAGAAGAAAAATCAAAAGTCCTTGAGGTCATTAAAAAGGTCAACGGCTTATTTTAAATGTTCGGGTTGGTTTGGGTTTTGAAATACAGACAAAACAATTTACACTTGTGTTAATTGAAATTGGTCAAAAATCATTGAATTGCGTGATTAATTTGTTGGGTAAGATCAAGTAAGTGTTTGAATGTGATTGAAACAAAATAAATGAATTTATTTTGTTACTCGGTAATTAGCCTTTTTGTATTTAAATTTAAAATTAATATGATTTTTTTTATTATTATTTTAAATGAAAGCCAGTTTTCCTCGGTTACGAATAGTCTTTTAATAATAATCAGGGTGGTACATAATCTAAGCACCGCTCTATAAGTAACGCTTCGGACCACTTGATCACTTACAACAATTTTCAAGAATTTCGGTCGTTTTTTTAATGATATTTCGCACAAGAATTTTTACTACCCGAGAAGTGGACCACATATGACGTCCCAATTTGGGTATGTTATTAGCAAATAAGCTGGGTATTGAAGCAGATGATAGCATAAAGAACAAACATAGCCAAAGCCGAAGCCAAAGCCATTTCAAACAAATATTTTCATTCTTTGTGGTTGTCCCTCATAAAGGATATTGATAGGGATTTTTACCTTATTTATAGGTCCGAATGTGTGTACTATATTTTGACTGTTTTAACTGTGAAAAATCCTTTGGTTATGCCGTGTTTTGAGCGCGTGACCATTGCATCAAAAGGCAAGGAGCTTATCGTTCTACTTCGAAGTTCGTCGTTTCGATACTTTACCAACCTTCTTCTCTTCCTTTTCCTTTCACATCATAATACTATTTCACCTCACAACGTCTAAAGGTCGGGTGTGCCATAGTTATATCTTCCTCACACAGTTGAAATTCTTGTTAATTTATCAAATATGACGGCCTCGGTGGTCGAGTGATTAGACGCTCAACTACGAATCTAGACGTTCAAACCCGGTGTGTCCAAATATACTTTATTTAATTAATATCTGTCAAAACATATTTAATTAATATAAAATAATGTTTAGTCTCACTGGCTCTAGACTTAAATTAAGAGGGAGAAGAAAAAAGTTCAGAAGTACCTGGCTATTCAAATGTGGTCACCAAACACGGCTAAAGCCATTAAGCAACGAACCGCATCTGAATTGTGTTTTTTTTTACCAGGGCGATACTGCGAGTATCTACCACTGGCCATCACCTCCCGTATTTCTACACAGTGCTTATGAATACATTGTGCTCGTAGGAGTGAGTTGAGTATTTTCCTTAGTTTTTTTTACTAACCAAATGGTAATTTTATTAAATAAAATAATTATCGGATATTTCAAAATGTTTTACACGTTTTTGACATTATCACCAAGTTAAAAAAAGGAAACTTTAAGCTGAAAAAAAACAACCTCTTCACTATCAAAAAAGGTTGTGTTAATTCTTTATATCTTGACACCCGTTAAGTAAAGGTTAGGGGGTAAATTCTCCACATTACAATCTACGCTAACAAGGAATCGAATATCTACTTGGGTGTGTAATAAATTGATACTGGAATTCGGGTGTCGGAGACAATTCATCATGGAGGTACGCCACTGGCGTAATGAGTGATGATCATGACCACCCCTTCCGGCTCTACCCGAAGGATGGTTTTGAATAATATTTCATTAATTTTTTTCACATTTTCAATGTTTTTGTTTGTATTTTGGATTTGAATAATTAAATATTATAAATTATTTTTAAGTACTTGGACGGAATCGCGTTTTTTATAGAGAATACCGCACAACAGTCCCAACTGCTACCAACCGCCTTGAACCAGTGAGACTATGGCATCCCCAATTGGGGTATATTGTGAGGCTGAAGGTAGCGGGGAGGGAAGAAGATGGAGAAGAGGAAGCTTGGCACCACACACGGCTAAAGCTATTTCAAACAACGTTTCGATTCTGAATGGCGGTCTCTCACCAGGGCGATACTTTTACTTAGTATCTACTACCCCAGGACGTACCGCAAATTTAGTATATACTATTTTATATGAATTAATGTGACAATAATACATATTAATCAGATAAAAGTTTTTTGCGCACGCCGAGATTTGAAACCGCATCCTGTAGATTCGTAGTCATATGATTATTGCATAAATCAGAAAAGCATTTTAGAGTTTACCCTAAAAACACACATATGGTGTGATTGGTATACATTTCCAACAGTGATGTTGTCGTGAAACGTCACTGAGAAACAGCATTTGGTTTTGTTTACGCCTATTTATTGTTTTCACCGAAAAGAGGACAACGAGTGTATTCATTGATTTTTATAACAGTACGTTATTTTTTATTTATTAAAAATGAACCTTTTTACAATTTCCCTGAAATTTTGTTTTCTCAAGTCGAATAACAAGTTTAAAATGTGCTGTACACAACCAATGCATCTGTGTGAGTACTTTGTTTATGTCAACTCGCGCGGCGATATCAATAAATATCCCTCATTATTTAAAAATGTATATATATTTAATTTATTAGCATTAAATAAAATTTGTAAATGTTGTATTATTAAATCATTAAATCGAGTTCCACCACGAATTAACGGTTTCAAAATTAGAAAATTAAATCAAAATTTTTCTGATTTTATGAATACCCACTATGAATATATGTAATTCCATTATTATTTACAATATTTCTGCGTGCACAAAAAAAAAAACAATTTATAAATTTCACAGCTGTACATTTACTTTGACACCATAATTCCTCCATGATCGAGTGGTAAGACGCTCTACAACGAATCCAAAGGTCACGGGTTCAAACCCGGCGTGCGCCAATAACTTTTATTTAATTAATACGTGTCATAACACATTTAATTCATATAAAAATAATAAAAAGTATGTTTGCGGCACGTTCCATCGTGGTTGATACTCTAAGGATCGCCTTGGTGAAAGACGACCATTCAGAATCGAAACGTTGCTTGAAATGGCTTTAGCCATGTTTGGTGACCAGATCTGAATGGCCAGGTACTGCCCAACCTTCGTCTTTCCAATCTCCTTCCCCTCCCCACCACTTTCAGCCTCACAACATACCCTATTTGGGGATGCCATAGTCTCACTGGCTCTAGACGGTTGGGAGCAGTTGAGACTCTTGTGCGGTATTCATATATAAAAATAAATAAAAACATATTTGATCTCACCTTTTCAGGTGCCTATGAATTGCTTAGTTGGTACGAATACTAAAATAATGTTGATCAATTCCACAATGTCTAAAAAAGTGTATAGTATTTTCCTGCAATGGCTTATTTATAAATGTATTTCTCATTAGCTACGCCACCCCTTCCACCAATATCCTTATACCGCTTAAGAAGGCTCTAGTTTTAAATAATAAACGGCGCGATTTGGGATGCCGCCGATAAACAATGACGAATCGGGACGGGCGAAGGCGCGTGGATCCGGCCAGGCTTAACTGAAATGAATGGAGCGCTTAATATCGAATGAACGAACTCAGACCTTGGAATAAAACGCCGCATTACAAGCCTCGAAATGAATGAGAAGGCTGTAACGCGAGTTCACAATGATTAACGATCATAATTCATTTGCATAAACGAACATACATTTTACACATACGACGTTATTTTTCACCCTTGTGAAATGTTTTTTTTTATATATTTTTTATAGTGAATACCGCCCAAGAGTCCCAACTGCTACCAACCGTCAGATGCCAATGGGACTCTAGCACCCCCAATCGGGGTATGTTGTGAGGAAGAAGATGGGGCATACGAAGGTTGGGGAGTACCTGGCTATTCAGATCTGGTCACCAAACACGGCTTAATGTTAAAATTTCAAGCAACGTTTCAATTCAGAATAGAAGTCTTTTACCAGGGCGATGCTAAGAGTATCTTCCACAATGGGACGTGCCGCAAATATACTATAGTATATATTTATTTGCGCACGCTGGGTTTGAACCCGTGACCTCTGGATTCAATTCAATTCAATTTTTCAATTCAATTTCTGTATTCATTTTAATAACATTACAAAATAAAATTTTAAGGCGTTATTAAAGATATGTACAAAAAAATATATATGGAGTAAACAAAAAACAGAGTACACTGCATATAATATACAATATAAGACAAGATTTAATAACTAAACAGAATAGATATATAGTAAATACAAGTTAAGCAAGCAGCAATAAAACTTGCTGTTTAAATACAGTTTCGCTGATGCAAAAAATATCGATATCCGAAGCGATTCGATTCAACAGCAAGAGTGCCCTCCCCACCGGCATGACCATTGGCAAGTTAGTCCTGCAGGCCGGGAGATAAAACAATCTATGCTGTCGATGACGGCGATAACCATCGGGAACATACAAGTTAATGCTCTCCATGATAGCTAAGTTTTCAAAACATGCACGTATCAATTTGAAGAAATGGGTGACGATGTACACATCCCTTCTGATTCGTAGTCGAGCGTCTAACCACAAGACCATGCAGGCCGTCAATATAACTCAATACATTGATAACAAACACTCGAACTACAATTTTATCAAAATGCCTGTTTGTACAAATGTACCTGTAGATGTAATAAAAAGCAGATTGTGCCCTGCCCAAGGTTTTTTACAATGCAAACTGGTCCAGATTTAAAGAAATATCATTGTCTTGCAATAATTGTAGTCTTCATATTTACTGGTACATATAAGTATATTACGTAGCTAAAGAGCTTGGAACTTTGGTGATGGATCAATCACTTCATTTTAATTTAATATTGGGCGCTTAAAATTCCTGTTTTTGAATTTTACATTGTACCTTCACTCTAAAAATCAACTAACTAACTTACTATCACGCCATTTCTCCGCAGGAGAAGACAGAGAGGACGGACCCACACAAGTCTGTCTCGGCACACACTCCTTGCTTCATTCACATTCATACATCGTCTCATACATACTCCTCTGTTATTATGACTCTTCAGATGGCCCGATTCAAGTATTTGATTTCCTTGATCGTGCCATGTCTTCCTCGGGCGTCCGAGACTTCTTCTTTTATTCACCTCTGCTTCATATATTCTTTTCATAATCCTTTCTTCGTTACGTCGCTCTACGTTCCCAAACCATCTAAGAGTCCCTTTCATGATCCTATTCATTACGCTTAGATATTTTTATATTCTTTCCGGATATCCACATTTTTAATACGGTCATACATGGTTTTACGCACATACGCCTCAGGGATCTCATTTCCGAAGCATTCAATATACTTCCATCCTTCCTCTGCCAGTTCCATACCTCACTGCCGTACATCAGGGTTGGTATAAGCACCCCACTGTGTACTGCTAGCTTCGCTTCAAAATCAAAAGAAAAAAAAATCCATTTGAAAACACGTTGGCCGGGTAAAATGTTCAGTCGTAATAATATCTCATAGAATTGGTTTAATCTGTCATAAAGCACGTGGCACGGTGCTCACAGCACAATACATTATGCAATACGCTGGAAGAAGATGGTGCCAGGGAGAGTGATTTTAGACTAAATACGTCTTGTTCGCGAGCATGATTTACGAGTACATACACAAAGGCACGCATTGTATAATGCTACGAGAATAAAAATTACTTGGAGAATACAACGGCACTTACTCACAATTTAATACCTTGCCACGACGTAACAGGGGAGTTTTCAATCATTCTCTTGAATGGAATTTGTTTATTTTATTATTATAGGCTTTTACACTGTGCAATAGACAATATAAAATAATAGTGACACAGAAATAACACGGATTAAATTATTAGCACAGAAAAATATAAATAATTTATTAGAGATATCACAATGGAATAAATAAACATAAGTATTTGTGTAAGCCATGATATCGTGGCCTTCTTGTAACTAGATTCAGTGCAGTTGAATATACCTACCTACTATTTCTGCGAAGGAATTACCCACTGCATGCAATCTAGGTACAAGCGATGATCTAAATGTATTAGTTCTGATATTTTTGTTACACTTAAAAATGATTTTGATCGAGTAGTTCTGTTAGGTATATGGAAGGTAATTAAGCTAAGTAAATAAGAGCTGTCTATAATACCATTAAAAGGTAATAATATAAATCGGAAATAAGTCTTCTTTCTGAAAATGTTAGTAATTTTAACTATTTCATTAGGTAATCGTAATTTATGGTTTCTATGGGTAGACCGACTTTGTAGTTAATGTTTCTTAGAAATTTATGCAACAAGTTTTTAATGGAATCAGAGTAAAGTTTCAATATATTTTAAAAAATATTTTTTCAATGATTTAAAAATTAATGTCAATTAAAACCTCCGTAGTTCAACGGAAAACTTATTTGTTTAGAAGTCAGAGTCGTTGAAATCCGGTAGTAAGGTCAAATAAATGTGTATTTAAATACTCATTTATTTATACGTAGTTTCTGTGTTAAATTTGTATTTTATTTTCTACAATTGAATGTGATCAAATTAAATATTACTATTATTATAACGTTTTTTTAGTTTTTACGGACTGCTGTTCCGGTGACTGTAGACCAAAATAATAAAGTTTGATAGTGGCAAAAAAAAAACTAAAACATATCGGACTTAATAATAACCCGGAGTTTTGAACGATATCTTAGAGAAAAATTATTGAAATTTTATTGCATAAATATACTTCTAGCTAAGTTTATCTAAAAACAAATTACCCAAGGTTGAGTCATACAAACGTTTTGATAATCAAGGTCAAATGGGCTAACTTAGTCACCCTCCTTCGGATCGTACTCTAATTCGATTAAATTAAGCAATAATCACGAGTGTGTGCATTACGAAAACAATAAAGTACATACGAGTAAATTTATATTTCGCTTCGAAGCGATACCGATTCGAATTCTTGAAAAGTTTTACACTGGCTAATACGATGTTTAGTGACTAGATCTGATCAGTCTGGTACCTATTTTTCAATGTTCCTATTCCCTTTTTGCTTTTATAGGTACATCATTTGTCTCGTTTTCTTCGGCCCCATTATATATATAACCAAGTTGGGTGTACCGTAGCACCACCAGTTCCAGATTTTGTATTAATCCTATCTGTAGCTTTGTAATTTTTAACTTTTGATATTTGAATATTGAAAAAAAAAACATTTATCAAAGATATATATGTATATATATTTTAAACGCAGAGGACTTAAGCTACATTGAGATGTATTTTGTATTTTTCTCCTAATCGGGTGACTGATTTAAGCTGAGCCACCGAAAAAATCCGCTACGAAAATCTAATATGTCCATATACGAGTATATTGTCTTCCCGTTGACTGATCTAATTCTCCAGTTTATTTATTTCAATATTATCGTCCAGAAAATCCACGGTAATACACGCAAGCTACTCCCAAATAAAAAAATAAAAACAGTAATTAAAAGAACCAATCATTAGTATAATTATATTTTCAAACCTTCCCATTAATGTTCAACTATTTACTAACTTGTTTGTTAGCTAGAATTTGATAATGTACTAGCCGTGAACTGTCTGGACGAAGCTAAACAAACACTCCATTTATACGAAATCATCGCTAAAATGTGTTGCGAACTATCACCTTTACCGTTTTTTTGAATTTTACGGTAGATCCAGCAGTTACCCAGTTCCAAAGTCTTGAAGTTCATATGCAGATAATGGCAAAACGTTTTACATTCTTTTTCAATATTTTAATAATGTCATCGTCTGCTATTCAATGTCAAGAAAAGCATTTTTTTTTTATTATTTTTTGTTTCTAATGATTTTATTAACATTTTGTAAGAAAGAGTGAACGTTTTTAGAATTCACAATACAAGCAGTAAAAAAATACTCATTTTAGGAACCAACAATGGAGTAACATGATAAATTTAGGAATACTGCAAAAATCTTGAAAGGGGTACAGAGTGTAAGAATATTAATTATTTACTTCATAAAATACCTACTTGAGGTCAATCAAAGTACTCGTATATATTATTAACCATACCTATTAAAAAAGAGATTTACTACAAAATATTTAAAGAACGTAATTATCAAAAAAATAAGAAACCTCTGAATTTAAACCTTTTTCCTCGTGTTTTTTGCTAAGACTAGACCGGTTTCAACCTATTATGTTCATCTATAGATTACCGTGGCAGGATAACTGGTTAAAACGGTTTCAATAAAAAAAAAACAGTTTCACCACGACCAACGGTTTCAAAAAATAGAAATAAGAAACCAACCCTACGATTGATTACTGAAAGAAAACTAATAATAACAAGGAATCTCCAAGCCTCATCTTTTGATTTTATGCTTTTTTTCATATTTCCATCTTCTTTGAAGATTCTCAATATTCTTTCAGAAATTGATGTTAGAATAAGCGTAAAAGCTTTTAAAGTTAATTTCTAAATCTGTAATTGTCAGAAATCAATTACCGCTTCGAAATGGTCCTTAGTTTGACAGGACAACGTTTATAAAGACGAAAATATAATAATTGGTAGTAAAGTTGACTTCAGATTGAATCCAATCAAAATTTTGGCAAGAGTGTTTTATTAAAATCCGCGAAAGAAGTAATGAAATATTATTAAGAAAGTTTTTAATAATTTCATTCGAGGAAAGTATTTATAAAAGTCTTGTTAATCTTTTTTACCTGTTTAAAACATTTTTGACGAGTAATTTGAATAAATTTTAACGGCAGTGCGAAAAAAACCAACATTAATTAATCATCACAAATAAATACGTTGCAAATCTGCCAAAAAAGTATTTTTGGTAAAATAAAAGTTATTTTTTAATGAAAAAAAATCTTTCCTGTTAGATTCTGGAACTGTTAAAACAATTTGAATAATTCCTCGGGAAGCAATCAAAACAATTAGATAACTCTGAAAATATAAATAATTGCGAAAGTAAGGGAAAGTGCGCCGTTTGTTTGCTGAATATTACATCATTCCGTCCTATGTTTAAGGGTGTACAGTGGTTCCTTTAATTAATTCACATGCTCAGGATTCTTGAGGGGTGAAGCCTTAATTAGAATATCCGGCTAGCTATATACGAAGGTGTGTTGGTACTATTGTAGTTATGTGAGGGTAAAATATAACAAATAAAACCGTTAGAGAAACAGCACTTCACGTGGGCGGTTGGTTTCTATGCTTGTTTAAATTTATAATTATTATTTTCAATTTTCAAATAAAACGTTAAAAGCGACCTAAATTATCCCCATTGTTAAATGAAATGGAGATTTTATGCCTACTTAAAACATTGAAATATGCCTTTTTTAATTAATATAAATATGATGTAATGGTTTAAGAGTGATAATTTTTATTTAATTTTTAAAAAAATTCTGATCAAATCGTTTTTAAAAGTGCACGTATATGATTCTCCTAAAAATGAGTTTCGAAACACTTTCATGGCTTACGCTCCACCATTTCCACAAAAAGGCAAAAAAAAAATTTCCCAATTGTAAATTTGAAGTTTTCGTAAGTTTTATTTATGTAAAACATTATTAAATTTTGTGGCACGTACCGGAGTAGTATAAACTAAGTATCGCCCTGGTGAAAGACCACCATTCAAAATCGAAACGTAACTTGAAATGACTATAGCAATGGCTTGTAGTTTGGTGACCAGATCTGAATAGCCAGGTACTTTCCAACCTTCCTCTGTACCACTTCCTACCCCTCACTACAACCTTCAACCTCACGACGTACCCCAATTGGGGATGCCATGGTCCCATTGGCTCCAGGCGGTAGAAAGTAGAAACGACTTGTGTTCGAAATTCACTTTAAAAAATAAATATAAGATTGATGGTGTCATATAATAATAATAATATTTGGACGATTTGTATAGCGCCGTTTTTGTGAAAAATCACCTCTTTCTGGAAAGTCCCTATCTTCTACTCGCACCCACTTACTTGTCATTTATGTTCCTAACACCATTGACATCATCCACCCATTCACAATTTTTAATTAAGTTCGGTATTCTAACAGAATGCTCGAAGACCGAATTCCACATTAAATACTGGTGGCACTTTCAGAGAAAGGACGTCTAGTTAGTTGGCCCAGACAAAGCTGTAGGAAGCAACTCTGGAGGCTATGCTAGGGAGGATGTGCTAGGGGGGATGTGCCTACTTATTCTGAAGTTGCCAAAGTATTCCAGGACAGGAACGTCTGACGGCCGCTTTGCGAAGTGATATGTCTCGAATAAGACAAAGAGAAGAATATGATGGTGGTATTCTATAATATTATTTGTTTTTGCTAGTTTTCAAAAATTAAGAAAAATGCGTGTTTATTTCGGATATGTTAAACATTTCATTTCAAAGCAAAAATAAACAGCGGAATTGTATTATTTATTTTGTTACGTCTCCTGTGCTTTTTCTCAAGGGGCCCTCGGCCTTTTCCCAACAATGCCTAGCACTTCCAGCCAGCAATAAATAAGGGAAGTTGAATAAGGGATGGTGACACGAATACTTGTTGTATTACAAGGAATATGTTACTTAATTACTTGGCGGTCAAAACACATGTGGTTTGCTGAAGAATGTGGTTTGTTGGAATAACACACCCCACTCCATGTTGCGGCTTGAATTGTTAACAGACCTTGTTATTACTGTAAGGGTGGGTCTTGCTATATAATAGGGTGCATACTTATTTAATTATTATAATAAAGATACAAGCATCGTATCGTTGTGATACTGGTGAGCACTTTAGCGTAGCGGTTTAAATTCAAGGTAGTATTCACGGTAAAATTTCATAATGGCGCTATTCATCAATTTGCGAACGTGTAAAATGTGACATTGGTTCAAATCACTAGGCCTAAATTTACTTGCAAATAATGAAGGATAACGCCTTTGACCTAAACACAGTCGATATTATAGTCTACCGGTCGGTAGCTGAGTGGACAAACGCGTCGGATTCCCACCGGGGTGTCGTACGTTCAATTCCTCTGCTGGCTCCTCTATCATTACACGAGCAACATCTTCCGCTTATTATAATGGCAGCAGGAGTTTTTCAAATATTGTCAGGTTATTCGTAACCCGGGAATATTTGTCTTCCATTCTGACAAAGACAAAAAAAATCTTTCCACTGCTTTTAATATGTAATTTAATTTGGTCTCCAACACAAAATCAAATACATTTAATGATTTACCGCCTCGTGACGGGGAAAAGTTGAAATATCACTTATTTTCAGGAATTTTCTAAATTCGTCCTCGTTTCCTATCCTTGAAAACGGAAATCCAAATAAAACCAAATCTAGCCTGCTAAAATTTAGCGGACCATATAAAACAGCCATCCAAACTTTCGCAATAAATAAAATGAAGAAATTATACAAAGTTAATGTCTGCGCCATAAATTAATAACATTGTGAAAAGTTTCACAACATTAACAACTGACCCTTCGTTTGAGTTGACAACTTCATAAATCACCGTTTCACAAAAAAAGTTTAATTTTCACTGTAGGGATTACGCATTTCGCAAAATCGAATGTCATCCTTGACCCGAATAACACGTTCGGAATCAAAAACTCCATGTGAAATGCCGCGTCAACAAGATACATACAATCGAGTTGAATCCTCATAAAATACTTTTATTTCGAAAGGCGGTCCAGTCCATGTTATACAGGGTGTCAGTATTTGTATGTTTTCAATTATTAGTAGGATTGTTATCCAATCACGTTTTACGGATTAATTATCTGCTTGCTAAGTCCTCCATCATTGCGTTAGCAGTTTTCGCGCTTGTAATGATCAAAGTAGTAGGATTTTTAAAATCTTCAAGATATTCATAATTATTTTTCATTAAAAGAAAGACAAACATTTCCGGGTTACGAATAACCTGAAAATATTTGAAGAACTCCCACTACCATCATAACAAACGGAAATGTCGCTTGTGCAATAACAAATGACTTAGCTAGCAGAGGAATTAATCTCACGACGCCCGTGTGGGAATCCGACGCGTTTGTCCATTCAGCTACTAACCGGTAAAGCCGGCGATGTTTTTTATTTCTTTAAATATATACATTTATGATTGAGCGCTAAACTCTTTGATTCGACGGTGATTTCGGAATTGATTTCCAATGAGGTATAAAATTCCTTTAAAAATATTATTATTATCCTTTATAAATATATATTTATATTTATATGTATATATATATATGTATATATATATATATATATACATATATATATATACACATATATATATATATATATATATATATATATATATATATATATATATATACATATATATACATATATATATATATATATATATATATACAATTCCGAAATCACCGTCGAATCAAAGAGTTTAGCGCTCAATCATAAATGTATATATTTAAAGATATATATATATTAATAAAATGATAATAATTTTATCATAATTATATAATTTTGTTGGGTTACTCACATAGAATTTTGCATTGTTATTATTTTACAGTTGTTATCCGTGAAAAAATCACGGAATTTAACTGTTCTTGCCACGAAAATATATTAAATTAAATTAAATATCTTCACCCATTTCAAATATAGAATAATGTCTTAAAATATATTACATTAGAGGTAAGTACTTTTTTAGGCGGGTGAGGATTTGAAAGGATTCTTTTTTAATTTGATAATTTTCTGAACACAGCCGTCTTTTCCAATTTAGATAAGTTCACACTCGTACGTACGCACGAACTCACAAAGAAAATTATGTATCAGAATGGGTAAATTTTTGAGTGTTACAGATTTTAAAATGCAGGAAAAATTAGGTTTGATGACAATCGACTTGTGTTTTCAGGTGATTTCAAGGATCAGTTTTTAAAATTTAGCATGTGTCTTTGCGCAATTATTTCTCAGTTAACCTTGATATATTAATGACAATTGGAATTTATTTAACTAATGTGTGTCATTATACATTGAATTAACATAAACTAATATAAACCTTATTTGCGGTATGTTCGAGAGTGGTAGATACTCTAAGTATCGCCTTGGTGACAGAGCACCATTCAGAATCGAAAAATTGCTTGATTGATTTGGTTGTTTGAAAATGTTGTTTGTGACAATTGAAATGGTTGTTTGTGACCTGATCTGAATAACCCGGTATTCCCAACCTTCCTTTTCCCCATCTCCTTCCCCTCCCCACCACCTTCAACCTCACAACATACCCTAATTGGGGATGCCATAGTTCCACTGGCTCTAGGCGGCTGGGAACAGATGGGGTGTTATTCGTGTAGTAACGTTAGAGCCACATAGCATAAAGTATTTGGGAATATCTATTCGTCCTCCTGATGCAAGCTACAAAAGACTAGCAACAAACATAATTCTGTTCTACTTTCCCATCAAAACAGGGGATCAAAAATGCATTTTCTTTAGAGTAACTCTTCAGAATGTTGTGCATACACCTCAGTTTCAATTAATATGCAGGTGGTGTTCAGTCTAAACTGCATCCTGGCTTTTGAAAAGCTCTCAGGCTTCCTGCACCGATGTATTTTTCAAACCTGGGTTTCTTATCTTTTCAACTCATCTATCATAGAGTAAAACGTGACCCAAGAAAATAAAAATAAATATGGGCATTCGGGATACGTGAATTTTTTTATAATAAAATGCTTTGACTGTAAAACATAAATTCCATTATTTGATGGAAGCTGGAATTGTCACCGCACCGTCTTGGCTATGCGTAGTGATTACATACAAGGTTCGTTGCCCTTTTGTTGCCAGGAAGGAGATGAATATTGATTTATTTAGAAATACAAAGTAAATCAAATGCTTGGTTAAATCTCTAAAGTACTGCCTACAAACAGTGAATGAAATATCTTTTTTTAATCCATCTGCAACATATTGTAGTACGAGCAAGACGTTTTCTTCCACGAATTCAAAAAAAAAACTTATTTTTCACGCCTTATTTCAATGATCAACTGTTTTAGATTAAATATGTTAGCTATCTACTCCACAGATTTTTGTAATGTGTCATCGAGTTGACGTGGATTCAAATTGGATAGTTGTACCTAATATAAGGTGAGTGTTCCAAAAATATAAAAAGTTTTCAATACCTCCTCAAAGTATTTTTTTTTTAAACAACAGCACACAAACAACACATTAAACCTCAATAAACCGGGTAGACCTTTCCAGGCTTCTTCCAGAAAACATGCGATAAATTATTTTGACACGACGATTTCTAGACCAAAAACTCTGAATCTTATTTACGTTTTTTATTAAATTTGGACGTGAAGAGCAAACAAATGATTATTTGTCTTTGGACGGAGTCAAACTGTAAATGTTGCACCTAGGGTAAAACCGCTAACCTTTTAGGCCAGACACATTCGTTTTGACTCACACATGAAGGTAAACCCCAACCTCAACCCCATACTACGGAAATCATCAGAAAATGCATCACATCCACACAATATTGATTAAAATATTGGCCTTTCCCTAAGTAAGATGTTACCAAATTCCAAAAAAATTGAAGAAACCAGCATTTAAAGCTCCCACGGATGGCCAACTAGTTGCTAAAAGATTTGAAAAAGCTTTCGTTACTTTCTTTCGGTTGCTTTTGGTTGCTCTCGGCTGCCTTGAAAGCTCTAGTCGTTAGGGCATTGTGAGACGCCAAAAGAGCTTTGACAGCATTCGTTAGGAAAGTCAGCAAAAGCTCCCCGCATGAAAATATTATATTCATTATGGAAACATTGCAAATCCTGCACTTTCATTAGACGGTCATTTTAATAATATTCTTGTCTAGAGAGTAAATGATTTCAGTTTCGAGCACTATTTTAAGGTTTCATGAAGTGAATGACATAATTTATTATGAGTTTAGTTGAATTTAAGGTGAATTAGAAGTTCTTCTATCACTCTCTGGTAATTACATTTTTGAAAAAAATCCTTAGAATATATTTTTTATATATCTCACGTTTAACATACTTATGATTTTTTTGTATCAACCTTTTACTAATCAATTTTTTTTAATGAATATGAAATAATAGCTTTTTATAAGACCACTTATTTTACTTTATTTTTTATGACCGACCGGTTTCGCTTAGTCTAAGCATCAAATTAAACTCATGAGTCGATCATAAAAATCAAAATAAAATCTGTGGTCTTATATCTAGTTATTATTTCATTTTCATCAAATATATCAAATCATAAATTAATTGCTTTCTACGAAAAAAAAAAACTTCTTTTGTTATTTAAATTTGCCAACAAACAAAAAAGTGCAGTTCTCAATGTACCATTTAGTATTGAATTTTTCACAGCTCCATAGCACATGATGAAAATAACGTGAGAAAAGTTGTACTGACATAGGAACTCCAGACAAAAACGCTCTAAGCAATGCAAATATAATGAAGCCAAAGCTTACCATTCGGGAGTTTTCACTGCCGCCTCAGAAAATCAATTTCTGATTAAGGGGAAGGTCATTCATAATATTTTTACGAAGCAACATTTGTGAAATTATGCTCAGTATGAAACAATTAGAGCCTTATACGCTACTGAGTTATCGGGGTAATTTACAAATCTGTTGCAAAAAGCAAAACGTATTTGGGAAATTTAATTATAAACACAATGGATAGCAAAAAATATCATTTATTATCATCTAAATTGCTAAAACCTTCCTCAACAATACGTGAGGCACAAATCTAAGGTTATTTGTAAACTATAGAAAAACAGTGTTTTCATTAATTTAGAACTAAATAATCACAGATCGATCAAATTAATTCGTTTCAAGCAAATTGATACCTTACAACAATGTAATATTTATTAATTTCTTAATTCTAATAAATATGTCTGTCTACAAATAATATTATGTTACGCTAGGCAAAAAAAAAAAATATTTTCTTTATTAATTGACATTTATATATAAAGGTAGTCAAATTGTGATAATGATTTCAGAGGGTAAAACAGCACGTATTTTTTTTAAATTAAATTTTGATATAAAAATGATATTGCATACATTTCTAGAACAGGGATCGAATTTTAATTTGTTGTTTCAACAAAGATATGAACCCAAAACCATCATAAAATAAAAAAAAAAGTCTTTCACTTTCAGGTTGGTATTCAGATCGAAAAACATTATTTTCATGATATTTTATCAAAACCGTAAGAATTTAAACTATTTATTGGGAGAATAATTTATATTTCTCTTACATCTCTAATAGGGAGAAAAATTGGAATCGTCTTGTTTTAAATTTATAGACACTGAAAGCGTTTTCTAATCAAAATTTTGTATTCCTTTGTGAAAATTCTTGTTTTCATTTCGGAACATTAAAGGGAGAGAATTGAAGTGCTCTTTCGAAGAAATTGCAAAAAACATTTTTTTCCTGAAATGCGAACGTGTTAATTCATTTAACGAGGTTTTGTCACGTTTTTGTTTTTGCCGTTTCTTTCGTGAGGCTTTTTGAAAAGCGTTCGAACTAATTTAAAAATGGATTCTGAAAAGCTTTAATCCGGGAACTGATTTATTTACCTGTAAATCTTGTGTACTTTATAAAGACGTGCTTTTATTTAAAACATATATTCACCTAATAATAAAGTTCTAAGGTATCTACCAGTTCAATTTAATAACCATAAAACTTAGTAAAACACCTTTTAATGAGATATTGATACTGCTCAAGAGTCCAAGAGAGTGTACTGCCAGAACCAGTGATCGAGAAAAAAATTCTAGAAACAAATTTGTTTCAACAATCCCGCTCTCCCCCAATTAATACATCATTTTGTTTTTTTTTAGCTTTCCGATTTGTAGTTTGGTCACACGTGGTTAAGCCTAGCAAACACCACAGTGTTTTTTATTTCACTGCAGTATAGTTTCTATCGAAAGGCATTAGAATAATATGTGGCACAAATCCAAAGTTCACGTTTTAGGGAACAGCCAAAAGTCAATTCTCGAACTCACTGAAAGCTCTGAACTATGTTTCCTGGCTCCTTTGGCTAATTCAGTGGGCTCTACTATAATTTAATTGAATTGCTTTCATTTCCCTAAAAGATATCATTATTATAATGCTCAGCTGCAACACTGTTATATGCAGATGATCTAAAAGTATTTCGCCCGATTGAATCCGTAAATTATTGTTTATTGCTTCGAAACGATTTAACAGTAATTTCTTTCTGGTGCTCTCTAAACCAAATCTATTTCAATATCAAAAAACGTTGCTCCATTACTTTTATACTAGAAATCGTTCTCAAATAGCGCTCGAATATAAAATTGATGATATCATACTTGATTGTGTTACCAATGTTCGAGACCTCGGAGTTGAATTCGACAGCGAACTTAACTTTAATTTTTGCATTGAAAACATAGTGTCCAGGGCATATCGTCTTCTTGGATTTCTGTATCGAGAAACCATTCAAAAACCCAAAGTCTCTCAAACATTTATACACATCTATATTATTCGCAGCATTTTTGAGTTTAGTTCTGTAGTTTGGAGTCTAATTTACTAGATTCCCAAAATTAGGATCGAATCAGTTCAAAAGAGACTAGTCCGAGCATTGTCTTATAGAGCTGGATTGTCCACACTGCTTGACGACCATCAAAAGCCTTTGAAATATTTTAAAATAGGAGACATTGAAAGAACGTTGGGAAAAAAATGACGTCAAATTTCTTTACAAAATTATAAATAACCACGTAGAATCTTCCCTTTTATCCACAAATTTAAAACTAATCCCCCTAATTTAAGAAACCGCGAAACTTTTTACATTCCTTTCAAAAAAACTAATTTTACCTTCTCCCAACCTCTTATGCGAATGTGTCGACTGTATAACATCCACTGTAGTGGCAAGATTAATGAACATGGGATGATCAATGAAATTGGTATATTTTTTAATTCACCTCTTAAGTTTAATCAAATCTTAAATACCATTTTTACATAAAACCAAACACAAAAAAGGTACACACATATTACAACGTTTCGTGTTATTTTTTTTTAGTTTTTTTTTTTATAATGTTGTTTTTCTAAATTTGCACTTGTGTTGATATTTCTTTTTATGTACGGTTATTTTCTTCATTTTTTTATTGTTCTTATTTTATTAGTGTATTACAGTGTATTTTTAATTGCATGATGTGAAAATTTCGGAAATGGATTGATGACCTACCTTTTATTTTGTATCTGTCAATATGTATGTAATATTGTCACTCTGTCAAATATTTCAAATAAATAAATGAACAAAGGTTAGGTACAAGCTCTGGGAAGATCAAAATACAGCCAATTTGTAAATTGAGCACTTCTAGCTCTAACTGAGTAATTTTTAAAAGACAAACATTTCCAGATTACGAACAACTTGAAAATATTTGAACAACTACTACTACCAATATAATAATCTGATTTTTTCTTGTGCAGTGATGGAGTACTTAGCTACCGGAGGAATTGAACCCACGACGCCTGGGTGGGATTAATCTGACGCGTTAGTCCACTCAGCAACTTACTAACCGGTAAAAATTGCGAAAGGAGATGAAATGAAAAATAAACTCAGTCCTGATTTAGCAAAGGAAACTTGCTTACCAGAACCCTACTAAAACCTAAATTAAATATGATTTAACCACATTTTGAACACCGAAACTTGATTTTCCACTGATTCTTCTTCAAAGGGGTTGGGCCAAAAACATTGGAATAGCGAGAGCTGTGTATCTAGAATGCAATACCTTAGCTTACTTCAACTTTAAACACAGCCAAAACACGATACTAGACTAGGCTGAACGAGGGAAAGGGATTCAGACGCTCAAGGGATTTTCTTAGGTTATTATTGAAAAAAATAATAGTGAACGTATTTATATTTCTCTGACACCTTGAACAGCTGACGGAATTAACCTGTTCATTGAAATGTATTTAGCAAAAATAATTTCGAAGTTGAAACATGAAAATCGACAGAATTTTTTTTCCCGTTGGGAAAACTAAGCTACATTAACGTTTTCTTTTTGCAATTTATGACTAAAATCTTTGATTGAATCTTAACATTTGTAATAGTCCAAACATTAATCTAATCATTAGCGTGGTGAGCCGTTAAACAAAAATTGAACTAACGGTGACGTATCATATTTTTTTCACGATTTTCATGAATTCCGTAAAGCTAAGTTGTTTCATTTGATATGTGTGTAACCGTAGGTGAATTTTGAAAACACTGGACTGTTACTACATATTGGGTACTATCACAGGTATGAAGGTTAGGGAAGGCTCGATAAGTTCACCTCCCTGGGATAAGTGTGCTGGCTTTGGTTGCATTTTAAAACGAAGGTGAAATATAGTGTAGGTGAAAGGTGTTTTTCCATATTATTTTGAAAGCAAGCCTAGGTCTAGCGGTGTAAACCACTGTCACATTTTACACTGTCTCAAATCGCTGATTAGCGCCACTATGAATTTTTCACCGTTACCATTTCAAATAAGCGCCTCCGTCAACCACCGATTCTCAGCCCGCTTTGGCATTTGATCAAATAATGATCAGGTGTTATGCATAACAGCACGACCGTTATTTTATCATTAAATCCTTGATTTCCTTGCGAAAATGTAGAATAACGCCTTTTGCCTAAGCACAGTCGATATGCAACATGTTATTTTTACGTAATAGACACTTCCGAGAGTTAAAAAAATCCTTTAAAAAAAGCGCTATTTAGTTTGTTCGACAGTTGAGTGATCCCCATCAAATGCCTATTGTTGGTCTGTTTCAGCTTTTGAGCAAATTGTGAATTGTTGACACGCATAACTGTTGGGTTGTTACGCTTTTCAGATTATCAAAGTTTCTTCAAAACCTGAAACGGGCCTAGAATTTTCGTTAAGCGGGGACCATTCAATTGTCGAAAAAACAAAATTGTCGAATTGTAATGATGTCCAATGTAACAGAAGCTTGAAACACGTCAACCTTAAGGTTGGGGTATTCTTCCAAATGAAAGTTATTCAGTATCACACTTTGAGAACTTTTCGCATCGGCTTGCACATTTTACCTCATGAGGCAGTTGTTTGTATTGTGTGCATTTGAAAAAATATGTTTTAATCAAATTTAATACTATTATCATTTTATTCTGCTAGATATTTTTTTGTGACAGTGTTTCGGCGTTAAAGGACATAATCAGGCTGTTTGATACCATGTTGATGCACGTCATGGTTGTAATTGAGAGATATATTAGTGTATATTAAGCGAAGGTATACGTAAGGAATGGTTATGTGTATTTTTATAGTTTTTTAATTGTACGGAGCGCAGGATTTGATCCAGTCGTGGGGTGACAGTGAATTATTTTGAACTAATCTGTTGTTGGTGTGGGAAAAGCCAAGTGATCAATGTGACAATAATAAGCCTGGTTAGGTAGATGGGCGGAGAATTGTTTGTTTATTTTATAAAAGCATACTTTAGTACAGTTATTTTTTAATCTGGTAGAACTAAACTAATTGCTGTATCTGTTTAACTCGGGACCTGTTATTCAATTTTTTTTTCTTTTCTTTTTCAATATTTTTGAACCTGTTATTCAAATATTGTATTTATATGTTCTTATATATTTTTTAACCTGCTATTCAAAATTATGTTTTCTCTTCTTGTACAATATTTTTGAACCTGTTATTTATTTATTATTAATTTTTTTTTTTCACTTACAACATTTTTATAACAGTTATTTTTTGCACGGTTTATGAGTTTATTGTTCACAAGAATGGTAATATTTGTGTAAAAAGCCATTAACGGGCGTAAGAAAATAAATACTAAGAATAACAGAATAAGACCGGGATAATATAAGGACCGGTGCTTTTATTGAAGGTATGATCTTTTTCAATTAGATGATTGGCGTATTATTCATATTTCGTACATTTTCTCCATAAAGACGGTCATGGCAACGAAGTAAATAATTTAGAAGCACTAACAATAAAGAAAGCCACTAAAATTAATAATTCTGAATAATCAATTGAATTAGTCCAGTAGTCAAATATTAGGTATATTTACCGTAAACTCATAAATAGTCTTATTATTTTTATCACGTTCTCAGTTGACGTTTTGCCTCTTTATTTCATATTATTTGTCTCTTTCTCTCTGTTTCGTTGTTATAATTTAATTATTATTCTTATGTTTTATTAGTGCTATTTTTTTATTATTTCATATTGTGTTCTTCTTCTATATGTATGAGTATATATAACCACACACTGGGTATTTTTTGTTCAGTTTAATTTTGTGCCTTAATGATGATTTGGCTAAGCGAAACCGGTCAGTCATAAATAATAAAATTAAATCTTTGGTCTTACACAAAGTTGTTATTTGATTTTCATCAAATACGTCATACCACAAAGTGATTTCTTTCTACGAAAATATTTTTATTTTTCTTACAAATGAATGTTGTCCTGAAATTTTTCAAAATGATGATTAATCATGGATTTTTCAATCAGTTACGTGACGTTGTAACTAACCCGTTATTTTTTGCCAGAAATGCATGCGAGAGCATTCATTTCAAGCTGCAGCGTTGTGTTGTGCCACTTTTTGCCATTAAAACTGCACAGAACGGAACACGTGTACATAACTGCGCGTGTACCATCCCAATTCACGTGTACTGCTCCCGTACGGGAAGCGGTATTTTAGTTCTCGGTAAAAAGCACACTCTGTATAAATGCAATTGTGTCAAAATTGTTTTAATCTTGCTGAAAAATGAACCAGCGCAGTAATTTTCATTAACTTTTCATTTGAATTATCTCCGTGTAATGCAGCACAGTAATGAAGGGGTGGTTGAACTTCTTGCTGGGAAAGAGTTTTTCAAGTGAAACCTTTTTCTTATTAGTATTTCTAGGAAATATGTAATATTTTTTAATAATTTCGTAAGAATTGAAGGATTTGGTTTGAAGAAAATTAAGAGTTGATAATCCGAATGTAAAAGCTTTTGTTGGTTTTCGGTGCAGTCATTACATTTGTTATAAATTTATTACTTGGGCTTATTGATCATTTATTGGTAATGTGAAGATAAATTAAGCAAAAGTTACATCAAAGGGACCATTTTTTCTATTAGACAAACCCCCAGAATCCTTTTTTTATGGAAACAAAAACTGGTTGAGTAACAGAATAAAGCCTTTTCGCTCGATATATTAATAAAAAAATCCTTCGCAGAAACAGTAGATGTATTCAACAGCACTAAATCTAGTTACAAGAAATCCACAATAGCATACCTCTTCCAAAAATACCGATGTTAGTTTATTGCATTCTAATATCTCTAGTAACTTTTTCTATGTTTTTGCGTGCTAATCATTTATGACAAATCACAGTTATTTTAAAGCCTATAAGGGCGAATATAATAAATTGAATTATAATACTTAGCTTATTTACATAGCCACATTTTTGTGAAATTTCACTCCAAGTGCGTTTTTCAAAACTTACAAACTATGTCTAAATTTACCATGAAACTTTCGAAATACCTAAAGCTATTGCTAAAATTACCTTATTGATTATTAACATGTATCGCGGGCTGTTTAAAAGTTTCGAAATTTTCGTTAAGCAGTTGATCGAGGATTTGTCCATATTTGCGTGGAAATATGGTATTGTAGTCTGGCTTTCTAAATTAGACTAACTCAGTTATTTTTTAGATAAGTATCTAATATTAACTTTACAAAATACTAGGACAAAAATAAATAAGTAAAATCAAGTTACAAAGGTTTTTTAATCAGAAATTCATATTGTGCTAAAGGTAATTAATACAAATCTACTGCCAGCACCAGCTATTTCCAAGTTCTCTCGTTTGGATAGTGAGCTGTTTAGCGTGGCGCTGACAGTTGACTTTTACCACTGTTTGTCCATCGCTCCAATAAACAATATTAAATTAATCGCATGATGCCACTGAACCGTATAGCGAAATGTGAGCAATGTTAATTGAATTATAATTACTTTATCTGTTTTCAGTTTAATTGAATGTAAAAACAATTCAGTTTCAAGCGGAGAAGATAAACATGTTATATGATGACCATTCGGTTCAAATAATTTAATATTTCGGTAAATGATTCCAGCACTTAACATTCGTACCCGGCTACGTCCGTGTTTATTCAGTCCTGTATGTTATCCTTCGACATTATAATTTAAATGAATTACTTTCATCTACTAAGACATTTATTAACCTCTTTCCTCTAATCTTCTCCTACCATTTTTTTAAATAGTTTGTGCCTATGCTTGGACTTATAATTTTATTAGATCATACATTATACCCTGAGGAAGGAACCAACGGTTTGGAAACTGGTTTAATGTAGGTTATATGAATAAAAAGTAGTTACAACAAAGTGTTCATTATTTATAATTAGTATTAATAGCGTTCAAATGTATATCAAAACATTTGGTAAATTAACTTTTAAAACCGCAAGAGTAATCTAAGAGGGTGATTTTGACGGCCTCCGTGGTCGAATGGTAAGACGCTCGACTACGAATCCAGAGGTCACGGGTTCAAACCCGGCGTGCACTAATACATTTTATTTGATTAATATGCGTCATAACACATTAAATTCATAAAACATAATATTTGGTATATTTGCGGCACGTTCCAGAGTGGTAGATACACGAAGTATCGTCCTAGTGAAAGACCACGATTCAGAATAGAAACGTTACTTGAAATGGCTTTAGCCATGTTTGGCGACCATATATGAATACCCAGGTACTTTCCGAGCTTCCTCCTTCCCATCTCCTTCCCTTCTCAGCTACCTTCAACCTCACAACATGCCCCAATTGGGGATGCCACATTGTCACTGGCTCTGGACGGTTGGGAGCAGTCGGGACTCTTGTGCAGTATTAAGTGTAAAAAATAACAGACAGCGTCAAATATCTAAGGCAAGTAATATTTATTCTATTATGTTTTCATTGATTTTTTTTTATTTGCTGCCAAGGAGAACTATGAGTTCTCAATGCTGCTGGAAGCATGTGACAATGCAAAGCAACGATAAGAAGTTACAACAGTTTGGGAGAGCATTCAGTCAGGAGTGGAGATACAGTGATTAAAGCGATCCAATCGAACTAAACGGAACGTAATCACGCACTCTTTCCTCTGGCAGCAGTGATGTTGAAATTGCCACTTGATGCCAGCCGCCTGTCTTAATTTATGCTAAAACAAACATTGCCTAAAAGAATGCTTTTTATTTTGTGAAATTCAGGAAGAAATATAGTAATGTTTTTCCTGTCAGAGGGTACAAAATATACTTTTCCACATTAGACAATAAAAGATAATCCGCAAAACGTTTCGTAAGTAGAAGATTAACATTTGAAACCATTTTAATGGGTCTTCTTATATGCTCATAAAAAGACTTTCTAAAAAGATATTTCGGTAATCTCTAGTATACCGGAGGTGCCAAAAGTCACTGAGCATTCATAATCATCTTTTCAGGAGTTTTCATCCTTCAAAACCTGTTGTTTGCATGTTCAAATGAACCGCAATTGATTGTCAACAAAATAATCAATTCATAGCGATATCTTAAACACACTTGTTTTAGTGACTTAAGAGAAATAAAAACCGATTCTCCGGATATAAGTAGCTAACAAATAATATTAAAAAAATACAAAAACACATTATCTAAGAAGATAGCATAATTGACAAAAACGTCATTGTGTAAAACACAAATGAGTTATTACGAAATTACATTCAGCAAGATACGAAGGAAGTTGTACTTTGCGAGAATCCAGAGCATTCTAGAGATTAAATCAAAGGCCAAAATGTGTTCTACTAGTAGTATTTAATTAAAGCATCCATAAAATTTCTGGGCAATCAAATTTTCAAATCAAAAACATATAAGTTTCAATTGTGAAAAATATTGAAATTAGTTTAAAGGTAGGTACTACTTTTAATAATTATTACAAAGGATCTTTGCTCTAAAATAACACATTCTCGCAATCATCGCGAAGGGGTTGCTTCTTTCTGATGCTGCATAGCATCTGGCAGAACTCTTGATACTCCAGCATCTCCTGGCCCTTCACCTTGACGATGGGCGCTTCGAGAAGTGCCATGTCCAATTCTTCAGAGCTGAAGCGATCGCCCCCTGACATCAGGTCATGGCGAATTCTGGAAGACGAAAATCATCATGGCGTATTCGAGAGTATGGAGGTTTTGTACAAACCGTGAAGAGCGAACGTCTAACGTTGAATAAATATCCAAACATAGTATTATTAGGGGATGGTTATTTTGCTTGTGAACAATGCTAAGGGTTAGATACTCGTATAAGTACTGAATAGATAAACCTGCAGAAGTGTATTGTGAGCGTGTCCGTGTGCTAGAAATAAGCTCAATTGGATGTTGTTATGGAGAAAGCGTACTACCCACAATTAGCCAAAATCGAGTCTTACATGTTTTCTTATAGATAAACACGAGCTTTCTGCTGAAAATATCCTAGGACAAAATGCAATAGATTTTTAGTAATTCATTTTTTTATTAATCCACATTGCAGATATTTCACTTAAATTGAAGTTTGAAAACATTAAAATGTATTAAAACATAAATACATTGATAGATTAGATAGGGAGGTATTTATCATTAACTAGAAACTAGACATTGTATATAAACTGAATTAATATTATACCTACTGTTAGTATTAAGTAAAAATGTTTATTTTTGTACAATTGATTAAATAAATTAAAAAAAAAAAAATAAAAAAAGATTAGAAATTCCTATCTCTAATAATTCTATGATATTCACTTTACAAATGCCGTGATATGATTTTGTCTTGTGATTTTTTTTAAACGCCTCTTTCTCAGTTTCATCTTTTTGGGGTTGGATGCTTTCGGCATAACTGCGTCAAATTTTTCATTACTTTTAATGAAATTGAAGACACATTTCCAAATATATCAAGTCCCGGCGGGTGCAGAATTTATGTAATTAAAATGTTTTATTTTACATTTAATTAATATTTAAAAAATGTATCACCGTGGTAACCATTCATATTCGAAACTTTGCTTGAAGTTGCTTTAGCCGTGCTTGGTGATTAGATCCGAATAGCCAGGTACTTCTCAATCTTCCTCTTTCCCATCTCTTTCTCTTCCTTTTGAACTATTTTAGCCCCATAACATACCCCAATTAGGGACGCCATAGTTCCGATGCCATAGTTGGATAGTTGGAAATCTTGTGCGGTACTAATAAACATTAAAAAAAGGCTTTTTTGAACAGATAATCATTTTCGAGTCGAAAGGTTTGAGGTCTGGTCTTTAGCTAATTGAAGCTTATTAGGTTCAGGTCTCTACTTTGCTACCGCATTATAAATGCACTCAACTGCACTAACCCAACTGCATTTATCTCAGAAAATCTAAATGAATCAATCTGCGTAGCATCTGCCAGACGGGATTAAAAGTTTGTCTGAGAAGCATTAAGTGCAACGTAAACTCTCCGGATCGGGGATGCACGACGTGTCTGCCAAGTACGGCGCAATTATCTACAGGCGGACATGTAAACCACTGAAATCTATTTACATCAGAACTTCTCCTACAATGGTAATCAGCGTATTTGGAAATTGTCTCCAACAATGTTCATTTTGTCTGAAAGTTGCAAACTGCTCGACTGTGTTCTAGCGTTCAGTGTGCAGTGTTCAGTGTTCAGTGTTCAGTTCTAGGTAGTAGCAATACTTGTACTGACATGCAACCTTAATTCTACTGGTCGAGTCATTGGTTATATGTATATATTATATTTTGCAGATAAAACGGATATCGGACTACAAAATTATAGATTTTGATGATACAAACGAGAGAATGTCTAAATTGCATTTAAAAAATCGCGGGTTCGCTTATAATAACAACTAACTGATTTTTGTAGCGTCTTTTTTGTGAAGCTACCTTGTCTGTAGACACAATTCAATATCGAAAAAAATTCTGCAATGAGGGAATAAGCCATACGTTTTTTTTCTTTGGAAAATAGAAAAAGTGTTTTATGTTTTGATAATTTTAATACCATAGACAACAATCTAATTTCATGGCTATGTAATATACCTACACTAGAGGTACACACTGGAGGTTAATAGTCGTCAATTTTAAAACTACATCTCTGACTTCGTAATTCAAATAACTGGCAAACTTCAAAGCCTGTTCGTGCTCTGTATCAATGGATCGCTAATGCAAAGGTTAATTGTTCCCTGGATCGAACTACTGTAAGCCTGAATTTATCGCAACTCTTGCTGGTAAAGAGAAGAGAGGGAATAAACTCTAGAATAGTACCATAAACTGCAATTTGGACAAAACGTAGAAATGATTCATTTAAACGGACCCAAAAGAGAACTTGAATACAAACTTATTTTCCTAGTTGAAAAATATAGAATGAATGGTATTGAGACTTTTTTCATTTTTTATAGTTAAAAATAAGTTTAACAGAAACAAAACGGTTGTCAGGTTTAATTCAATATGTTATATGTACCTTACTTAAACACCTTTGACAGTAAGTATTCTATAAATGTTTTCAACACGTCTATAAACGTACCTACCTACTGTCTTTTTGTGTTTTTATGTTACGAGACTTCGTTTACCCACTGTTTCCACTCTCGTGGTACGAGAACGTATGGAAGCAGAAAAACACTTTAAATTCTTCTTCTTTTTTTATTTGAACATTTTTATCGGAAGATTTTTTAAAGTACAACAGTTGAACCTTCAACTGACGACATTCAAGAACCGCACGGCAAGGCGCTCTGAATGGGACTGCTCACTGACGATATTCAAGAACCACACGCCATGGGGATCTGAACAGCACTGCTGGATGAAATAATGGTCAACTCAAAAATCATACTCTAACATGCGGTATGGAACAAAGCATGTTTAAAAGGGTCTTAAAAATCGATCCAAAGATATTGTAAACAATACAATTCAAGGGACAGAAACACATTAAAGAAGGCAATTAAGAAATGCCCAAGGACCTTGGTCTGACGGGTAGATCACAGGGGATTTAAGTTACAGTAAACATTATGGGAGGCAATTAAGAAATGCCAAAGGACCTTGGTCTGGAGGGTAGGTTACAGGGGATAAGTCCCCACATGGGCGCAACTGCATGGCCCATTACGGCTATCATAACGAATTCACTACATTATTTCATAGACATAATGAACATTACTCAGATTTGCTTAATCCTAAAACATAAATCACACTAAAATATAACTGTAAACATAAACATATAAAATTACGATTTGCAGTAAGCGATAAGACATTCCTTCATAAAATACCAGGCTAGTACTAGAGGTACCTTATTTAATCGGAATCTACCCTTGACAATAAAATGGTAGATGATATATTTTTCACGTAGTAACGTCGCATTTGGGAACGAACACCCACGTTAAACAAATAAATAAAGAACAAACATCTACAAACGTACCCATAACAGCAAAAAGAGGAAACCAGTGCGCACGCCCTAGTTATGCCTGTGGTTGTAATTTAATTTGTTTTTCCATAACACATACTTGTGAGTGGTGATAAAATAAATGATGGTGCTATGTATGTGTATATAAATTGTAGGATATGGTGACGCATAGTTGTTTCAACACATTTAAAAAAAACACGTATAAAGACTTACTTTTAGTTGTATTAAACGTTTAGCAAATGGCATGAATATACATACTTTCCACAAAAGTAAAAAAGGTGCTGCTCTGGCGAGTGTTTCATTATTTCGTAAATAATCGTTTAAAAATTGAGTTGCTTTGAAAGCAGCTCTAAGCCAACTTTCAACCAAAGTCAATACTTAAAAATGGATGAACTCCACATACGCCGCGTCGTAGCGGCTACAGGCAGACCTCGATAACTCGGCCGGTTATCGAAGGAATACGTGTCAACTCGAGTCCCGCGAGCGGCGGACAGTGGCAACACTTCCTTGCCGCTAATACTGCCAACTCTGGCAACACCACAGCTTGGTGTTGCCAGCGGAATACTAAAGCGGGCACATATTGCGAAATTTATATTTAAAATGCTACCGACGTGGAATTGCGATACTCCCGGTACAGAAGTAAGTATGAGAGGCATTTTGTAGTATTTTGAAAAAGGGAAGGAGCGGAATGCAAAATGATGAATCTGTTGTATTTTTCAAACAACCGTGTTTTATTCCAGTGAAGAGTAAGATTTTATTGCTTCGTATAAACTAGTCATATTTAAAAAAAGAACGAATGATTTTAATAATACCAAATTTTTAACTTTATTCCATTATTTAAAAAAAAAATGGAATAAATTTAAAAAAATAGTATTATTAAAATGGAGTTCCATCACAATTTAAAAGTTTCGAAATCAGAAATAATAAAAAGAACGAATGGTTTTGGTCAGGTATGGAAAATACTAATTATTGAACAGCAAACAATATTTAAATTATTTCACTCAAACATTCTTTCAGTTTTTTTCATCTCTTGTGTGAAGAAAGCTTTAAGAGTTATTTATTTCCTAAAAAAGGTAGTTGGAATTTAAATTTAGAAACAATTTTTTTTAGAAAAACACATAAGTACCAAAAACCCTTTACTGTGAAAAAAAATATCAGAAAAATTCTAAGAAACTTTCGGAAAGCCTTATTTTTGCAGAAATGACGTAAAAAATATAGTACCTATTCCATTGTACATAATATATTATGTATGTGCTAGGTGATTATTTTTCCAGTCCATTATCTATTCAATGTTTTTATATATCCAGTCGGTCGTTTCGGTAAGGTTCTTCGTGTTGCACTCTAGTCTCGTAAATATATTATTGTATGTTTAATGTGCTACTTTTAGGCATTTAAAATGTAACGAGTCAATGTTTGCACCTTGTATTGGTGTAACATTTTTTTTTTTTTGATTATTTGCCAACTATTCAAAATGGAATACACGTGTTGATAAGCCGGTGGATTTCGAATTTTTTCATTACAGTTGTACTCACTGTTAACTACTGTTTTTTTTTTAAAAAGACATTCTTTGACTACACTGACAATATTTAAAAAAAATTCCTACTGCCATCATAATAAGCGGAAAATGTTTCTTGTGCAATGATGAAGGACTTACCTAAAAGAGGAGTTAAACCCACAACGCCCGAGTGGGAATCTGACGCGTTTGTCCACTAAGCTCATTTCCGGTCAGTAAAATTAATGGTCCTCATTTCCAAATTGTTTTTTGAACGGGTGAAAGATTTATTGTTCGAAAAAAATAAAAACTTATATTGTTCCAAATCTGAAAAACCAGATGGTGTTCCACCAATATTCTTAATAAATCGTAATAACATTAACTTATCCGTTGTTCATATTTTTTCAAAAACTCTGTTCACTCATTGTCATTATCAATAACTCATTGTCTTATGTGAATATCCGGAAATAATGCAAAACTGATGTAAGCGTAGTGAATAGGATCAAGAAAGGGACGCTTAGATGGTTTGGGCTTGTAGAGCGAACGAACAAAGTAAAGAGTATGAAAAGAATATACGATGTAAAAGTGAATGGAATAAGAAGTCATATGCCCGAGGAAGACATGACACGATAAAGTGAATCTAATACTCGAGTCGTGCCATATGAAGAGTCAGAATAACAGAGGAGTATATATGAGACGTTTATGAATGTGAATGAAGCAAGGAGTGTGTACAAAGACAAAGTTGTATGGCCCCTTGTGGGAAATGGCCTGATGGTTTATTAGTTAGTTTGTTTATTATCTTCCAGCTGTTTTCTCGATCTGTGAAAATACAATTTTCTAACACATATACAACCAAAGACACAGTTTATATACTGTCAACAGTTTCTAAGCTTTTGTATCATCGATATTAGATAATTGATTTCACAATTATACACAATCAACGTGGTTTCATCACTGCCTGATCCGCACTAACTTACATTTATCGAATCTATAATATCTGATTCACTAGCATTTATGGATAATGTTGACTCAATCAATATACACTGTCTTTAATAAAGCATTCGAAAAAGTGCCACCCACCACCCTCTTATTGAAACTCGAAAAAATAATTATTTAAAACAATCTTTTAAACAAATTTAGCAGCCAAAATTATTCTCCCTTATCCTTATTATAATTGTATTGCCACGAGTGGTAGTGGGGTCCTACAAGAGTCACACCTTGAACCGAATTTGTTTAAAATATATTTAGCAATTAAATTATTGCAACATTCAACAGTTAATGTTTGATTTTTGCTGGTAACGTAAAGTTGTTAAATAATTTGAAAAAAAGCCTAGATGACTGTTTAATAAACAATTTATAAAATCAAAAAAAAAAAACATGTTTAAGGCATCCAGTGAATAAAAAAAGTGTACTCTTTTAAATTCTGCGAAAAACATACTAAAATGTCAGTAAAAGGTGCAGTTCGAAAACCAGTGCAGCCATTTTGGGACGTTTAACCTAGAATTCCAGTATGTATTTCATAAATAATTGTAATAATTACTGTTCGAAAATTGTATTCACTGGAAACCTTAGACATTTTCCTAAATACCCATAAAATTAACGAATAAATCATCTGTAATATTGATTGTTTTAGAAATCGAAAGAGAGTGCATTTTTGGGTACTGACCCTTAATTTAATCAATATAGGTTCGTGTGGGTGGGTACGATTTACCTAAATTGTAAATGTATTGATTGATTTGTTTGTGTTTTCAAAGTTCCTCGCACCGCAAATAAATTTAATTATAAAATTAAACAGTATTACACCATTGTACGCCCAGATTAATGACCCTTGTTTTGATTTGTAAATATAAAATTGATAATATTACCTTTCTAGCGATATGAGCCCAGACTTGTCGTAGTCCCACTTGGCCAAAGCCTCAGTCACCACGTGCTCAGGATCCAGGTGGAGAGTCCTGGATCCGACCATCTTTACAAAAGCTTCCAGGTCTAGGGGTTTAGCACCCTGAAAGAAAAAACTTTTAGAAAACAATAGAAAATAATAAAAAATTACATTAATTGATTTTACACCTTCAGGACCGAACATGGAACTGCCATTTTCTAAATGCGCATTTTGAGGCCCTACAGTTTTAGCCATTGTTTTCAGAGATTTTTTTTCCCTATTTATCTTCCAGAGCGGTAGATGCTTTTAGTATTGCCCTTGTGAAAGACCACCATTCAGAATCGAAAGGTTGCTTGAAATGGCTTTAGCCATGTTTGGTGATCAAATCTGAATAGCCAGGCGCTTCTCAAACATCCTCTTCCACATTTACTTCCACTCCCTTCTACCTTCAGCTTCACAACATACACCAATTAGGGTTGCCATAGTCCCACTGGCTCCAGACGGTTGGACGCAGTTAAGACTCTTGTGCGGAATTCACTATAAAAAATAAAAAATTCTCAGGAATGAAGCATGTATCAGAAAGAGATGTAAAATTGGCAGCAGCAATAGTTCCAATGGCTTGTAAAAAATGTTCAATTTTAATGACATGTGGACAATCTGAAATTACGTTAATTTTTTCACGTATTCATATTTCATTTCTACTATCAAATGAAAAAACAAGGTTGTGTAATCTTAATAGAAGGTTTTTTTTCAAGAAAAAATATGTAACCCTGGTCCTTGAAGAGGTCAATGTTCTAGGGGGGAGGAAACCCAGAGGTTGGCAAATAATTTCACAGCCGAGCTGTTGAGTACAACGACGAAAAGCAAAAGCGACCCGTTCTCATGTCACAATTATCAACCGTGCACTTATGTTGGAGTTTTGTGTGCGTTATTTATTTGTTGAACGGCGTTAAAAATGAAAAAAAGTCATCCTCCCTTGTAACCTAATGCAAACAAATTCGTATGCCTATATATTTTTTACAAATATTTATTCCAGATCTTAGGGAAGATGGTGCAATCCTATAAGTTCCATATAATACATGGAAAAAATTCCAAAGATAATACATAAAGTAACATGAAAATATATCAAATAAAAAATATTTTAAAAATATAAAAAATAATTTTAATAAAATTAAAATTAAGCTTCGTTTCAAGACGTCATGAAATGACTCCATTATTTATAAACGGGCCCTGCAAAAAGTCCAGTGCTGCCATCGCAAGAGTGTTTTTGCTCGTGCCTATTGTTGTATACGATGTATGTATATGTTATAGTTGGCGATTCGTCTTCTTTATCTCTGAACCCGGAAGCTCGTCCTTCTGCGAACGTTTCTGAGGCACTGCAGTACCAGGGCAGCCCGAAAAGCATATGATTGATCTGACCGTCAATGCATTTAACATGGGTATTCATTTGTAATTGTTTTCCTTATGTTTCGTTTGTGTGGATCGTATTATCATGAAGTTAATTTACATCACCATCAACAACCTTTATCCGCAAGTCAGCTGGCCGCAGGGAGAGCCAATGATTAGTTCAACTGAACCCAATTATTGCGCAGTGGCGTAATTCGATCGCGCGGTCCGTTCGCCGACCGCTCTTCCATACCACAATAATTGTTGTCACGTATGCGGTTCACAATACGCGCCTTTGCTCTAACTGTGGGCTCCTGAATTCATTTGGAAAACTGCGATACCACTGGTGATTTCTGTACTCCTGACGAGGTATTTTTTTCGTTACTACAGTAAGTACATTTAAAAAAAAAATGTTTTTCCGAATTTAAGAACTCTATTACTTTCATTGTGATAATCAATAGTACGTTGTATCCTCCCCTTAACGCTACCCAAAGATTAACGATATGATGAATTTTGAATCTCATCGGCACCTGTAACGGCCATTTCCTTCCTCCTACTAACTAATTACTACTTTCCACAATAAAATAAATAAAAAAAACACAAATAAACGATTGAATGTTAACCTCCTACATAATACAAAAGCTTTTTCCGAAAACCAAACATCGGAATGAAAAAGAAAACAAAAGCCAGAAGTAGTGGTATAATAAGTCTGTGACGCCTTAGAAAGAGATGGTACGACCAAGTGAATCAAATGCTTGAGTAGGATTATGTTGAGAGTCAGAATAACAAAGTTTCGGTCAAATACTTCTATCGCAAATATCATTAATAAAAATGAAAAATAAATAAAAATAAGCCAAGTACATATATTGTATGGATAACTAGTTTCCAAGGCTTTACCGGATATGTGAGATGTAAAATATGAATCAAACAACGTATCGTGTAAAAATTTTTGCAGTTTTTTTTTTCTGTAGGAACGTAGTTCAAAGCATTGTTCATTGAAATTAACGTCAATATTCCTTAATCTGAGTTCCAGATAAAGATAGGAGTCTAGAATGAATAATGAATACACTCACATCATCCAACATCTTCTTAAGCTCTTCTTCGGAGATATCCTCCTGTCCAAGGGTGATAAATGTGCTCTTCAAATCAGCGATCGTTATCAAGCCGTCGCCATTCATATCGAAAAGTTCAAAGGCCTGAAACAGGGGTGGAATGGTCGTAATTTAGTTATATCTGCATTTCACAACTAACAAAAAAATATTTAAGCAACTACAAAGCTAAACTACTCAATTTCGCTAAGTTTAAGATATGATCAAAGAGTATGAAATTATAAGAACCAATCGATACATTTCGTCTCGCTGTAAATTCCGACAATCCTAGATTCAATTTAAAAAACATGGAAAAAACAATATCTTGTCTTATTTTTTTGACAGTTCAATTGATATTTTAAGCCTCTACTCATAGTGCAAGTAAATTTTGATAGCAAGCAGACTGATCTGGTGTGTGCATTGTGTGAGATTTTGGTAGAATTGCGTACATTTGAATTATATCTGCGTAACACTCGTAACTGGCGCCAACGATACCATCTTTAAAGCTTGGAAATTAACTATAAAAATTATTCTAAAACTACCGATCACCACCAGTTCGGACGAAATCTTTAAGAAAATTTTTGTTTTAGATATTAAGCAACTTTATGTCAAAACATACTAGCATATTTCTTTAAACACAGAACTCTATTTGAAAATATTCAAACCGCTTGCAATAATAAATCGAAGGGGCATTGGCTCTTACTCGTACTTATCCCTTTCGCTAAAACAACATTTGGCCAAAGAAACTTCAGATACTTTGCAACAAAGCTAAACAATGTACTTCCACTGGCCATTAGAGAGAACACAAATTACGTAAAATATAAATTGGACACCAAGATTTGGATCACCAGCCAAGACAGATCAAACATAAACGTTTTTTTTTAAACATCCCTATTAGTAGTGTATCATAAATACTGAGTATAATGTTTTATTATTATGGTACAATATTATTAAAAAATAATATTGTTGTAAACAATGCATTATTATATAATATGCAATGGTAATGGTACAAATATAGGAACATTATATTATAATAGTACAATATTATGTTTTAAACTGGGAAATATGTTTTAATGGTACAATATTATATTGCTGTTGTTGTACAGTTATAAGATTTTATTTTTAAAATATGATGTTAACTGTAAACTGCGTCTGCTCTCAACACATGAATCCCTAGCGACATAGGCACAGCACTACCACCTTTATATTGTAATGACGAAAAGAATAATAATAATAAAATATGTACATGTCTATTATTTTTTTAGAATGTCGCAAACATTTGTTAGAATTCAGACAGAAAACACTGTGCGAATTTCGCCTGTCGAGAGTTTTTGATCTAAAGTTGAAACTGATTTTGCGCTCATAATTATGTACAAGTATTATATTTTCATAGGCGTAATTTAATGAAAAAACTTTTATTCGCTATGAAAAAAATATTATACTTGCCGGTCTGTAAAACGATCTGTTCATTTTGGCTTTATATTGAATGGTTGGATTCGATTCCGCGTGCGGTGCTAAAACATTTGATAATATTTTAAGAATAGATCGAGAGTGTTTTATTAAGAAATCGATTTACAGACCTTTCCAAAATGTAACTCATGCTGGCAGAAGGAATATTTAATAACAGATAAAAAACTAGATACTTTTTTTAATGTATTATTTTTAAAGCTTACATCTTCCAGCTCCTGAAGTATTTCTTGGTTGATTTCTCTCATGATATTTATATCATTCAAATCTTCCTCCGAATAGAATCCTTCATTTTTTTCCAAAGTTTCTATCATAATGCTATTCCTCTTACTCATCTTCTTTTCCAGTATGTGTATTATTTCGCCATCCGACACTTCACTGAAATAAATAAAATTTTCATTTGAAGCAATTAACCTAAAAATCGATTTTATAACACAAGGTTTTATTTAAACAAACAATATATTTTAACGAGCAAATGGAAAAGTTTGACCAAAAAATATATTCAGGAGGTATTTCAAAATCGTTCACGACAAAAAATGATTTTTAGGAAGTTGAATGAACGCATTTTAGTAAATTGACAGTAAAAAGGTATAGTGTTCTCTAATAAGATATCCTTCATTTTAGTCAAGGTTTATAATTCACAGAGATCTGATATCTATTCTGATGCTAAACATCAGTTCACTCAGAAATAGTAAAATACCCTCTTAAATAAGTATAAATAATAATAATAATCACTGAAATAAATAAAGTTTTTTCATTTGAAGCAATTAACCTTCCATAATTGATATCAATACATTGTAATAATAATAGTAACAAAATAATAATGAACAGAAATTCATAAGAAATAAATAAATAAGTAAATAAAAATATATGAAAATAAAATAATAATAAAAAAAGTAAAAAATAAATAAAAAATCGTAAGAAAAAATGATTTTTAGGAAGTATGAATGCCTCATTTTAGTAAATTGCCATAAAAGGGATCCATGTTCAGCGTTAAGATTGATGGGGTCATAATTTAATCCAATGGTTTATAAGTTCGGGATCTGACGGGATTCCATGATGTTATTTCTGAGTTGTTAACATCTTTCCTCAGAAATTAAAATACCCTGGTTATAAATAATATTCCTCGGACGTATGTATAAAATAAACTATATTTTGACTGAATTACCAATTAAAAAGTATGTTGGTTCGTAATCTGATTTTAAAATGGCAGCTTAAAACTTGTATTGTTTTAAAACTTACAGTGGATCGATGAGAAAATTAAAAGCGATAGAATGTAGAAAATGTGAAGTTATATAAACAAAATAAGATAATCAAAAACTTGTGTCACATCGAATGTAAAAATATTGGTATTTGAAATATGATATTTGGTTATTTTTTAAAGTTAGTATGTACAAACTGCCACACAAAATCTCTTTTTTAACTAGTGGTTAGAAATCTTAAAATAGAATGAGCCTCTTAATACCTGCTATATTCATCTCCACTTTCAGCCTCCGAGAGCTCCAGATGCCTTAGATCTTCCGATGTCTTCGTTTTGGAATTTCTTTCACCGTCGTTTTTATCAATTTCGACAGAATCAATAAATCTCGGAGAACTATCTCCGCTGCTTACAGATCCGGCCTCGAAGCCTTGACCGGATGCTAAGGATGTCCTGGAAGACGGCCTGTTGCTATTTTCCGGTAATTGCACACTCATCTTACAATCCTGGAGAAAATCAAAATAAATTTTAAATTTCCATTCAATGCTATTTTTTTAACCCTAGACTTTACCAATCGAAACTAAATTACTGCAAATTAAAGTAAAAATAAAATTCTTTTGCGGACTTGAAATAATTATTCAAATTCACCAGAATTTTTTGACTGAAAGTTTTTCTAAGAAAAGTGGATAAATTAATAAAAAAAATAGATGCGATCGTTTTTATTATGAGTTTGTGTTTTATTTTGCGTAAATTTAAGTGTATCCCTGAGCAAAAACAGCGTCAATATTTGTTTCGGTTAATACGAGATTGTGATTTTTAACAAAAAAATTAAAAGGACTGCTCAGTTTGGCCAACGGAAGTGGGCAAAAAGCAAGGGCGAAAACTAAGTACAGAAGCTTGTACTTTCAAAGTTATGTAGGTATAACTCATCATCCTTACTTTGAAACTATAATTTCCCCTCATTAGTTCAATCGGAGTTTCTGTGATGAAATGGGAATTCTTCTTCAAAACAGGTAATTTTAGAAAGTACAAATTTACTTACAAGAGAATAAAGTAGGAGACGGGTACGCCCGCCATACCGCGATAATTAAATAACTGAATTTAAAATTCATCATCCCGAAGGCTGAAGAAATTCCTGCCAGCGCTTGAAACTGCAGACATTGGCTAACACAATTTTATTTATAAATGTGAATATTTAACCTTATCGCGACCATCTTTCAGGATAGCAGCTTCCTGTCCCGCCATCGCAATCTACAAACGGAAATGGCTTGCCAACTTTACTGCACTCTGCTAGACGGTGGAGGAAATTTACCTCAGTTGAGGCATGGAGATTATAACACTCAGATTTAAACACTCATTTAATATTCGTCAAGTATATTGGCTTATATACATCAATGTTCCTCGCAACAGTTGTGTTAGTTTATCCAAGGACCGTCTGTACTTCGAAACCCTAAGCCCCTTCCCTGCTTATAACTCGAATTTGCAGGAGACGGTTTTTCATGATAATCAATGAAAATGATCAATTTACTGTATCCAGCAAAACAAATATAACTTCTATAATACAACCATAAAACATTGTTCTAAGCCACAACATTTTTCAACCGGTTTTGAAATTACCCTTACATCATCAGAATAAAGTTATTAAACCAGTTTTATAATTAGCCATAACTTAATGTTTTTTTACAAACAAAATATATAACTTCTTAAAACATATTTACTTAAATATATTCTCCGTCTGGAGGTGGTGGTAAAAAGGTAATCACCGAGTAACTAAATAATAAACTTGACGGTTTCAAGTTAGGGAAGAACGAACATAAATAAATATATTTTTTAATGACTTTGAAGCTTTACGCTTATGTGGTTTTTTTTCTGTTTCACATTTACGTTGAAGATTATTTCTATAATTAATATTCAATAATTTTTTTTCAAAATCTTTCCCATGTATTTAAAAAAAAATAAAAGAAAATGTATTCACCAGATGTTTCTCAGTTTGAAAGAAAATAAATTTGCATTGCGCAGGAATAGATCCCGTGCTTCCCCCTGATACCATCTCCAAAACATACGCGTTTTCTTATTCCAATGAAACCAACTAACTAACCATCGAGGACGGATCGCCATACAACTCTGTCTTGGCACACACTCCTTGCTTCATTCACATTCATACACCGTCTCAAACATACTCTTCTGTTACCATATTCTGATTTTCCACATGGCCTGACTCAAGTATTTGGTTCACTTGATCGTGCAATGTCTTCCTCAGGCGCTCCCGTTTTTATTCATACACTTTCGCGTCATATATTATTTTCACACTCCTTTCTTTGTTCATTCGCTCTACATACCTAAACCACCTAAGCGTCCTTTTCTTGATTCTATTCATTACGCTTACATCAGCCTTGCAGTCTTTCCGGATATCCACATTTACACTAATAACAGTCTTTTGTTCGTTGCCACACGTTAAGACTTTGTTATATTAAACGAGTGTGTAGAGTTCGACACAGAGACTTAGTATTTTTTTTAAATATAAACAGGAATAAATAAAGAGAGACTTGAAAGGTTTTTCTTACTAACTTTAAGCCTTAAACAATATTTTATAAACAAAATGAACTAAAAGGCCGACGGCGCACAGTTCAGTAGAACGGCTAAAAATAATTTGTACTGAGTACTCAAAGACCTCGCTGAAAGGGATCGTCGCGCAATTAGGAAACAGGTCTTGAGACTAATTCTGGATCTCTGCTGTTTCAAGGACACGCAGCGCTTTTTACAGGCCGGGCAGCGGCCTTCAGCACTTAGTGGGAGTAGTGGGTGAAATCCCTAGAATCGCGTTAGCGATTGCCCAATTGGAGTCCGGCTCTGGATCTACGCAGCTCGACATTGCAAGAGAGGGACAGTGCTTTAGACAGAAGCGATAAAGTATTCGGAGCCGCGCGCCTTATCGCGTTACACACGGTCATACATGGTTTTACCGCACATACTGCCTCGGGGATCTTATTTCTACAGCATTCAGTTTACTTTCATCCTTCCTCTTCCAGTTTTATGCCTCACTGCCATACATCGGGGTTGGTTCAAGGACTCCATTGTGAACTGCTAGCTTCGCTTTTTTGGACATATTTTTATTTGCGCCAACAGCGTTCAGTCCTCTATTAATGGAGTTTCCTGCACTTATACCCTCCTTTCAATATCCTTCCCAGCCTTTCCGTCTCTCGTAAAAATACTTCCTAAATACACAAACTCATTCAATATTCTGCATAATTAACTAGATTAATCGCAACAAAAAGCCTTTAAATAATATTTTTATTTTTATTTTATTTAAATAATATTATGTTTGAGAAAAAATGGCAAAGAAAAATAAATGAGCATTAAAAAAATGATTTTCAGAATAAGAGAAAAATAAAATCTTACCTTAAAATTGAAGCGAGTAATTCAGCTAGTGAAATATTTTTACTGATACAAGAAGTTCAAGTATTAGAGTGGCTTTGTGTGACTTTGTTGAGAACTTAAAGATATTTGAATGTAAATATAAAGTTCATCGAGCTGAATAAAATCAGTGCTCACTAGACAAATTCTAAACTTCGACTGAAGCTTTGGTAGACTTTTGATACAAGTTGAATGGGAGAAGTTGTGCGTTGATTCACAGATAGAGACATGTTTGATTTCATTTCAGAGATAACCGAAGCTTCGAAATTATTATAGGAGAACAGTTTTATTAGCCGGCTTCGCCCTAGTTTCAGAACTCATTTTAAAACATTGAGAATTTTCCAAAAATTTTTTTAGTCGTTGACAAAAGTTGTTTTTTAAAGAGTCAGCATCCAAAAATGCATACTTTTTGGCTTTCTAATACCAGTAATACTACAAATGATGCGTCTCTTATATCTCCATACAGGTGGTTAAGAAAATGTTTGAGGTATTCACTGAATACAATTTTTAAACTCCTATATTTTAAATTCTTTCTGAAATACGAGTACTTACATATTGGAATTTTTGGTAATACGTTGAAAAATGCCTTCGCTTGTTTTCAAACTGTACCTTTTACTGACATCTTAGGATTTTTTTCATAGAATTTAAACGATAGCATTTTCAAAATTGTATTCACTGGGGACCTTAGACATTTTCCTAACTACCTATAAATTTTTACAGATAATCATTTGTAGTATTCCTTGTATAAAAATGCTACAAAATGACGTTTAGCGTCATTTTTGAGTGCTGAAGCAAGCCCAGGAACTGATGGAAACGGAATTGCGACCCAATAATAGTCCCAATCACCTAAAACATCAAAATTGAAAAAGCTGTGCCAATTTCTTGATGGCAGAGCTCATCCGTGTATTTTTGGTGGGAAACATGGTAAGACAAAGTTCAAATATTTCATTTCTGAAGATATTGTAACACTCGTTTAATCATCTAGCTATCTATAATATTCTGTGTCAATTTTTTTTTATATTGAATCAATATGAATAAATATAATAAGAAAAGATTTGATGAATTTTCTTTATATCTGTTTTTAAACATGATGAACTTGCCAAAATAATACCCATCACTCAAAAATTAAATCCGAAAACAAATCTTCAATCGTAACCATAAATGGTAAAATCTTTTATGACCTTCTAAAATAAGACTGGACAGACTTGATCATATTTCAAATACCAAAGTGTCAAACGGTTTATCCGAATTATCTCATGGACAACCTAGGAGATGGGATTGTAGTAATATTAGGACGAAACGACATTTTGTCATTGGATTCACATTTTTGGAAGCTAGCAGTCCATATTGGAGTGCTTATACTAACCCTGATGTTTGGCAGTGAGCCATGGAACTGGCAGGAAGGATGATAGTAGACTGAATTCTGTGGAAATGAGATCCCTGAGACGTATGTGCGATAAAACCATGAATGACTGTGATAAAAATGTGGATATCCGGAAAGAATGCAAGTCTGATATAAACGTAATGAATAGGATCAAGATAGGGACGCTTATATGGTTTGGGCATGGAGAGCGGATGATTGAAGAAAGGGGTGGAGAAGAAAATATGACGTGAAATCGAATGGAACCTCTGAGGAAAACATGGCACGATCAAGTGAATCAAATAATTGAATCGGGCCACACGAAGAGATAGAATAACAGAAGAGTATGTATGAGACGGTGTATGAATGTTAACGAAGCAAGAAATGTGTGCCAAGACAGAGTTGTATGGCGGTCCTTTTCTCGGGGGAAGCTTCGTGATGGTTAGTTAGTTAGTTAATCTAATTTTGATGTTAAAAATAATTAAATTTAAGTGACAAAAACACAGTTTTTGATAATAAAAGTACCTTATTTAAAAAAGAAAGTAACCAGACATAATAAATATTTAATACTTTTCTCCAAAAACACACCAACTTTGTAATATTTTTAGCAGTTGAGGTTCTTGTTCGGTATTCACATTTGAAAAAAAAATGGTTTTTGTTTAAATATTTGCTTTAACCATTCAAAAGCGAAAATTCCACATTGATATATGCAAAAATAAGAATAAATTCACATAAATTCAGTGCAAATTTCGTTACTCTAGAAATATTAACGTAAGTAGTTGACAGTAGATAGATATCTCATGTTTTATGATGTATTGCATTCATTAATTGGAACTGGGTAAACATGCAACTTTTAATTTATTTATTTTTTTCAACGAGAATCGAGTTTTCATTCTATCATTATTATTAATAAAATGCTATTTGCAGTGACAACATTTTAACCTTAAACTATCGATACAAAGGTATTGTAGAAACTAAAGTTAAAGTCTTTGTGTCAAATTAAGGATTGCTTAATATTTTGAGAAATGAAAAAGAATCAAAAAAAAAATTCAGACTTAAAATATCATTATTTTTACGTCACTTGGTTCAACCTTCATCTTTTCCACCTCTTTACCCTCTCTTCTACATTCAGCCTCACCTTAATTGGGAATCGCATAGTTCCACTGGCTATTGTGAAACGGGGTATGCAAACATCAAAAAGGCAGGATTAATTTTCTCTGTGGCTTGGATGGCGTACAACAGCAGTGCAACATTTGTTCAAATTATTTTTACACCGACAAGGATAATAAAATAATCTGTGAGACGTATCCGGATCGCAGGAATACCAGTCAGAACTATTTTGCTTTAAGGGTAATACATTTATGCGCTATGAAAACGTAAACTGTATTGGCATGTACTTGAAGCTGTCACAACTATTTTGATAAACTGCTGCAAGATATATTCCGCCATGTATGCGCTCCTGGTATCGTCGGAAGAATTTAATGGGGCGCATTGAAACGCAGGAGATTAAATCAATTTTATATTCCTGGCATACAAAATGTACGAATTACAAAGAAGGAAAATTAACTAATGTTAGTAAGTACTCCAAGTACAGAACGATTACAAAAAGGCAACTCAGAATAGTTGTGTTTTTTCGACGAACAAGTTTCAGAATATACAAATAAGCCATATTTAAACAAATAATTGCATATTCGTTTGGGAGACATTAGTGGCTTTCTGCATGAAAAATTGAATCTAAAAAATTCGCTAACCGTTTTTGTTTGGCTTTGATAATTACCAGACTTGCCCACATTCCAAGTTTCCGTTCAAGATGTGCCATATTCGACAAAATAGCTAGCTGTTGAGATTTTTTTATAATCTTTCGCTTAAAAAAGTACAATATTTTTTTCATTGCTGATCCTTCTAATATATTTTTGGTAAAATTACATGTTATTAATTGAATTTGTTTAGTCGACTAAGTAAATTTAAACATAGTATATGTTTGTCTTAAGCTACTTTTTCACTATTTTAAAGTTTTATTTTTATTCATATTAAAATTTAATTTTTCACTCCGTAGAACTCTGATTAATTCTTTTGGGTAGTAAAATATTCTTTGTCTTTTTCAATTTCATTTTTTATTGAAGTAATTCACTGACATGGTTTAAATATTTATGTTTTAATGAAACACAATACCCGTTTTCCTGCCATAAGAATTGTTAACCTAGGAATTGTTGATAAAACTTTTTGAAAAGCCTTTAAGAGATTTAAAAATGGTATACAGAGTAGACGGTGGGTGCCAACCACTTTCTCTTCTAAATCTCTCCCAAATTAATGCATTTTTAACATATCTCTATTTAATATGTAGCAAAAGTTGAATACAATACGATTTAATGGTAAAATAAAACATTTCTTGATCCGAGCACTTGTTACTAAAAAATGTTTATTAACTTTGTTATGTTACACTTGTTTTGCTATACTATGTACTCTTACTGTAAGAACCCAATGGGCGTTTATCAAAATAAATAAATAAAAATAATAGTACAATCTGCTGTGAGAAATGTAAAATTTTTGCGTTTGCTTTTATTTTTATAGTAAATGCCGCACGAGAGTCTTAACTGCTCCCAACCGTCTAGATCCAGTGAGACTACGGCATCCCCGATTGGGATATTTTGTGAGGTTGAAGGTAGTAGAGCGGAGAATGAGATGGGGAAGATGAAGGTTGGAAAATACCTAGCTTTTCAGATCTAGTCCTCAAACATGACTAAAACCATTTCAAGCAACGTTTTAATTCTGAACGGTGCTCTTTCACCAAGGGGATACTTATAATATCTACCACTCTGGAACGTGCCGCAAATATACTATATATTATTTTATGTGCATTAAATGAGTATGCAAAGTAAGATTGTTTTAGTTAGATTGATTCGAGCCTTTCCATTCTCTATATTCCAAGTCAAAGTTTGTGTGTCATAGTAGTGACCATCGGGCAATGTAACACTTCCGCGGAAAGGTGTGTTATATCGCCATAATTTTCAATTTTGAACGATTCCTCGATACTATATTGTAATTCGGAGGCCTCCGTTGTCTAGCGGTAAACTATTTGGCTCCAGGCGCAGTACTACGTAGAAGCAATATATTTTTTATTCAAAAACAGATTCATTTAGGTGTCCTCTGTAATGAAAACTAATTTCATTAAAAAATAATACAAAATTGAGAATTCATTCAGACCAGGTCTTTAGTGGTTTAAATAATGCAATACCGGGCGGTTGAAACAAATTTAACGCATCAAATAACGATATTTTAACTGATTTCCCTTTAATAATGAGCGGCTCTGGAATTCTTCAACATGCCACCGCGTTCACGGCTCCCTTAGTTGTAACACATCTTGATAAAATAAAATGTATTGCGCACGCCGGGTTTGAACCTGCGACCTCTGAATTCGTAGTCAAGCGTCTCGCCACTCGACCACGGAGGCAGTCAAAATTTAAAAAAAAAAAGTCTTTAAAAATCTTTTGGTCAATTTTTTTTTTTTTTTTCACATGAATACCGCACAAGAGTCTCAACTGCTCCCAACCGTCTAGAGCCAGTGAGACTATGGCATCCCCAAATTGGGTATGTTGTGAGGCTGAAGGTAGTGGGGAGGGGAAGGAGATCGGGAAGAGGAAGGTTGGGAAGTACCTGGCTATTCAGATCTGGTCACCAAACACGGCTTAAGCCATTTCAAGCAACGTTTCGATTCTGAATGGTGGTCTTTCACCAGGGCGATACTTAGAGTATCTACCACTTTGGAACGTGCCGCAAATATAGCTCGTTATTATTTTTATATGAATTAAATGTGTTATGACACATATTAATTAAATAAAAGTTATTGGCGCACGCCGGGTTTGAACCCGCGACCTTTGGATTCGTAGTCGAGCGTCTTACCACTCGACCATGGAGGCCGTCAAATATTCTGCAACTCAATTCTAATGTCAAGTTTCTGATCAATACGAGTATGTGCAAAGAAAACTCCAGACCAGAGGTGGCTGCAAACCATTTTTTGTACACTTTCCGAGAGGTTAACTTGACAAAAATGTGTTCGTCAAAACAATTTGGCAAGCTATGAAACAGCAAAAAAAATACTAAAATGTCACATGGGACCTGATAAGTATTTTCGAGTGCTTTACTTGATAGGTTTGATAATTTGAAACGGAAAACTTTTACCATATTTTACAGTTCTGCTGATAAGTTTATCAACAAGACAAAATATTTTTTTTCGCTCTCTAAAAGCAACAAACAAACAGACAAACAAAAAGCTGCTTTCACTAAGCATAATTACATAAGCATTCATAATAACACACACAAAGTATTTTTATCAGAGAGCTCTCTTTATGTTCCGGAAGTAATTCAATCAATTAACTGTATTTTTTCTTAGACTCCTCGAATCAGTTTCTTCTATGAGAGTTGTTTTAATTGATTTATTCGCATTAGATGGCCCCTTTCCGCACGTGCCCGAATAAGGGAAGTGAAAATCTACCCCAATTATACGATTATTATTACCTTGAACAAATAAGGGCGAAGGTAATAATTATAGAGTATCTTGAAAGGATTTTTTTTTTAGCAATTAATGGAAACCCAGAAAACGGGTATAAAATCTAATTTAATTTGGAGGGTAAGTTTGGAGCATTGGTAATAATATAAAATGATTGAAATTATTTGTTCTTACAACCACCAAGTTGATTTGTGTACTGTGTGTATCGTCGCTATAGTAGAAAGTACGCGAATGAATATATGAACAAAATAAAAATTCGTTGAATATATTTTATACAAGCTTTACAATTTATTATTTAAAGATCATTTTTTAAATATGAAAACAAGAAAAAGACACATAATGAAAACATAAGGTTGTAATCGAGATTTATACTCGAAACCTCCACTATATCCGGGAGCGGCGCGTCTACCAATTCTGCCATCGTCACCAATTCACTAGCGTCATTTTGTCAAGCACGTGCTTCTTTTTATTTTCTGGGTCTTTTTTATTTTCATGTTATGATTGTTAATATATTTTCAACAATCAATATTAGAATTAGTAATTATTTTTGATGGCCAAGTGATAGTATTCTTGGTAAAGGTATAGAATTACACGTGCTAACATCGCAACTAACCAAAATGTACACGTGAAGAAAGCATTTTTGTATTAACATTTATTTTTTCAATACGAAACTTATTTCGAAAAATAATACACAATCAACGTGTTTACTTTCACCATACGAATTTTTAACTAGAATGATTTTTCCTTCACGTTGTTCAAAATCTCGTGTAATTTCTTTAACGCGTAATTTATTTCACGTTTACTTTCTTTCGTGTGTAAATTATTTAACGTGTAATTTTATTCACGTGTAATTTTTTCATGAGTAATTTCTTTCGCGTGTAATTTATTTCACGTGTAATTTCTTCCACGTGTTATTTCTTTCCCGTGTTATTTCTTTCACGGTTTACATCTTAAAGGCTCTGGGCCTTTACCGCTTGGTCCACACGACTAACAGCCAATAAAGGAGAAGGCTGGTTGTAAGGGTCTGGTATTTAAAAGATTGTATTTCTTGGTTGCTCCAAGATTTTTTTTCAAATTTTATCACTCTCCCCCTTTCAACGACAAATAATATTGCTTATATCTTCCCTTTTGATAGTTAATTTTTTCAGAATTTTGGAAATTTTCCCGATTTTAGTTTGGAAATATTTTTTTATCAATTAACATGAATCATATGTAGGATTATCTATGAAATAAATTTTGATAATGAATTTCTGAGAGCAGTGTTAAGCCGGGTAATTAAATTTGTTTGTGGTTGTGTAACCAATTTTTAAATTTAGTCAAATAATTTAGAATGTCATTCAAAATGTGAAGCTTTGACTAAATAATCCAAAAAATTAAATTAAAGATATTTTCACAATTCCACTTTGACGTGGAACACCGCCATCGAGATTTTGACAGACACCTTTAATTATTGTTGTTAGTAAGCATCATAATAGTTTTTATTTTACAGTGAATACTGGACAAGAGTCCCAACTGCTCCCAACCGTTCGGAGCCAGTGATACTATGGCATCCATAATCGGGGCATGTTGTGAGGTTCAAGGTGATGGGGAGAGGAAGGAGATGGGAATGAGGAAGGTTGGTAAGTACCTGGTTATTCAGATCTAGTCACTAAACAAGTCCAAAGCCATTTAAAGTAAAGCTTCAATTCTGAATGGTGGTCTTTCACCAGGGCGTTATAAGAACGTTAACTTTCGAACGTGGCGCAAATATAGTAAACATTAATTCATATTAACCCTCAGCACTCAAAAATGGCGCTAAACGTCACTTTTTTGGCTTTCTAATACAAGCAATACTACAAATGATTAATCTGTTAATTCAACACGAATAGTTAGGAAAATATCTAAGGTTTCCAGTGAATGCAAACTTTCAAATGAAATATTTTGAATTCTATGAAAAACGTACCAAAATATCAGTAAAATGTGCAGTTTGAAAACCAAGGAAGGCATTTTTGAACGTTTTACCTAAAATTGTAGAATGCATTTCAAATAGAATTTAAAGGATTACTGTTTAAGAATCGTATTCACTGGAAACCTTAGTCTTTTTTATAACTACCCATATAGAATTAACAGTCTAATCATTTGTAGTATTGCTTGTATTAGAAAGCCAAAAATTTTCGGGTGCTGACCCTTAATAAAATTTGTTATGACATATATTATTAAAATTAATTTTATAAGCGCACGCCGGGTTTGAACCCGCAACAATAATGCGATCTGTAACATAAAATATTGTTGATATTCAAACCTTTTTGCGAGATTAACTAAATTTATCAATAATACTTAGAAAGCCAGCATCGTAACGCGAACTCAAGATAAACATTTCGACATAAAACCAAAGGTCTTGATTACTTTGTACGTTTTTGTGGGTAAGGTAGCCCCCGGCTCCTGTAAATGTTTGATGATACCGGAAAAGTATTGTGGCCTAGCAGTGTGCACACTTTGTTTGCTGGGCTACCCTGGCCTCGTATTTCGGTCACGTAATGAATTATGTTGTGTGTATTACGGCACACCCGGTACCTTGTAGTTTTAGGAATAATTAAAACATAACATCAATTCATTAAAACTTTGTTTTTAAACTATGACTTTAGGAGGTTATTTTAGAGAATAATATGCCAAGAGAACCTACGCCGCAATTAGCTTTGTTTGGATTTTTTAAAAATATTCTCAAAAAAAAACTCTCAATACTTTCAAGACTGTTCCGGTGTGTTTTTATTTTTATTTTGAAAAATACTTTTAAACTACACGGTACATAATTCTGTGGTAATTTTTATTATTATAATTTCATTGGATTTTTTTTCCGTGATTTTGTTAGGGGCGGTCCTGATGATTATTTTATGAAATGGAAGGGTTTATATTAAACAAATTTAAGGCATTGTGAAATTATTGAACATATTTCAGTAATTTCATGGTACGTACAATTCGTTGATTCAACTAAAAAAAACATGATGACTTTTCTGCCAAAACAATCAAATGAGTCAGTAATAAAATGTAAAACGAGTAAAAACGAGACAAATGAAAGTACGTTAGAACGAGATAGTTATTGACCTTTACTACCGGTGCTGTTAACTGAGTTGACATCATCTGCAATTATTTAAAAATCTATATAAATACACTAAACACAGAGTTTATATTATCGGCCTCCATAGTCGAGTAGTGAGGCACTCGACTTCAAATTCAGAGGTCGCAGGTTCAAATCCCGGGGTGCGCAAATACATTTTATTTAATTAATATGTGTTACAACACATTTAATTCATATAAATGAATATATATATGGTATATTTGGGGCACGTTCCAGAGTGCTAGATACTCTTAGTACCGCCCTGGTAAAAGGCAACCATTCAGAATTGAAACATTGCTTGAAATGGCTTTTGCCGTGTTTTGTGACCAGACTTGAATAGCCAGGTACTTCCCAACCTTCCTCTTTCCTATAACATTCAGCCTCACAACATACTTTAACTGAATATGCCAAAGTCTCATTAGCTCTAGACGGTTGGGAGCAGTTAAGCCTCTTGTGCGGTATTCGATATTAGAAAATTCGGACATAGATTTGCCAATCCAAATGTGTGCGTGCGTTGCCAAGTGAGCGAAAGTGTAAAGCTTCGTCTAGTCAGCTGCATCAAATGAGCTAGGCAAGTGCAAACAAGTATCAAGCAATAGTTGAATAATAATGGAAAGGGCGGTATATATTATTACAGCCACAAACAAGTTCAGACGCTTCATTTTACCCTATTGACTGCAAAATTATTTATTTGTTAGGTTAGGTTACCTGCATCGAGCGATAGCCCACCCTATCGCTAGCAATGTGTGGAGCAGACGATGATTGGTGGTAGCAACATTTCACGAGTGGATAGTGTTTTTTCTCGTTTTCAGTACTTATAAATAATAGTTTATTTTATTTATATTTGTACAGGTTACATTTAAATAAACTGTCAATATAATGATAACTATTCATAATAAATGTACGCTATTCGTATTTATACAACCTCAAATAAAATAAAACTAAAAGTTAACTGAGTAAACAGCACGGGAATTTTCTGGAACTGTAAGGATTTTTTTAAAATGAAAACATGGGTGAGTAACCCACATTGTTGGAGAAATGCAGTAAAATACATAAAATTATAAGATCAATCAAACTTATCAACTATTTTATCGAAGGAAGCAATCACTTTGTAGCTTGACATTATAATATAAAAATAAAAAATATTTTTGTTTTAAGCCACTTTATTTATACACATATAACAATTCGACCGGTTTCGGTTAAACTTAACCTTCATCAGGAACGTATAAGTATAAACCTAAACCTAAACCGTTTATACTTATACGTTCCTGATGAAGGTTAAGTTTAACCGAAACCGGTCGAATTGTTATATGTGTATAAATAAAGTGGCTTAAAACAAAAATATTTTTTATTTTTAAATTATCAACTATTTACTACATCAGTCTAAATCAAAGCCTTTACTTAGCAAGCAAGGTGTATCACTCAAATTAAATCAAAATAAAGCATTACATATTGAATCAACTAGCGTTGGGAAAAACTTCAATGTTTTGTGAATGCTTTACGAATTGTTAGTTCTTTAAAAAGAACCCTTCAAAATGAACACTTCAATTGAAGTCAAACTCGCAAGAAAGAGATTTGAATTCATCCGCTTATTTGTTGAGTTATTTTTGGAACCGGTTCCTCAGCACTGGCTAGTCGGTAGAGATTTGAAAATGAAAAGAACTGGAACTGCTTACTCACCAACAAAATCACGTACTAGTCGGTAGCGCTTTGAAACTGGAACCGGTTCCTCGTCGAAAAAACACGTGCTAGTCGGTAGAGTTTAAAAGCTGAAAAGATTGGAACCGGTTCCTTGCCAAATTAAAAAGTACTAGTCGGTGGGGATTTAAAAAACAAAAGAACTGGAACTGGTTCCTCGCCGAATAGCACATGCTAGTCGGTAGAGAAAAGCACTGGAACCGTCAAAAATTACGTACTCGTCGGTAGACATTTCAAAACGAAAGGAACTGTAACTGGTTCCTTCATTTTGAAATGTCAATGCCTTCACAACGGTACTGCTTCAAATTGAAGTACTTCTTTCAATGAATGAAAGCTAACATGAACTACCAACTTCAATTTAAGTGTTGGTTCAGTGATATGAAGTTATTGAAATGAAGTTAATGAAATGAATGAAGGCTAAAATGAACTACCACCTTCAATTGATATGTTTGTTCAATGAAATGAAGTTATTAAAATGAATGAACGCAATAATAAACTACCGACTTCAATTGAAGTATTTGTTCAATGAGCAATGAATGAAGTACGAACTGTTGCCAAAAGAAGTAGTTCTTTGAAGCAGTTCTTTCAAAGCGGTCACAACGCTAGAATCAACCAGTAAAATATTTCATCCCTTTCTTCCTTTTATCCCTATTTACACGTACTTCCTTATTTACACGGTTAAGATTAAACTCAGCGATATTGATTCTCCCAACAGATGTCGTTAAATTAAACATTACAATGACTCTCTTTTAATAACGTATTTTCTGTTTGCTTAAATTTTAATCAAATCCCTGTGCTATTCCACAAATTATTAACCTTTCCTCAACTATGATGTGTAGATAATGTAAATAAATATTAATACGTCATAGGTTATATAGTTGGTAATAAGACGGAGCTTTGGAATTAAGATTCAAAGGTTATTATTATTAATGAAAATTAAATAATAACTTCTTGGTTACAGATTTTATTTTAATTTTGATGACCGACCGGTTTATCTTAGCCTAAGCATCATCAGGGTACAACATTGAACTTAAAAAAACAGACACAGTGTAAGGTTATATTTACTCGTACATACAGAGGGAGAACACATATAAAATAAAATAAGAGAACAGTAAGAAAACAATAAAATTACATTTTTATTATATCAAAGAAACAAAGAGGAAAATACAGATAACATAAAATGGAAGAGGCAAAACGTCAAATGAGAAAGTGATAAAAGAATACTAAGAAATTTTACCAGCTTACGGGAAATATTTCTAATATTGGACTACTGGAAAAATTTAACAGATTATTTAGATTTTTTTTAAATTTTGTACCCTGACTATGCTTAAGCTAAACGAAACCAGTCGGTCCTAAAAATAAAATAAAATCTGTGGTCTTATACAAAGTCATTATTTTATTTTCATTAAATATGTCAAACCACAAAGTGATTGCTTTCTATGAAAACATTATTATCACTTTTGTTTGTAGTAATAGTGTCCCACAAAACCAAAAAAGGTCACAAACATAAAGTATAAGCGAAATGTGAATACATCCTTTAACAAAATGCCATTATTGAATACGAACCGTGGTTTGAGGATATTGGATTTAATCAGTCCTTCGATCACACCCCAGCCATCAGAAGAGTAATTTACTTCTATTCACATTCTGGTTTTTTCTTTCTTGTCTCCCTTTTTTCGCACGATCCATCTTTGTCAATCGCCATTCCTTTCCTCCTCCTCCTAATTATCGTTTTTTCTCTTCTTTTCAGCCACCGCATCTGTATTTGGAAAGAAACGATTAGATTAATTGACACCATAAACTTTTTTCGGCTTGCAACATTCACCTACTGATACAGATTTATGTAACAGTATAAATCAGAAAAGAAATATTACCACAAGAAAAATAAAATAAAAAACTTATGAACAAAGAAAATATTAGCGCAACTAGATGCAGATAATTTACGAAAACCATTTAAAATACACGAGATGAGTAAAATGGCATTTTGGTATCTTGCATTAGAAGAGAAAACATTTAAACATTATTGCTTTACTAGCTGTACTTCTGATACTGTACTTGGCCTTCATCATAATAAATTCTGTGGTATTAAAACAAAGTATTATTTTATTTAGGAAAACATTTATTTTTTGCCTCTCTATAAGTGTTTACTACGTTTTGTAATCTACGATAGGTACAAGTTTTGTTGTTACATAGTTATTTCTCTAAAAGATATGCAGTATCAATTAATAAAGTTTTTATTTTGCTGTTTGGAAAACATCAGTATTCTAGAAAAGGTAGGTATAGTTACATGATAAGATTACAACGTATTCCAAACATTGGAAGCTTTGGTTAGGCCAAAAAAAAATATCATTACAGGCAATAAATATGTAGACTGAAATTTATCTACGCAATTTCAACGTTGTTTTCTTTATGAAGTAAGAGTAAATTGAAATTCCAAAAAAGTTTTACCAGGCATCTTATGGTACATCAAACTGCAACCTATTTTTAGCGATATTACCTATAATTTATTTTTTAATCTTAAGTTTTTTAAACGACCACCGATTTATTAATCAATCTGATTCATATTATTCCCAGCAACTTGTAAATAAAACAACAGCAGCGGTGGTTTTTTTCACGTGTAAATGATGCCAGTACAAACACAGATTAATTAAAAAACATTAGTCTACGCATATCGCCGGACGAAGAGTCGTTACTCCGACTAATTGCGTACATTTCTCTCTCCTCGGGATTTTATGTTCACGCATCATTTTTTTATGTAATATTTGATTCAATGGTCCACTCGCGAGCGCTGAGCTGGTACTCACCTATCCTAACAATAAATGCTTGCCAGACAAAATACTAAATTTACACAGTTATGTTATATTTACATAATATCGGTTGTGCGAAAGGGTGTAACTGACATTTACAAGAAATGAAAAAAGCCAATGATATTACAAACTTATAGACTGGATAAAGTATTAAACTCTCAGAAAAAATACGGAAATAAGTGCCAAGATGCCCTCGTGTGTGATGAGAGTGTTTCCATTACCCTGCAAACACTAGTAAAAGCCAAGGAATAACATTTCATTCGTACACGCAAATTATTTATTGTTTAAAAAACGATTATTTTCACTATTTACTGAAGATTTTGAGCGCCATTAGAAAGAGTTAGATGGTGAACGTAGCAACACATAAGTACAAGAAGGACAACCTACTGGCAGTAGGTCAACTTATAAGGTGTCCCCTATTCGTTGATGTACGGTGTAGTATTCGACGCAACTTGTAAGTACGAAACGCCACCCGGTTCTATATCTATTTTATTAATGCACACATATTCTTAGAATATCAGAAGAATGTCTTTATTGGGGGTGTAATTACTGGGGACGGAAGAGTGTTTGTTACTTGCCACATTTTGTGTAAATAATCTAAGACAATAACGTGTCTATATATTTGTAATGTCATTGAAATAGCCCATTTCAATTCGACTCTTTAATTTACGGTCAACGGAATGAAATAAAGTCTTGTGGGATGACAAATGCTTATTGGACTTGCTATTTCGACCGTGTGTTTATAGGTATTAACGTTTTCAGGAGATCCAAAACAAACTTTACGAAATTTGGTTTTTTGTATGTAATCATGTCGAATGTGCTTTTTCAAAAAATAATCGCACTTTATTTTATTTTCTGAGTCATCCAAGTTTTCTTTGCTAAATATGTATCCAAAGAACAATTCTGCTTACTTCATTCAAAACTTGTTTATTTTTATTCATTCCATTCTTCCTTTCGCACACCTTCGATTTTGATCCTTTTTTTCAAAAGTACAAAATTGAAGAACACCCAAAAAACGTGACTAACCTTTCCAGTTGTCAAAAACTAACCACTAATCCAAAATGGCTGATAATGCTAACACATGATAAACATATGTGTACCAACATAAAAAAAGTCGATAATCGAATGTACACAGCCCGCGAAAATTCAAAATTCACCTTTTCTTTTTAACAGGCCTCGTACATTAAAATGTATATAAGGTCCTTTGACCCAGCAGCCTCAGAAGCTCGGTGGGCACATTATCTATTGTTCAAGATAAAGATATATTTTTTTAATAGGTAAACAATCCTTTTTAGCTCTTAATTAGTAAGAGATAAAGCAGGATAATGATTACATTTCATATAAAAAATAATGCATCTATCACAACGAGCATTGAGCCTCTATTTCACTTTTAAACACACGAAACTCATAAAAGAAAAAAAACATAGACTTTTTTATAAAATCTACCTCAAATGAAATATCATTTTTTAGGATTTGTTCACTTATACCACAATAAATATACAAATTCAATTTAATAATATCCAAAAGGTCGTATTTGGAAGAGTATTCGTCACAATTATTAAAGGTAGAAGCGGGTCAAGCAGTCTTAACGAAATTAAACTTTAAAACCGGTCTAGCTTTTAATTACAGTCACCTACAAATTAATAAGATGCGGCTTGGCTCCGAAGAAAAATTCTACCCGTATTACAACTTTATTATGTTAAAAGATAAGAGGAGATTATATTTTATCTTAATTTGAAGAATATCAAGGATTTTAATAACTGTGCTTTATTGAAGAGCGGGAAGTTATAATTACTGACTCTGGTTTTTCGAGATACTTCGATAATATGGGGAAAGAAAGAACAAAGTAATAGATCCTTTGAAAAGTGTGGTAATAATAATGATACTTTTCTCCAAACTTAAGGTATTTAATGGCGCTTTATAACACTAGAAATTAAAAAAAAAAAAAAGTGAAATTGCGTTCGAAATAATTAGACCAAACGAGGATTTATTTAATAAATGAAAAATAATATTCGCAGATTTGTGGAGTAAACTGACTAGATTGTCCTTCTGGAGTCAACTATTTAAACGTTTTAATTTTAAAAATTACTCAGGGGAGCAACATGTGTTTTAAAAAATAATCTCATTGGTGGAGTTGGACACGAGTACTATTTTTTTTTTAAATTATTTTAAAAATATTTTATTAATAGTAAAAGTCGAGTCATAAAATTAGCGAATCAACTTGGAATTTTAAATATTTTATCCATAGTTTGTTCATCAGTTTTAAAGTGCGTGATTGCTTGTTTTTCTTCTTTTTTATGGTGTATACCGCTCTAGAGTATCAACTGCTCCCAACCGTCAGGAGTCAGTGTGACCATGGCATCCCCAATTAGAGGAAGTTGTGAGGTTAACGGTAGTAAGGAGGGGAAGGAGATGGAGAAGAGGAAAATGAAGATGGAAGTATGGTTTTTAATTAAAGAAGATTAATAAATAAACGCGATTGCTTAAGTACAATATGAATGCACTTGACATTATTGTATGTTCCCCCTACAAGGAAAAACAAATAAGGCAATTTCGAATGCTCCGAAATGATCTAGGCTAGACGCCAATTTACTTCTAGGCAAAAATTAGTAAGAAATCAAACAGTTGCATCTCTGGCCATATTTGTTCCTTATTCTCTGTGTTTCTTTCATAAATTGCATAGATTAATTATTTTATTTTTTAGGTAGGGAAGAAAAAGATTGAGAACACCTGGCATATCAGATCTAGTCACCAAACACGGCTAAAGCCATTTAAAGTAACGTTTCGATTCTGAATTAAATTATTTCACCAGGGCAATACTAAGAGTATCTACCACTTTGTAACGTGCCACAAATATACTATTTATTATTTTATTCGAATTTAATGTGAGATAACAAATATTTAATAATAATAATAATAATAATAATAATTGGACGATTTGTATAGCGCCGTTTTTGTGAAAAATCACCTCAAGGGCGCTGAATAATAATATTGAATAAAATGTATTTGCGCATGCCATGATTGGAACCCGCGACCTCTGAATTAGTTGTCTTAAGCTATTCGACTACGGAGGCCATCAAATGAATGTCTTTTATTGTTCGATTTTAGTGCATGAGAGCAAATCGCATCAATATAATATTGGCACTTCGAAAATTTTTTGGTCAGTGTTTAGTCAGGTTTTCAGAATAATCGTCAAACTCAAGTTGAGCAAAATCCAATTCCGGGCAGTAGATTTGTAAAGAATGACTTTAGAAATTAAGAGTAATACATCTCGCCGGAAACAGACACTATGAAACGTCCACTTAAATAAGTACATTTAAAAGTTGCACAACACTTTGGAGAACTGCAGTTTACAACTGTAATGGTAAGTTTTATTGCCCGTGAGTAGATATTCAACTATTTGCAAAGTGCCATTTGGTTGATGGAAGTTTAGGTCATAAAATTTACTTAGTATCTTCGGTGTTATTATGTGAGGGTTGCATATTACTTAGTTATTAACCTTTTAAGTGGTTTTAAAGTGCTAGCAAAAAAAGTATCACTTGGTCTTGAACTTCGGAATGTCGGATTTCGCAACGTACAACTTCCGTTTTACCTTGCTCACTGTAATTTCGTAATAACTCACTTGTGTTATACAGAATGATATTTTTGTCAATTATGATATCTTCTCAGATAATGTGTTTAAGTGCTTTCTAATTGCATCACAATGGCATAAAATATTAAAATAAAATTATTGAAATATTCTCGGTAGGTACCAACATATTGCACCTAGTTGATTTTTTCAAATAACGTTTTATTTAATTTGTGCTCCTGGAGCATAATAACTAGGACCCGGATTTTTGTTACAAAAACAGGAAAACTTAAGAGAAATAAATAAATAAATAGTTTTTTAATTAAATTTTACTATTTTTGCCACAATATTCTGGGCTCTAATCATTTCTGAATTCTAAGATCAAATCTCAGCGGATTGCACATCATTTTATTTTTTGCATTTTGTTCTATTTAAATCAAATTAATCATACATTATTTAAAAGCAATACAATGCAATAAAAATAAACTCAAAAGCGTTAATGCTTATAATTTTGATATTATAATTACTATTTTTAAGCACTTCGTTTAATAACCTCCTGATGTGAAAGACTTTCACTATATTCCGAAACGTTGCTTGTGGCTAAATGGCTTTAACTATGTTCAAAATCTGAAAAGATATTTACTCATGTACCTAGTACCCAAATAGGTTACGTTTTCTTTCCCCAATCAAATTATTGTATTTGACTATCGGGATGTTAGGGGACTCATAGCCTTTTCGACTAAGTAAAAAATGCAGACCTAATTTGTGGTAATCTTACAATTACCCCCCAGAAGTTAGGTTAAGTCAGGTTAGTTATTTCGTTAAAATAGATAACTTAATTCTGATGGTTTTAGTTTTTATTTTTAGTGACGGCTATTTCAGGGTTTAGGGCCGTTATCAATTTTTGGTTAGGCCACATGAAAACGACTCATTTATTTGAATTTGGTTCCTTTTTTATTACTAACTCCAATAAAAAACTAATTAACTTGAATTTCTTGTTCTGTTGGGTCCTTAACTCTAAAATCTGTTTTTCCCATTGAGTGCTTACAAACTATTGCTTTAAAAGGTAGGATTTTCTTAGTTGCAACTCCCTCCTGGGGTGGTTTAAATGGAGATCTATAAATTAAGCACAATAATTATAATTTTGACATAGATTTCCTGTCGTGTGAAGAATTAAACAAAATACTGATCTAATGGCTTTAAATTTAATACAAAAGGTTTTCGTCCGGGGGATTAATGTCCTAGAACAATAAATTACATAGGATTCGTACCGTGTTTGCAAGGGATATTGATCAGCCAATAAAACGAACCGGTCCCCGATTCCGTGTCTCGAAACCCAAGTAGGTTCTGCTGCGGAACCGGACTCGAAAAAGGCTGTAGTTTCAGTGCGGTAGTAAGAAATCCACTGAGCGACGAAATGCACCGAGAGCGTGAGAAAAGTCCATTCAGACGAATCTCAGAAAACGATGAAAAATTATGGGATTTATTCACTGCTCGCCGGAACGTGATGGTTACTCGAAGGAAATTGACAATAAAATTGTCAGGACAGTGTTTATTTTGCGCATTTGTGGTAAAATATCACACAACGGTGCCATACACATCCACTTTTATTTTTATTGTATTTATTTAAAATGCATTGGTTTGAATGTATTTATATTTGTATATGTATTAGTCAGAAATAAGCATAGAGCATACTTATTATTAGCATAGAGAATGATTAATGCATCTAGAGCAAATAAAAACAAAAACACAATTGTGTACTGCGTGTTTGTTTTGACAGCGATTTTTTTAAGGGTTCCGTGGTCGAGTGGTTAAGACGCTCGCCTTCGAGGTCACGGGTTTAAATCGTGACGTATGCAAATAAGTGCTCAATTCATTTGAAATAACATGTAGCATATTTGCGGCACATTCCAGAGTGGTAAACGCAAATTATGCTTAAATAATATAAAAATAAGATAAATACAATTATTAATTAAAATAAAATGAATTACAATAAAATATAAATAAAAATGAATTACAATAAAATATAAATAAAAATGATTTACAGTAAAGTGTACGATTTATAATATATCGTCTGTTCAAAATTCAATGTAGTTAATATTAACTTAGATGAGTCTCGAGTCTATCTAAACTAAGCCCGTCGGGGAACGAAATATGTGTGGAAAAAAAAAATCTTCACTGGCTTAAATGTCCCGAAAGAATCCAGTTTAAGCTTTGCTGGATGGTTTTCAAATCAATTAACGGAATGGCTCCGGCTTATTTATCGGAATTGTGTATTCCTGAAGATTTCAATTCGCGACAGTCAACTCTTAGATCGGCAATGTCATCGGCTATCGGAAGGTTGAAAGAACCAAAGCGCATACCAGACACTAAGTTCGGAGAGCGCGCCTTCGGAGTGTCAGGTCCTAAAGCCTGGAATGGACTGCCACATGATCTGAGAGTAATAAAAGACTCAACAGAGTTCAGAGCCAAACTCAAAACTCATTTTTTCAGAAAATCATATCCATAATCAAGATGTAACAAGCCCAATAGAACCAAGAAAACTTTTCAGACTCTCATTCCTTAAATTCATTAGAAGATTATCACCATTATCTGTTCTTCACTACGAACAATTAAAAATACCTCCGATATACTTTATTTTAAATTTGCCCTCATGCCCTAAAAATGAAAAATAAAAATAAAGAAATATAAAAAAAGAAACAAAATAAAAAATAAATAAAAATTTAAGTTATTCTAAATTTTAAGTTATTATTATATGGTGATTGTGTCCTGCCAGAAGTGACCTGCCAGGTGAGTATGATGCTGTATATTTATATAAACTAAGAATTAATATTAAGTAGATATTAAGATTTGTACAGCGCCCTTGAGGTGATTTCTCACAAAAACAGCGCTATACAAGTTATCCAAATATTATTATTATTATTATTAAAGCGGTCCAAACCAAAAAACTGTGTTATATTTCAATAAATTAAAGTTCACACAAAGCAAAACAAAACCACAGTCCACAAAAAAATAAGCTATGATCCTTCAAAAATATATGAGCTTAGGCAAATTCCGAAAATTGCATAATTTATATCAATTACCGTTCAAGACATAGGAAAGACAAAGCTCAGACATAATGCGCTTTCGGCGGCACCTAGTTCCTGTACACTTCATACTGCAGCAGTCCGGCATTCTGGCAGACTAGGCAATAGGTTTCATAAGCTGACCGCTCGGGAGAGCTTTCGTCCGTAGAGGAAAAGTTCCCCTAAAGCTACTTATGTACAATGGTGGAACACTGTATTTGGAACGTAATAACTGCTGAAGATTATTTTTTATTACTTTCATTTATTATAACTACATACTTTTTAATTTTAAGAAATGAAAAACATATTTTATCTTTTAAAATACCTCTGTGAAAGCCCTGAGGGAAGCATTAGGGCTGATCTTGTCTTTGGGAATACTGTAAGGAGTGTATTTTTAAGAAACGGAAGAAAGATTGAGTACTGATTTTAAATTGTCTCATATTGTTGGAGGGAGGATACGTAAACATTGGTATAGCACAGCTAAGTAAACACCCAAAAGAATCAAATAAAAACAACAATTCGATTTTAAGTTGATAACTTTCTCTTTTTCCCTTCCAGTTTTACCCCCCCCCCCCAATGTGATGCCCTGTCCCCCTCTAATTTGCTGTCTTCCTTTTTTATTTTCAAAATCTCATATACGTAAAGTCTTTATTTAGGTTAGTCTATTCTATATTATACTGTATTTTCCTGAAGAAGGTTCAGTCCAACCGAAACATGTAGACATATTTGTATGGTAATAGAGTGGTTTCAAATTTAGTATGTTCTTATCGGAAGCCGATAAAAAATAATGCCATTTTATGTGTCTTTAATTTGAGTGACGTAATTTTGTAATGATATATATGGTAGTTGTATTCATTACATTCTAACAAGCAGTCTAAAAGAATACCAGCTCTAAATAACTGGCCTTAATTCTCCCGTCTTATCGTAGTACATTTTATTGTGGAGGTAGATATGGCACGTTACAAGCTTAAAGGATTTATTCTGTTACAAGGTCTCTACAAATTTAGCCGAGCGACTAGTCACGTACGTACATATTTCACAAGATACCTGTGAAGCAGATCACGGCGGGTCAAATTTGCTAATCTACGTTATTTTAAGCAAGGGTTCGAACAGATTTTAAAAACGTAATAGGTTTATTTTATTTGGTTGGGAAAGACATACAGTTTTATAAAAAAAAAATGTGTAAATATAATTTACGGTGTTGCTGTGAAGTTAAGTTTTCGTTGTACTTATTTAAATATTTTTTACAAACAATAATTATGGCAAAGATAAAACAATAGTCAAATAATTTTGTAACAGAAACCTAAAAAAGTTAAAACCTCATTTTTGTTTCGCCATGTTAAAAAAGGTCAATTCATACGAAATATCTAACTTTTTTTAAATTTGAAAGCAATTCATTTGTGGTTCGATGGAATTGTAAGAAAATAATGTTTTTGGAACAACATCTTGGGTTAATATTTCAAAATCGCAATTGATGTCAAATTTTGTACATTTAACAGTTTTCTTTTATCAAATCTTTTTTCCGAAATAATGTCAGAATTTGACACCAATAAATATCCTGATAATATCAATACCCTAGTTCCAGAGTCTAAAGATAACAGCGTTGAATAAAAATACTTAAAAAATCATTTATTATCTTAAAGTACATACAAATACGCACAAGGCCAAATGACATAATACAACCCTTTGATAATAATTAGGACTCAGTGCTCCTTGGAAATGATGAGTGTGTGATTGCTGAATTATTAATTAGTTTTATTTTAATTATTTTTACATTAAAGTTTACAAAATAACTAATTATAACTCATACACTAATATAATACTTGATATTACAATACATACTAATGGATTTTATGTGGTTCTTACTTACTATTTTAAATTTATTAATCGGTGTAATTTCAATAGTTTCCGGTAGCGCATTATAATATTTCATCCCTTTATAAAATAAACTGTTTTGCCTATTGGATTTATCCCTTTTTAGCAGCCTGATTTATTTGCGCGTTATTGTATTACGTCTGTAAATATCCACTTTGTAAATATTATTTTCAGCAAAACATTTTTTTAAGAAGTTGTTTCTTATTTTATGTATAAATATTAATGTGTTTAGTGTCAGCATATGTTTCACTGTTAGTCAATTTAGTTCCTCTGATATTTTACCTACTTTTGAATATCTATTTCACGTAAGTATAATTTTTACTGTTCTATTTTGGATGTGAAGTAATAAATACGTGGTTTCACGTACGTTTTGAAGCTGATTCACGGAATTATTGCATTAAACTAAAATCTATACATCAGATAAATATAATGCATTAGCTCCGCGGCTCTCACAAAACAATAATAACAGTGGTCATTTCACATTCTACTTCTGCACCGTCTGCATTCCAGGGTGGAAGGCACCTGGGCCCAGAATGATATTATACCCACAAAACACTACCTCAAAAGCATTGGGCTTGTGATATAATTATGAATGAAAAAGATTTAGTCAGGTACATAATTAATAAATAATCATAAAATAATAACAATTAAAAATATTTTCATTCGTTCCTGCTGTAAAAGGCTAATGTCATTTTAAATATGCATTTTCATTTTTAATTTGCCCTGAAGATGCCACGCTGTCGACGAAATAATTGAAGTCATCCACGTATTTTACACTGATATTATTAAACTTATTTATTTCCTAGTTTGTTTTTTAAAAACTAATTGGTAAATGACGAGGGATGAATTATGTTATTTCTTAAAAAATGCAGAAGTACTTTATGGCACCATGTTTAAATAATACTTAATTTTTACCACTCTTTTTGAAAAATACATTATCTTCATGTTTCAGAACCAATAGTCACTCTTCAGGATATACAGTATACTAAACATATACTAAAATATAAGTATAGACATAAAACATCTGTAAAATAAGTGGAGGGAGAGGTTAAGAGGGAGAGGGTAACTGATTAGGTGTTAGTGTGAAAGCACATTTAGTTACAGCTTTGTTTTGATGTCCATAATGTAAAATGCATATAAACCAAAATAATAAGTAGTGTTTAAGTTAAAATATTATTTGTCAAAAAGAAAATGAAATAATTAGATACTTGTAAACTTAAATGTACAAAGTAACTAATATAAAATAAATAAATAAAATACTTGTACGTCATTTTTATTTTTAGTGTACTTTATATCCTGAAAAACGAACCATTGGGCTTGAAACATGTAGACAATTAATTATTTATTGTGGATAATGTGTTACTAAATGAAGATAATTTAATAAAAAATATATGATAGATACTTGGTTTTTTACGTACTTTTACAATTATTTAAGAAATATTATGACATAATTTATCCCTCATCATTTACCGATAGGGTAATGAAAAAAATTAACTAGGAAATGAAAACGTTTAATATTATGAAAAAAAAATGGATTACTTCACTCGTTTCGTTAACAGCTTGGCATCTTCAGGGCAAATTAAAAAGAAAATACATATTCAAAAGAACACTAGCTTTTATAGCAGGAATTGATGAAACCTTTTTTTATTATTTTATGACTACCAACATTCTCACATTAAACTACCATATTTATAACCTACGTGTTACATAGACATCGATTTTCTCGGAAATTCATTTTTTAGGTGAAGAAATCTAATAACATTATTAGGTACAATACACTTGGAATCAGTCCAATCTCAAAGCTCTTTAAGTAATATATCCCTTTTACACTAAAATACGGCCAAGAGACACGACCAACGCGTGCCCAACGTTTGAACTTGGTTGATTTTTTTAGCATAAGAATGAATCGTTTTTACGACTTGTTTTTATATTTTCAATTTGGTTTTGAGAATACTTTGCCGGATCTTGTGTTTTCTACTTCTTACAAAATTACTTACTTAAATATTTCACTTCTTCCTCTCCTTAAAAAGCTCAACCCAGCATGCCCAAAGATGACATAACTCCATTTTTTTGTACAGAATTTAAAATAAACATAATTCACTTATTGTAGATAACTCTTTGTTAAACTTTTTCAGACTCATATTTAACGCTAAGTATCTACAAAAGAATTACTTAGAAAAACAGTCCACTAAAGTCCGTTACAATCACAGGAGCGATAAACACATTATATATGGGATTTGTGGGCGTGTCCGCATACCCAAAGTTAGTTCAGTTTTTCCTCACTTCTGCTGAAACTGATCAAAGAATTTCAAATTTCAAAAATCTTTCTTAAGCAGATTATTTATTTCACTGGCCTATTTATAACCTAGGAGTCGAAAGGTCTAATTCAAATCTATGACATCAGTTTTATTTCAAATCAGCTTAGACCACATTTCTTTGGATTATCTGCTAAGTGGTAACTAACTAACTAACTAACTAACCATCACGCCGTTTCCCCGCAAGGGTAGGCAGAGAGGACGGACCGCCATACAACTCTGTCTTGGCACACACTTCTTGCTTCATTTACATTCATACATCGTCTCATACATACTCTTCTGTTATTCTGACTCTTCACACGACCCGATTCAAGTATTTGATTTACTTGATCGTGCCATGTCTTTCTCGGGCGTCCTCGACTTCTTCTTCCATTCACTTTCGCATCATATATTCTTTTCAAACTCCTTTCTTCGTTCATTCGCTCTACATGCCCAAACCATCTAAGCGTCCCTTTCTTAATCCTATCCATTACGCTCACATCAGCCTTGCATTCTTTCCGGATATAAGTGGTAACGATATAAAAATAAATAAAAAACAAAACAAAACAATAAATTAAATTAAATGAAACCAATTGTTTTTTTCGACTACTAAAAAAACGGTTAAAAAACGTATATACATGTACTTTTGACATGTTTATCAAACAAAGGCTAGTTTACTTTGCGTGCTAGTTTATCATAAATTCTTTGTTTTTTTTCCCTGTATTTTTTCATAATTAACATTTAAACCAGTCATTCCCAAAGTGGTCTATATCGACACCCAGGGGTCGATTCCGATCTGCAAGGGGTCCACGTCCTAATTATGTTAATAATAATAATTTTTGTGGAAGATATTTTGCCGATTTGCTAGTACTTTTCGATTTCAAATCTCTACCGACTAGTGCTTTTTTTTCGGAGGGTAAATTTTGTTGATTTGCTAGCACTTTTTGGGGGAGGATTTTTTGTCGATTTGCTAGTACTTTTCGATTTTAAATCTCTATCGACTAGTGCTTTTTTTCGGAGAGGAATTTTTGCTGATTTGCTAGCACTTTTCGATTTGGGATCTTTGCCGACTAGTACTATTTTTTGACGAGTTCGACTACAATTGAAGTGTTCACCGCGAAGGGTTCATTTCAAAGAACTAGCAGTTCCTGGCGTTCACAAAACTTTAAAGTTTTTCCCAACGCTAAAAAAAATCAATACTAGGAAAGCAGGGGGTCTATACAAAAAAGAAAATCGACAAGTGGTCTACGGGACAAAAAAGTTTGGGAACCTCTGATTTAAACCATTGAAGTCACGTTTTCCTCCGCTTAATAAAGATGTAAATAAAAAAGTATTATGAAGTTGCTGTCTTTCGTTGAGACGTTATTTAATGTGTTGAGTTAACGAATTTATCAGTACAAAAGTAAAAAAAAAAATCACAACGTCAAATAAATAAACATGATAAATTTGCGTGTTTTTTTTTTGCTGGAATATCTGCCACGCGTTTTATCTAGAAAACCCCGAGACTTATCTTCAAGTCAAACAAATATTTGAATGTTGATTGATAAAACACGGTGGCTATGACTGTGAGCCGAACGGTATCTGAAGCAGCTTTTATTTTAGCGGATTTTTTTCTGCACGATTTTTTCCTTTTCCAAAACTTCTTGTTTTTTTCTTTTCTGCATTGTTTCACAAATCATAATTTATTAATATTGCTAATGGTGATGCATTGAGGCGTTTGTTAATACTGTTTCCCATTCAATCATGGCCTCCATGTCGTAAGGGTCTACACATTACAATTAATATTACGAGATTGTATGTTAGATTTCCAAGCAGTAGAAAGGTTCCTAACATGTTTATTTATTTAATTTTAACATGTGAAAGGATGGTAAGATATGCGAAAAATGTAGCTACTTAAAAATGAAACCCGAAGCGAACTGTATTAATTGCATGAAACCAATTTTGTTGAGTTCAGAGACACTATGCAAAATATCAAGTTTAATCGAAACGTCACACTGACAATTTAAGTTATATAGTGTGTAAGCTGCTGTATTTGTAACAGAAAATATTTTTCTAATGTCAGAAGAAATATATAACCTGTAGGCAAGTGAGCATACAATCTTTAATTTTCGTTCCTTTCAGTCATTTTTCACAGTATGGCTTGCCATACTTGTTCGAATAAAGCATTTTGTTTATAAAAATGTGTTTCCCTCAAAGAATTTCCCTTGTTGTATTTAACACTCCCGTTCCGAAGGGGGGTTCTAATATTATCCCAAATGGGAGTTTCGTGCGATATCTTAAATAAATATAACTGGAATATTATAAATATACTTCTCTTTAAGTATTACAAAAAAAAATATTACCAAAAATTATGTTATGAAAACGTTTTAATAAGTAAGATCAAACGGGATAACTACGTCACTCCCTTTGGATTGTACGTTTGATTTTTACTTTAAGGTATGGAAAAGTTAAATTGTTAAACATAAAATTATATAGTTTTGGCACAGGTCACTTGCAAACAAATGCCGGTGACATAATGAGCTGAAAAACTGAATGTTTTAGTAACCTGCAATCTGACTAACAAGAGGTTTTAAAATCGATCTCCGAAGGAAAAGTTCTCTAGAAGAATACCACCAGGAAGACAGCATGTCCGGATTGTAGGTTGTCAATGCAAAACTAAAGCGTGCAGAAAATTACAGAAAAGAAATGAAGTTGCCTAACTTAACTATGAAGTACTGTTTATGGTACACCATACTGATGACGATGTTACACTATAACAATAGCTGAAACAGCTACAAAACAAGTAGCCTTGTTGGAGACAAAACTTATCTGCTTTCAGCAGTACGAAATCGTGCAAATTGAATGTTAAATGATATTTCGGAGAATGTTTACCACATAATGGTGAGGCTTTCTCAGTACAGTTTTTGTGATGGTAGTTAACAAAGCAATTTACAAAACTATTATCTTAAATTTAAATCTAAATAAATTTCACGATTAATGTCGGTTGTTAGTGTACTAGACTGGATACTGTGATGATTTATAGGTGTGATATTTCACTAGTGGAATAATTTAAACAAAGACAGTTAGAATAGCAATGGTTAATTTGGTTGTCACCCAGCCAAAGCGTTTACAAGACGAAATTAAGTTGGTGCAATAATACGGGCTACAATAAAACTATTGGATTGTTTATCCCAAGCTCGGGGAAGCTTTGTATATTCAACAAAGTTTTGAGTCGCGCTAGTCTCGGAAAGCTTTTGAGTGGAGCGAAGTCTTAATATTTTTTGTTTTTTTTTCAAGACATTTAAATAAGCTATCTTGTGTGATACTATATATTTACGTTGGTTTTAGTCTTTGCGTAGTGTAAATTTAATGTTCAAGATTCGATAATAAGTTCGAGAATTTTTTAAACAAACTTAAATATATTTAAAAAGTAAAATCATATCTGTTGTACTTTTCTTCCACATTTTTTAATGAGACAATACTCCAATTAACCCAGCTTTCAATATAAATATTATGTGTTCTAATATATAAATGTGTGGCAGAGTGGTATGTTTCTTGACTCGTGCCTAAGAGATCACAGGTTCCAAACATGTGTGCATTTATTAACGTAAGATAGGAAAAAAAATGACATTTAAGTTCATTTGCGTCTTGTTCCAGGATGGGCGATACAGGCAATATCGTAACTTGTGAATCGATTTATTCATACTGACGGTGGTAATGATGTCCTTGTTTTACTGGTATTCAAATGTTAGATGCTCCGAGCACCGGTTCACGGTCGGAAAATTTGCCAAACGCGGGCCCAACATATGTATATGGTAGACATTTGATACACGAGAACGAGTCGTTTTTGTGTTCAACAGATCAGCTGATTTGAATGATTTTTCGCCTTCCTTTCACACAGCATTCTCAAATATGACAGAGGTCATGAGAGATTTTTTTCCCCTCAAGGCCTCCTGTGTGGAGTTAATATTTAAAAAAATGCTTATTATTTATTCTCGATGATTTTTTTACTATGGAATTTAAGAGAAAACTTGAAAACCAATATGAGAAAATACCTGTAATACATAAGGGTTAAAAAAATAACAAAAATATTTGATGTAAAAATTAATCTAAAGCCTACCCGCTATTAGCAATCATAATGTGTTCGTCTACAATTAGTGTGAGTGTCAGGATGTTTGAAATTGTAATATGTATGATTTCCTTGATATGAATCACTCTTGACAGACCTTATTTTTTTTAAATCTCCTTAATCTGAAAAAAGTTTTTAGAATTAGTTAAAAAACAAAATCACAGACACGGCATACTTTCGAGGAAAATTATCAATAACGTCAATTACAAAACCTTCCGTTAATTTATATGTATTTTTTTAAATTCCGTCGCTCTGTAAAAAATAATCATAAATATCTAAATGTGTCAATGTATCTAAAACGTCAATATGACAGTACTAAAAATCAGTCATTTGGCCCAAGAACTTGGACCATTAAAATAGAATTATAAAAAGGTATTTTGCATTTGACGTCAGACTTTAATGGACAGAATAAATCTGTGTGTAATACACCCAGCATTGGAAATAAGACTGTTGAGAACTGTCGGGATTTAACGAAGTTAAAACTGTAAAGTGTTAGCATAAATACAAAGTAGCATATCAAACTAAACACGGTCAGTTAAAGTTTCAACGAAATTGCTGACGAAACGAGGTTAGCTTAGAATGGTTGAGGCTGGAGGCTGAGGCGTATGTGCAGTAAAACCATGTATGACCATGTTAAAAATGTGGATATCCGAAAAAAAAGCAAGGCTCATGTAAGCGTAATGAATGTGATTAAGAAAGGGACGTTTAGATGGATTGGGCATGTAGAGCGGATGAACGAAAAAGGAGTGTGAAAATAAAATATGATGAGAAATTGAATGAAAGAAGAGCTCGGTGACGCCTGAAGAAGTAGAGGCACGATCAAGCGAATCAAATAGTTGAGTTGGGCTATTTTGATTCACTTGATCGTGCCATGTCTTCCTCGGGCGTTACCGACTTCTTCTTCCATTCACTTTCATGTCATGTATTATGTTCACACTCCTTTCTTCGTTTGTTCACTCTGCATGATTAAACCATCTAAGGGTCCCTTTCGTAATCATACTCATTGCGCTTAAATTCTTTCCGGATATCCACATTTTAAACACGGTCGTTCATGGTTTTACGCACATACGCCTCAGGGATCTCATTTATATAGCATTTAGTCTGCTTTCATCCTTTCTCTGCTATGTCTATACTCTACTGCCGTACATCAGGGTTGGTGTAAGCACTCCATTGTGGACTGGTAGCTTCGCTTCTTTGGACATTTTATCAATTCTAAAACAACATAATGTAAGTTGATATTTGTTTATAGAAAACGTAGCCTTACCACGACATGGAAGGTTGTTATGTATATTTCAAAAGACCCTTCCAGAGTCACCTGTATCTGAGAAGAAAACACTTGTAATAGACAACGTCTTGTAGATCACGTGACACGTTTTGATATTTTCCGACAGCTGCCAAATAATATTGACAACAGGGTTATCAGAAAAGGCTTGACACACCCTAGGATTACCTTTATTCCAAGAGTCAAGCCAATGTACACTATATAAACCGGGTTCTTAATGCAAAGGTCATACTTTGAAATGGTGACTTTATTTTTAACGTAAAATTCTGAAAGTTTTTTTAAAATTTAGTTTAGTGACTTTACCTTTAAAAATATACGATAACCTTTATATGGCCATAGGATAAACAACAGCTTTTAAAAAATCAGTACAGCGATAGTAAAACTATGTCTACCACCGTGATATTTTATTAATTAAATGTGCTAACATTATTTTATTAGTTCACACTTAACACGTTTTCTACCATTGAAGCAATGTGAGCTCATAAACTAAACTGTTTATAGTATCAAGTGGAAGTCCAAAAGGATGCAAATTAATAATTTTAGTAAAATCGCAAATTTGTCATGTGTTAATATTTCATTTTATAGGTTGGTACAATTACGATTTTAATATTTTATACCAGATTGAGCAATTATCTCTTATACGGCCTCCACGGCTCCGCGGCTCCACGGTTGAGCGTTTAAGATCATCTACGAGTTCAGAGGTGGCGAGTTCAAATCCCGGCTTGCTCAAACATATTTTTATTTAATTAAGCCAGGTACTTCCCAACCTAACTTTTTGCACTACCTTCAGCCTCACTACATACCACGATTGGGGATGCCATAGATCTGGATAGTTAAGAGCAATTGGGCACTAAATGCTTTTCAAAGATAGACTAGCCCGTTATTATCAAAACTTACCAGTGTAATAGTATGTCATGCACTGGTCAGCAAATTCTCGATCTACTGCTAAACAAAAAGTACGAAACTTTTTCACACTTCGTGACATTTTATGTTATTTATCATTTGCAAGTTTTTTTTAAAACGTATTGATATTTCACAAAAATTGCACTGCAGAAATCAGTCAAGTATTACTTATATTATTTTTAAATCACTATTTTATACTCTTACCCTCTGAATTCTACAATATAAGTTTACTTTTATTGTGATAAAAACCTACAATCAATAACATATGTTAAAAATACTAATTGTTAAATAATATGTAATAGTTAATTTTCTTAAATTTTTTAAAATATTTAGTTTATATCACAAAATAAAATTCCAGGCAATAAAAAAAGTGAATTAATTTCTGGATAGTGAACCAACCTAAGCTAGTTAGTCATGTTTTATAATTAACTCTTACAACGATAACAAATAAACCAATTTAATAAATCGTGTTTTTAACAATTTTCATGCTCTGACTAAAAACATTGCAATCTAATCTATGGTATTTCTAGGTATTTAAGAAAATCCTTAAACATCCTATCATTATTACATTTTTCTCTCAATTTGTTTTTATTACCTTTCTATTTTGCTTCATAATGAAATGTTCTCGCTTAAATTAAGGGTAGGGTACGTTTACCTTTTCTCATGTGTCGTTAAGCACAGGTAAACTCGCAAACTCACCGGAACGTTCCCTGAAATAGTGTCAACAAAATATGTACGTGATGCTTGCCAGTATTTTGATTACTTGACGGTTTTTATTTGTAAAAAAAGGTTAAATTAATGTACCTTTTAAATGACTTCCTAGATTCTGATATAAAAAATAAGGTTTACTTTAACTTGTGTGTAAACATGAGAATAACTTTATAATGTTTTATTTAATTATTTTTTAGCCTAGTTGATTCAGTTGTAGGTTTAGAGTATTTTTGTTTAAGTTATACAAAACGATTAATAATAGGTTTTCCATTGATAAATAAGACTCATAGACATTCAATCTTACCAGCAAGTTTGATGGCCTCCATAATCGAATAGTAAGACGATCAACTACGAATCTAAAGGTCACGGGTTCAAACCCGGCGTGCGCAAATAACTTGTATTCAATTAATATGTGTCATAACACATTGAATTCATATGAACCAATATAAAGTATATTTGCGGCACGTTCCAGAGTGGTGGATATTAAAGTATCGCCCTGGTGAAAGACTACTAGAAATGGCTTTAGCCTGACCAAATCTGAATGACCAGGCACTTCCAAACCTTCCTCTTTCCTATCTCTTTCCCCTCCCTACTACCTTCAGCCTCACAACATACCATAGTTAGGGATGCCATATTCTCACTTGTTCTAGACGGTTGGGAGCAGTTGGGACTCTTGTGCGGTATTTACTATAAAAATAAAAATATAATTTGATACCTTATCGTAATAATTTATTAGGTTTTTTAATATTTGAAGTTGTTTACAGCAATTCAAAATGCAGCAATAGAAAAAGCGGAACATTTCTATGGTCATAAGTGAAAATATGATGAGTTTGAAGCTTTTAAAATGTTTCACTATGTGTTTGATTTGATGAACCATTTTTATATGAAATGGAGTTATTTTAGCTGTGCAAAATGAAAACGGACATCACAAAGTTACCATTTCGACACTTAATAATTTTACTTTTAATTAAAAGACAGGTAATTTTTAATTTGACCTGAAATTTTGAAATGGTGTAAAAACTAACGAGAAATGCAATTTTGAAAGAGGGAAAGCAATTTAAGATTAAACCTGATATTATTAGAAATTTGATTCGAGAAAGGCAATAAAATGTTTGTAAAATTCATGTATTTTTACTGTACAGTTTTTGGTAAGAAATAAATATTTTTGTGGGTTAATTTTGAGCGAAAAAATATTTTTTTATAGTTGTTCTTAACGACAAAAATTTTTATCTAAAACCATAAATTACGTTAAATCCAACCAAAATACTTTTATGACAAATAAAACATATGTTTTAGAACAGCCTGACGCTAGTTACTTAATACAGCGTGTTTTTAATTTCATATTTTCATGCAAACCAAATAATAATCTACTCTTTTTTGGTGTCTAGTATTTATAATACGGTCATTTTGAAAACATGGTATTTTTTCCCGAAACAAAGAAAAACCCTTATCGCGTTTTGCCACCCATTTTAAAGACTGCTGATTAAATTCTTTCAAAAATATTTTAGCATAAAAATCTTAGTTGCCACAATAAAATCGGTTAACTGAGTGAGGCTTGGGTGTAATCCACAGAGATTTGATAAACCTAGAGCACTCTCTGGTTACACCGATTGTCCTATGGGCTCAAATTTATTCCGAGTCAATCCGAAGAAAGTTTTTTTGGTTCCTGAAAGTCAGATTTTTCTTGGCTGTTTTAAAATGAACAATAACTGAACAATTTTCAGGAACCTGACTACGGTGAATTCATTTCTAGAGCCCTTCTTGTTGCAAAAACAAGGTTCAATCGATAGATTATTATTTTTTGTATTTTTAAATAATAAAAAATATTTATACCTAATACTTTTTTCAGATTAGTACATGGTATCTGAGAAAGTCTATACCACTTAGCGTTTTTCGTTATTAAAAAAAATAAGCCATATACCCCAATATTTAAAATATGTACCCTTTCACAACACCAAATTCAATATTTTTAAATCAAAACTCTTCTAGGTTTATAACTTAACTTAAACATGGTACACATATCTAAGATGGATAGGTAAGTGTTATATTTGAATTTTTTTTTAAATATTTTAAGGACTCTGGCTTGCGACAAGAATCAGGCGATATTGATATTACTAAAGAATCAAATTTTATCACGATGGAAAAATATATTTTTTAAGTGCAATTCAAAATAAGTAGGTTCAGTGGAACAATAAAATATTAGGTACAATACCTGCATGTTTATAATTGTGAAGTCAGTTAGCCGACACACGTGTGCAGTGCATACAATGTCTTCCTCTCATTAGGTACTTCATAGAAAAGTATTCAGCAAAAAAAAAAATGATCAAGTGTAAAAAAAAGAGACCGGCGGTAAAATTATTAAATAAAATGAATCAGTTTTAAAAATTCGTAAAGCGATTACATCTTTCTATTGGTTTTAAAATATCAACATTTCATTTAAGTATTACGACATTGTATTAGTTGATTTACTATTTACATAAAGTGCAGCAAAAGTCAGGCCGGGAATAGATTTTTTAAACCAGGCTGTGATCTCCTTTGGTGCCGCGCCATGGCGAATTTCATAAAATTGGGCTAGAACAGCACATCTGTATTATAAGGGGCCCGAAACAGTACGAAATTTTTATACGATTACGACTCAATTTATCAAATGTGAATAAAAAAACCAATCTCACCTGGAATCTCTGAACTCAAAGCCACCATTTTTAATCGCAAAATCACAGAAGTTATTATAACAACACTTCTAGCCTAAGCTTTGTTTCAGTATAAATATATTAGATGGATAATTTATAGAGTCCCGTCTTTGTGAAAAATGACCGTAAGGGTTACATTTTTAAAAGCATTTAGAAATTCTACGAAAAATCTCCTCTATGCCACTTTTGGCGTTGGCAGACACCTTTGAAAAATCTAATCACAGTGAGCATTCCATTTTTTGGGGTCAGAATTAACACGAAAAAGCCTTTTATGATCCCATTCAAGCTTTATTAAAGCAAACCCAAGTAACAAACTCTGTTCAGCTTATGAAAATGTACAACATTTTTTCAGATTTTTTACTTTCGTGGACAAAGATATATTTTTAAAAGAGCATCTCGAACAATACGCGGTTACTCGCCTTCTCGAAATTTGAAAAAATTGTGTATTCCTTTTGTGGATATTTTTTTGTATGAGGACAAAATGCTATTAATTTTAATCGAGCTGGTATTTATTTTATAAGACGGTTTTTTACGGTTCGAAATAAAGAAGTTGCATCCTTCCCAGTTGAGTTCTTTAAGTTCCCGATTCCTTCAAGGATTGTCGCCTTCAAGAATTGTCGCCTTCCGATTTCACAGATTTGCTCATCACTTCCTCTGCTGTCATCAGTTCTATCTATATCTTTGGCTACCCCTCCCTGTCGGAAGTCATTATCAGGCAATGTTCACCCTTTAAACCATAGCCTGAACATTCATTGCACATTTCTTATCACGTTAAAGATTAGTTCTAGGGGTAATGTCAAAAGTGCCTGTATAAAATTATCAAATAATACTTTACAATATTCTTTACTATAATCTATGAAAACCTAAGATAGTTCAAGATTTATAAAGTATTGACCTAGCCAATGTAAATGCCAAAATAATGATTTACCATTTTAGCTAAATAAATCGATAAAAAGGAGTACGTCAGGCTGAATGTAGTAAAAAAGGAAAGAATTTGGGAAGAGGAAGATTGAGAAGTACCTGGAAATTCAGATCTGGTCACCAAACACGGAAAGCCATTTCAAACTAAGTTTAGATTCAGAAAAGTGGTCTTTTGCCAGAGCAATACTGAGAGTAATTCAACTCTACACTATGGTGAAAATGTACAGTTTATTTTTAGTGAATTCATTGAAAAATGATATTTGCACATAACAGGAATTGAACCCGCAACCTCTGGATAAGTAGTTGAGGATCTTATCCCCTTGATCGCTGTGACCTTCACTACTAACATTACTGGCTATTATAGAGCGTTTAACGTTCCAACAGTACGTATTTAACAAAATAACATGTAATAATAACATTTAAATGTAACTAATACTTTAACCTTAGCTATTTGTTTTGGTGCGAAAGTCTCGTAGGCTCTACCGGGGGTGGAGGGGGCGCTAAGCAATTATTTAAATTAAAACGTAGCCCATTACGACACCAGATTTGAATAAGTTAACTTCCCGGAATGATTGAGGAGTTTTTATGGCCTTTCCTCTTTAGAAATTCTTTTATTAAACAACTTAAAAATCTCAAATTGTGTCATGATATTTCCAAACAATCCATGAAAAAATTATTTGGAATACTTAATTCTATGTTAAAAGGGAAGTTATAATTTAATAAGAAATATTCGTTCTGGTGCTTCGATTCAGATACATAACAGCCACAAAAAAAGTATTAAATATTTATGCATTTTTATACCATGTTGTATTCCGTTGATTTTTTTATACCGCACAAGAGTCCATACTGCTCCTAAACGTCTGGAGTCAGTAGAACTATGACTTCTCCAATGGTGGTATGCTGTGAGGCTAAAAGTAGCGGGGAGGGAAGGAAATGGGGAAGAGGAAGGTTTAGAAGTACCCGACTATTCAGATCTGATCACCAAACGCGGATAAATAATCTTTTAAGCAAGGTTTTGATTCTGAATGGTGGTCTTTCATCTGGGCGATACTTGTGGAACCGTTCTGAAACGTACCACAATGTTTTTTTTATTTTTTTTGTAATTTTTATTTATATAAAATAAACAGTATATAATGTTCTTTAAACTATATTGTGTATATATATACATTTTTGACAAGAGTACTTAGCCCAGGAGAGACATCAATTCTCGTGTTTGGGTTGGGGAGCAACGTTATTATGTTGTAAATACTCGTACATGTAGGTAGATCACAAAATTATACAATGCAATTTAAATCAATAAATGTACAAATAGAGAGTTCGGTTCATTTTTCGAAAAAAGGTTGATGATATTTTGAGGTTGTGTCTAAATTGTATTAATTTTATTTTTTTTATTATTTTTTTATTATATATATATATATATATATATATATATATATATAAATGTGTATATTACACATATATTTATATATGTGTATATATATATTTATATAATATATATAAATAGAAATATAAAAATAAAAAAATATTTTCATTTTTATTATTTGGAAAACGTGTTTACTGGTGGAGTTTTCCAATATTTTTTTGATATTTGATTTACATAATTTTTTTCCAATTTAATTTTCTGCGGGAGAGCATTAAAAAATTTGATACCTTGATAAGAGTAATGGTGTTGTGAGGCACTCGTTTTAAAATTAATGATTTCTATGTTGCCAATTATATGTATATAGTATATTGAATGTAAAATAGCACAAATTAATTTAATAAACAACATAGTCGAGCGTTTTAGTCACTAGACCGCGAAGGCCGCCACTGTTTTAAAAATATACTAATTTGTTAAAAAATATATTTTTTGATATACAAGAGTTTCTACTACTCGGAGCCAGTGAGGTAAACCAGGTTGAAAGGTATGAGAGGTGGGAAGGAGGAGGGAAAATAATGGTTGGAGTGTACTTTGATATTCAGATCTTATCGCTAACATAGCTAATGCCATTTAAAAGCAACGTTTTAATTCTGAATAACATATTATTCTATTTCCTCAGTAAGTATCCGAGTGTATTGGTGCATAGGGTTCCTAACCAGGCGACGCAGGTTTAATTCGCTGCTAAATTAGTTCTTCATCATACACTAGGGATAATATGAAATGATACGGAATATTTTTATTAAAAGAAAGACAAACATTTCCAGATTCCATCATTAGAAGCAGAAAATGTTGTTTATTCGATGATGGAGGATTGAACTCGCGATACCTGAGTGGGAACCCGACGCAATTCTCCACTCGGCTACGAAACGGTCTTTATTGTCAGGTTATTCGTAACCCGGGAATGCATGTCTTGTTTTCGTTCTGATATATATGGGTGTATGTGTTAAAATGAGAGTGTGGCTCGTAATTTAATATTCAAATATAAAATCAAAGTACACTACTCCAAGTTTCGCCCTGGTGAGAGAGTACTATTCAAAATTGAAACATGAATCGAAAACAGTTCTCTAGCTTTAAATTTTATGCAAGCGCTACCATTCCTAAAAAACAAATCCTTTCATACAAAATTATGCTCGAAAGCTTAAGGTTTTCTACAGGTTTCATTGTGCAGTTTGTAACTAGTTCATTGTGTGATCAGCGAGCTTTTCAATGTATTTTTATTTCATTCGAAGAGTTTCCTGGTTGTCTCAGAAATGATATAGAATACAAATCATAATTGTAATTAATATTAATTGTCGTTAAATTGATTATTGATAAGTCTGGAAAAGATGCTCTATTACAAGTAAAATTTACTCATTTACGCTTTATTTTATTTGAGAATTTCATGTGTTTTGATTACATAGGCATAATGTACGTACAAGTAATAAATAATAAAAAGTTGTTGATTTCATTGCCGTTTTACGAAAAAATAATTTATGGGCGTTACAAAACTCATAATTACGACCTTACAATAATATATCTTTAACTATCAATTTATTACAAATGACTAGGTATAATCAATGACTTAAAATAAATAATTAAAACCTTACAAACAAGACTCATATATACCTGTTATTTTATATTTACTAGTAGAACCACTTTGTCAAATACTTTCCATCTCTTCCAGGATCATATTATTTGACACCAGTATTGCTTTATTATTTGCAACTTTATTTTATGATCTACTAGCGAGTACCCAGGATGCTTTGCAATGTCACAATTGCCAAATTGGCTTGCTTATCATTCTTCCCTGAACAATAAATCCAAAAAGATTTTAAAACGGAACCAGGCATTTATTGAAAAAGATTGTACAAAATATTATCAATGCTACAATAGAAGATATACTTTTGCCACGCATCCCAATGATTATAAAAATTACATACCATTCGAATTATAACGTCCTCATTATCCACTGTGAATCGAATTTGAAGAGAAAATTTAAAAGAAAAAAAACACAATCTCTAAAATTATTTTATTTTTTCCTCCCTTTGCTCATCTGTCTAAGAAAAACGGGCTTGAGATGTTCTAACTCAATCGGTTTCAAGTATTTTTTCCCTTTGCTCCACTGTTTCTGAAGCTCGTGATGCCTTTATCTTTCTTGGTTGACTTGTAGATCGACCAATAGCTTTTTTTTGGTGCCAAAATTAATTTATATAAAATAACGCTTTTTGGTAGCAATTACTATCTTTTAACAAATAAACGTCATTTATTTTATTCAATTCTAAAAATGTATTTAAAACATAAAAAAATCTTAAGTAGGTACCTAATTGTGTTTTATATTTTGAAAATATTTATACTTATTTATTTTAGATTTATCTCTGAACAAAAGAAACATTAGTTTAAAAACTTAACTTACTTTTTAATTTTAAAATTACATAAATTTAAGTAGTTATTTTTTTTTGTAATATTCGGCCCAAAAAAACCTTCATTTATTCATTGAAAAAAAAAATTAGGTACCTAATTGTGTTTTCCATTTTGTAAATATTCTACCCAAACAAAACGAGTAATTTCGAGAAAATCGAAAACAGACCCTTGAAAATTGACCCCTGAATGGGGTAACAATTTTTTTTTTTAGTTTATCTTAGTAGAACGCAATTGTGGTAAAATATCACAAAACTACGCTGTGTATGCAATGTTATTATTATTAATTATTTTCTACAAGTTTCGACTAACTAAATTATTATTAATAATATTTACACTTACGTATGTATAACGGATTGCCAAGTAATTACTAATGAATATAACACTTTTTAATTCATAACTCTATACACCACAAAATAATGTATTATTTATTTTGAATAAATACGTGTAACGTATTTAGAAACTTCCTTATAACTATGTATCAATTTGTTAATCGCTATTTGATGAAATTCATTTCGAAATGGGATCACAGCTCAAGTTCATTAGATATTATTAAGTAGATTTAATATCTACCAATAATTGCATTTTAACGTGCTATTCAACGACCTTTCATACCGTTTCATGAAAAGCGTTCCTAAAGACCGCGAGCTGGGGTAGTGGAACATTTAGACGTGTCAGGTCGACAGGTGTTAATTGCTTGCCCGCTGTCAGTTCCGGCTATTTGATAAGTGGAAATAGCGCGAACTTTTTATCGACCAAAAAAGAACCGCGCATTCATTTATAGCCGGCGGCAGTTTGAGTCAAACTACAGAAATTCGATTAATATTTCTAAATAAAACTGGGTTAACAGTACTATACAGTAAGTTGTATTCGATATTTTCGACCCTCTTTTCGTAAAGGATCTTGTTTTATGATGCACACAATCGGAAAATGTTACAACCTACCTCATTTCTTATTCCAACAACGCGTTTTCCCCCTTTCACATTCCTGTCGCTCAACAAAGCTGTTGACAATCACTACCTGCTAGAAAATATTCATATCCACTGTCCAGTACGAAACACACGCTTGAACCAATTATTCCACAACGTACACTCAAAAACTAACTACACACAACATTTATTTTTCCGAAGAACATGCTAAAAATACAACACCACATTTTCAGAAGCTGATATTTTCCATTTATCCACAGGTCAGTTTAATAAATGCATACGGGACATAATCAAATAACAAGGTTAATTATTTCCTCCCTTCCACTGATGTGCGTTATAGATCTAAGATATGTTAATTATTTGTCTCTATTTTCATTTATACACAGTATATTGTGTTTCTTTTTTTTCTTGTTTATATTTATAATCTTGGGTTACATTCTATGATTTATAATAAAGTTTTATTCAACTTCATACATAGATATAATTTTTATTTGTTTGTAATTCTGAAATTATTAATATTATTTTGAATATTTCATTCTCTATCTAAGTTAAAAAAAAACATTACTAGCGGAAACTTCACTGGTTAATGCAACATAGTAATCACTTTATTTATAACATTTTGTAAGCAACTGTATGTTTTCCTAAATAAAAAATAAATGTGTTTTTTTACGAAATACAGCACTTTTGTTGCACTGATGATATATGTTTAAATTTTAAAATATTAATACCGCACAGGAGTTCCAACTGCTCCCAACCTTCTAGAGCCAGTGGAACACACGCATGGGGAAGACGTGGTACGATCGAGTGAATCAAATAATCGAGTCTGGTCATTTCAAGAGACGATGTATGAATGCGAATGAAGCAAGGAGTGTGTGCCAAGACAGAGTTGTGTTTTGATCCCTCCTCTTTGCCCACCCATGCGGTTTAAATGGCGTGATGGTTAGTTAGTTAGTTATCGCGCCGATGTATTACCGAGTGATCACATTGTTTTTACTATCAAGCTCCCACGCCATAATATACAAGCCTTACTGCAGTAAAATTCTGTTATGAAAACGTATATTCTACGTAATATTTTACCGCCTGCCCGTGACTCGTGTCACACCGTCCCATCCGATAAGAAGTGATGGTCAGGTCGAATCTCATCAAAGATTAAAATGTACGTTTAACTTTATTAAACGTTTTCATTTCTGATTTCCTGATGTCTGAATGAGTAAAAACATAACAGCTTAAGGCTTGGTGCGTACCTCAGGGTTTTTTCCGCGTTTTTATTATAACCTCTAGATAAACATATGTTAGCACATATATTGACGGTCTTCGTGGTCGAGTGGTAAGACGCTCGATTACGAGACCAGAGGTCACGGGTTCGAACCCGGCGTGCACAAATAAATTTTATTGAATTTAAAATCACAACTCATTTAATTAATGTTAAATATTATATTATATATTTGCGGCTCGCCCCAGAGTGGTAAATACTTGAAGTGTCACCCTGGTGAAAGACCACCATTCAGAATCGAAACATGCAAGTGGCTCTAGCCGTGTTTGGTGACCAGATCTGAATAGCCAGGTACTTGCCCAACCTTCTTCTTCCCCATATCCTTCCCCTCCTCACTACCTTCAGCCTCACAACATACCCCAATTAGGGATGTCACAGTCTTACTGGCTCTAAACGATTGGGAGCAGTTGGAACTCTTGTATGTTAATCACTATAAAAAATCTATAGGTAATGAATAAAATAATTAATCATGCAAATTTATATATTACTGTTGATAAATGCTGTGAGTAAAGTATGACAGTAAACAAATTTATTTTAGTTACCTTTTATGTTGGTGAGGAGAGAGAAGGGTGAAAAGGGAACACAAGGTCTGGATAAAGGGACGAAGGACGGAAGTAATTGGAAAGGTAGTTTGAGTGATCTAGTCTGGGTAAGGTTGTGTGAAGAATTTTAGTTTAACGTCACGTAGTCGAGTTCAAAATGTCAAGGTGGTAATGAAAAGGTAATTGAAGTTGAATGAATTTGTAGATCTGTAGCTAAAAGAGTTTCGAGGCGGATAAAAAGTAAGTGAATGTCTGCTGGTGCAATTCGGAAAATGGAATAATAGGTGTTGAAGAAGATCAGGGGCTATGAACTAAGTTGTGTGCGATTTAAATTACATTACACAATTATTTGGCCAGTTAATGTCTGCAAATTGGAAAAACTGTACGGAGTCTTCATTGCTAACATGAGATCGAAAACAGTGGAAGTTTAGATTTCCTAAAAATCTATTTGGAACGCTTTCTTTGGGCGCTGCGCACACCACGTCGCGACCCACCGCCCAGAGAATACAAAATCGATATTTGATTAATAATCTGAATTGTGTAAAAAAACACGTGTATACGTTGAACACTAGATTACATTTTGATTCATGCTTTAAAATTGTAATACACTTTTTAAAATATAAACTATGTGTACATATCCAATTGAGAGTGATTATAAATGTATTTTTAGGTAACAATATCCATTTTTGAATTTGACAATTCTATCTCGCTATGGATATTTACATTTGTATAAAACAAAGTTATTGACATGTACATTTGATTTGCTTACTGAAAATCAAAAGTTTTTGAAAGTAATGAAAGGTACAGTATGGAGGGTACATAATTATTGAAAACTTTGAATTTCGTAATCTCACTTCACAATCTTTAGACTTACGTCTACATACATATTTTTTTTTAAATCTGAAATGTTTTCTTTATTTTTTTAATTCATTTAATTAGTATTAAATTATTAAAGCTTTTTGAATGAAAATATTTTGTGGTCGAGTGGTTAGACGCTCAACTAAGAATCCAGAGTCAAGGGGTTCAAGTTTGCCGTGCGCAAATATATTTTTTATTCATTAATGTGTGATATAACACATTTAATTCAAACAAAATAATGTATAGTATATTTGCGGCACGTTCCATAGTGGTGGATACTCAAAGTATCGCCCTGGTGAAAGACCACCATTCAAAATTGAAACGTTGCTTAAAAAGGCTGTAGCAGTTTTTGGTGACCAGATTTGAATAGGCAGGTACTTTCCAACCTGCCTCTTCTTCATTTCCTTACCCTCCCCACCATTTTCAACCTTACAACATACCCCAGTTAGGAATGCCATAATCTCACTGGCTCTAGACCGTTGGGAGCAGCTGGGACTCTAAGGCGGTATTCACAAAAAAAAACAAATATAAAATGCTGCCTCTTTCGGATGAGTAATTAGAAAAAAAATCGTAGTGAGAAATTATATTATTAATTTTCAAAGAAACGTGGGATTAAATAAGAATAATGGTATTAAAATTAGGTTTTGGTAACTTAATTGGTACAGACGCTTCTTTCGGATATTTTAGAGTTTTTGAGTTTCAGTAGCAACCTTATATTTTATATTTTGTATTTTCGGTGAAAATTATTGATTTTGTTTCAATATGATATTTTTTTCGGTAAAGCTCACCGTTTGGGAGCTTTGGCTGCTTTTGAAAACCAAATTTCTGCTTTATCGTAAGGTTATCAGCGAAATAATTTTAAGCCCGATGAGTTGAAATCAAACATAAGCTCAGTGCATAAGTCTCGTGTCCATCCCAAAGCACTTGCGGTGAAGTGCTTTCAGGTTCAAGCACTGGCAGTGGCCACCGGTCGTGTAATGATACTAGTGCATTTATTATCCGGCGTATGCTCGATTTCAAGAGTTCGGCCAATGTTTGCGGTCGTTTCCACGTGAAATAGGTTGACCCCAACGTTACGTGAAAGACGAAGTTTGGAAAACGCGCTTGTAACTGAGAACCTTACGTGCTGTAAAGTTATGAACTTTATAAGGAGATATTTTGATTAAGCTTTGATAAATTGTTCCCTCATAATACTTAAATATATTTTTTTACACCTCAGCATTTATAAAATTGTTTTTTAATCTATTGATGTATACAATGACCGTATGACTGGTCGGTTGCTGAGTGGACCAACGCGTCGTTTTCCCACCCGAGCATCGTGGGTTCAATTCCTCTGCTGGCTTTGTCATCCATCATTGCACAAGCAATATTTTCCGCTTATTATGATAGCAGGAATTTTTTCAAATATTATCTTATAACTCGTAACCCGGGAATGTTTGTCTTTCTTTTAAAAAAGAAGAATAAAAAAGAATACATGCACTGTTTTATACTAATGTCGATTTTTTATCTTGTGATTTAATGATAACGATCATCATTTTAGACAGTCCTAATTTACATACATAATATCTGTTATAAATTGTTTTCTCGTTGTTTTATTAGGTTGGATCATTTAGGTTAAAACGTACTTGATTATCGTACTATCAAAAAACTGCGCTAAATAAATTCACCATTATTATGATTATTGTAAGTCTAAATTGGAAATAGCAGTAGTATTTACATATTTGCTTCTAATTTCTATCTTTAACTTTCATTAAATGTTTGACCGGTTAGTAACTGTATGGACAAACGCGTCGGATTCCCACTCGGGCGTCGTGTGTTCAATATATATGCTTACTAAGTTCTCCATAATTGCACAATCAACATTTTTCGCTTATTATTATAGCAGTAGGAGTTTTTCAAATATTCAAGGTTATTTTTTACTTTCTTAAAAAATAAATATATTTGAAATAATACGTTCTGAGGTGCGCACACTTTTATTTATTTTTAACATAATTTATAAATAACGTTTTAGAATGTATTTAAAGAAAAAAAACATTCTATTGAAATCAAAGAAACGCAACTCTAGGGTATAAGCACTCTAGGGTTTGTTAAAATTTTTAAAATTAAAATAGTTTTCTTCATCCTAAGAATCTGGATATTGATTCATGAAATACGACAATCATTAGATATACAACCACTACATAATGTATGTAAGTGAAACCGGGTGACCACAAATATTTTTTTGAATACCTGGTTTTAGACAAAGTAATTTCAGAAAATATTGTAAAATATCTTTTTAGATATGTTCACATAACTCCAGAAAATGTATGAATACTCGAATGGAGTATTATGGTCTATTCACACCAACGTCCGGTTCCGCTCAGTGCCGATATTGTTCCCCAAGAAAACTTATTGATATGGTATGAATATCAATCAAGGAGTATGTACCAAGACAAATTTGTGTGGCAGTATATCCTTTCAAGTTAGACTTGTCTAGTCAATTTATAATATGTCGATCAAATGTAATTGAGGGGCTTAGAAGCAAAGGCAGCAATCTCCAAAAACGGTTCTGTAGTATTGTCAACTTTTGAATGATTATTATAAAGAAATGGAGAATGAAGTGTTCAAAAATTTTAGTGCACATTAAATTAAGAACAATTTGAAATAATTATCTCTAAATTTATAAATAGAACACATACACTTTGTTTATAACCACTTTTTTATTCAATATTATGTCTACCGGTTTCGGAAGTACCCTTCCATCATCAGGACAATATTAAATTAATCTTTATCCGCCCTGGTGAGCACTTCATTTTTTTTCATCTAAAATTCTACGAATGTTTTTAATGTGTATATTCTCCATATTAGTGACCTTTGTAATTTTTGTTATTTGATGTTTAATGATTTCCGCACTTTTATATTGAAATGTTTTAGGTTGATTGGTTAACGCACTTTCAATATCTACTGCCACATTTTCAAGAGCGTTGTTTTTTTCAATATTATACTTCCGAAACCGGTAGACATAATATTGAATAAAAAGTGGTTATAAACAGTGTTTGTGTTCTATTTATAAATATGGCAAGCCACAAAGTAAATACTTTTTACGAATATGTAATTATCTCTAAATTTATCAACATATTCACAAAAGAAAAGTAAATTAAACGTTAAATCTACTTTCCAAGAAATAATTTAAAATGAAAGAAATTGCTGTCTTTGCTTCTAAGCCCCTCAATTAACCGATATTAATTTGCATTTATGTATTTAAAATACTTTCAGAGAATTATCGACTTAAGTTAAAAACAGATTTGGTATTTTTAAAGTCAATTTTAGGAACATCGCGCAGACATTCGCCTGAAAATAGTCTGAAAACTTCAACTTGTTCTATTTCTATCTATGTTCTTGTTGTTGGGATTAGTTTCTTGTTCTTTCGGGAGAAAGAAATTCAGACTATCACGGTTGAAGAATTTTCGATTGGCGATTCTAAAAGATTGATTGAAAAATGGTTTGTTGGGATAAGCGACGTCAAAATAAATTACTGTAGAAAGTTTTGATTACATATCCACCTTTAATAATTATTTTTTATATGAATACCGCACAAGAGTCTCAACTGCTCCCTAACCGTCTAGATCCAGTTAGACTATGGCATCCCCAAATTGGGTATGTTGTGAGGCTGAAGGTAGTGGGGAAGGGAAGGAAATTGGGAAGATGAAGGTCGGGAAGTACCTGGCTATTCAGATTTGGTCACCAAACACGGTTAAAGCCATTTCAAGCAACGTTACGATTCTGAATGGTGGTCTTTCACCAGGGCGATACTTTTAGTATCTACCACTCTAAAAACTCAATATTATTTTTACAACCAACACAAACGCTTTTAATGTTTTTTTACGTTCATGTTTGGTTGTACCAGTGAACAATCACCACATGTTCGTTAATTCAATTAAAATATACATATGTAAATATAGACCACAGATTTTATTTTTATTTTAATGACCGACCGGTTTCGCTTTGCCTGAGCAACATTATAGTACAAAATTAAACCAAACTAGAAATAGAAAGTGTGCGGTTATATATAAACATACAGAGAGAGAACACAATATAAAATGAAATAAGAGAACAGCGAGAAAACAAGAGAATAACATTTAAATGTACAGAGACAAAGCTTTTATTCAAGGTATGATCATTCTCAATAAGATGATTGGCGAATTCTAAAATCCGTAGTTATTTAAACATTTCAGATACTTTTTGATTATAATATTGACATTACAAGTTTTTTACCAATATATTAAAAAAAAAAATGTTTACGAGTATGTATATTTATATATATTTCATAAAAAAAGTTAATAATAGCTTTTGCTTTGTTTTGTACACTAGATATTTAGGTATAATATTGAAATATTAGAACATTTCTATTTAAGTAGTGAAAACTAACGTTTCTACGTATGAAATATACAATTGGAAAGTTTGTGAATAGAAAGGAGATTTTTTATTTGAGCTTTCTTCTAGAATTCTCTAATACGAAAGTTTTTTTTTTAATTTAAACTTTTTTTAACACCGCAGAAAAGTTCCAATAATCCATGGCTCATTTTTATAGCGCCATTTTTATGAAATGTCACCTTGAGGGCACTTAAATCCCTAATCGGAGACATTTTAACATCAGTTTAACATCGATATCTATAGATTTGTATTTCAATTTATATTTCAAGCAACGCTACTAAGTAACTTTTTTAAGTACTAGCAAATAAAAACTCGCTGTGGCGGTTTTTGCTGCTAGACCCTGAGAGCGACCTTTTTTTGGGCTTCGCCCAGTTAAAGTTTTGATTATCATTTATAGGGTGTCGCCCTACTGCAGGACTTACAACTGCCAATGCATGGTACACCATAGCATGCTTACTTTTGATAGTGTTAATATTGTAAAGTCTGTCGTACGTGTTTTGATCGATCGCCGTGTGGAGCGCTAAAATCTCCTTTTGTTTTTGCATATAAAAAAATATGTAAGATATTTTTTATTTTTTTTTATTAATAAAGTAAGACAAACATTCCCGGGTTACGAATGACCTGACAATATTTGAAAAACTCCTACTGCCATTATAAAAAGCGGAAGATGTTGCTTGTGCAATGATGGAGGACTTAGCTAGCAGAGGAATTGAACGCACGACGCCCGGGTGGGAATCCGACGCGTTCTCCACTCAGCTACCGACCGGTCGTTATTACAGAAAACTGTTTTTCTTCAACGATTTTACAATTTTTTTCTATTAAAAGGAACTAAAACATTGAAACGTAAAAAAAAAGCAAAGCTAAAATCAATCATTTTAACATTAAAATAATTAACTAAATTATTAAAATGAATAAATATAATATTAACCATCGGAGTCTGATACGTCTTATTCTAATATAGTGTATTGATTTTTTATTTTAAAAATTCTTGGTTAATTTACATTTTTTGCGCCATTTTTGTGAAATATCCCTTCAAAGCGTTTAACTTTATATCTACAAAAGATATACAAATCTGTAACCAATTTGTTTTTGTCCTTGTTTTCACAAACTTCAAAAGGCTGGCCTTTTAATCCCTGGTTTCTTAATACCATTCAAATTAAGATTTTCATGTGGTTCAAATTTTTTTACATTGAAGTATTCAAATTTAACATTTATTTCATTACACAATTGGGAAGTCATCAACAATTCACCTGATGGCAAATATCGAAGTAGACAATATTTTTTTTATGTTGAACTGGTATCCTTTCAACTTTTAAAAACATTTTATTCAACTCATTTTAAATGTTGAAAAAAACATTTTCGAGTAACGCCATCTCTAATAGCGATTGTGAACCGTTGCTGGTTTAGTCTCGACACACATCGAAAGGGACGTAGTCAGTAAATCGTAAAGTAGCGTGGTCGGAATAAAATTTCTGACTTTTCTATGTATGAGAAATTTCCCCGTGTATCGTTTGTTTTCGAACGAGATCTTGTACAGAGGACGCTGGTTTAGTGTAGACACAGACGTCATAAAGTACATAGTGAGTAAATCGTGAAATACCGTCATCGGAGTAAAATTTCAAACTTTTGTACGTATTAGCAATTTTTCCAGTGTAACGTATTTTTTCGAATATGTTGGCAGAAGACGGTCTAGACGGCATAACCTTTAATACTATCAGATTTTTAACTCAAATAAATTAAGTGAAAATACGAAATTGCTTTGTTTTAATTGCATAATGATTAAGAAATGCATTTATCTACAAACAAACTAATCATTTTTGATTGACCCATGTTTGAACTTGGATTTGAAACTGCAAATATCTGGGCCAAAAGCTAAAGATCCGACTGCTCTGGTATGGTAGTTTTTGGTTCGTGTAGAAAGCTTTTAGACTAACCTTTCACTATAAGGTAAGATATAAACGACAATTACATGCCCCCCTTTGTGTTTTTTTAAAGCTTTCACTAAAGTGACTATACCAAGGGTATTTAATAATATATAAATTATGAATGTTAACAATGCGTTCAGACAATAATTATAATGAAAAAATATTATTTCGGTTTCGATGTGAGGATGTAACATTCTAAAATTTAAATAATACATCATTTTTGTTATCAGTGCCTACATATATATTAAATTTATGCCCCCGTTCTCAAAATAGTTGGTGGTGTAGTGGTCAATATAGTTTACTTTCTTTGAGTTGATCGGGGTTCGATTCCGGGCCGTGATAATTGAAAAAAAAATACTAGTTCCTTTAAAAATATATAATTATTAAAATCTAACTTAATAAAAAAAACCGAGTGAAAATAAAAAAAAAGATTATTATTGTGCTGTATGCATATATTTTTTATCCCCATTTATTTTATCAAGAGTATTACGAAGCTCTCTTTTTGATTTATTTTCATAAGCAAAACACGGTCCCGCTGCGTGAAGGCCTCCCCAGAGTTTTCCTATACCAGCTCAACAGACAGGGTGGTGTGTGATAATTACTATGGCCATGTCCGAAACCCTTAAAAATAAATCAATTATTAATACCGTAACATACCCGTAGCTACCAACATAACGGTACGTGAGGGAATTCAGATTCCAAATGGATTTGAAATAATATCCTCACGTACGTATTCAACCTCCAACCTTTGATCTTTCAATGAATTTCTTGGCATCATCTGGCAAAATTGCCTCAAATATTAATACTCGGAAATCCGTTTCTAAATTATTTTCAAAACCAAAAAAAAAACAATTTTTTTGTAAGTTATTAGAGTGATTTTTTTATTGGGCTTATTTTTTTAATAGAAAATCAGGATTTAAAAATAAATATATAAATTATAGTGAACTACTCCCAACCGTCTGAAACCAGTGGGACTGTGGCATCCCCAATCGGGGTATGTTGTGAGAGTGAAGGTAGCGGGGAAAGAAAGAGACGAAGAAAGGAAGTATGGGAAGTACCTGGCAATTAAGATCTGGTCACCAAGACATTTCAAGCTACGTTTCGATTCTGAATGTCGGTCTTTCACTAGGTCGTTTATTAGAATATTATAACACTCTGAAACGTGATGCAAATATACTACTCGTATGAATTATTTTACATTAATGAAATGTGAAATAACACCTGTTAATTCTATTAAATTTATTTACGCACGCCGGGATTTTAACCCCTGACCTTTGATTTCAAAGTCAAGCGCCTTAACCTCTTAACCACGATGGCTGACAATGTATAGCATACCTACAGATAACGAATAACCTGACAATATTTTAAAACTCTCTATTCTCATCAATTATGTATTTTAAATGTGTGGTCGATGTTATTTTCAAAGAGGTTAAGTTCAATAACAATGTCATTGTAATATACTTTCTTTACTTATTTATTATTTCTTATATTGTTACTGTTAATAATTCATGGTGGAACTCCATTTGAATGATTTAATAATACTTTTCTTTTTAACTTTATTTCTGTATTTTTTACCAATACCAGATCAGTTTCACCTTGTAGCGGGTATCTTCAAATTATCACAATTTTAATTTTAGTATATATTGCATAGATTCCATTCAAACTTTACATGGATTATTAAGCAGAACACCTTTCTGACAATGCTCTTGCCGTAAAGCAGCTTATATTACAGTGACTGATATTATAGGATGGTATGATGTATAATGGCGGAGAATGATCCTGGTTGTCTTGTCATCCGCGATGGTATTGCTGGTCAATTCAGGTACCTTGGCGTAGTTGGGTTTCTCAGCTGTCAGTTTTGTTGTAATAGAACACGTTTCTCTCTCTTTAGAATTCTCCCAGAAAAATTGAGGATCCGATCCTTTGAATCGAACCCGTTGATACTCCTCCCTCATTTCTGTTAATATCTCGGCAATCAAGTCCCTTCCGTGTCTAGAAAAAACTCTACCAGCCTTTTCTTGTTTGCCGGCTCCCTGCGCACCAACCAGATTCCGTCATCTGCGTCGCTTCTCACTAAAGATGACCATGCAAAATAGGGAAGTGCGTGTAAAAGTATAGTGCGGTAAATACTTCCATTTAACATAATTGAATATATTACAGTGGCCAACAACCGATAGGATGGGGCACAAAAGTAGAAGATCTTAATTTGAAGCAAGGTAAATAAAGAATCTGCTTTTTCATAACGATGATACATGACACTTAGATACATTTCCATTTTTTTTCTTTTTCATTTCCATCAATCCGAATATTATCACAAAAGCAGCGGCGGTATGAATTGCTTTTGAAAGATGTATACAATTTTCCAACAGGAGACTCGTCGCGTTTACTGAGAAACATTTATTCGCCATTGATGTTATCTTTGCTTGTAAAATACATTAACCAGTCTATCCATACAACTAAAAAACTATGAAAGATGCGTAATGATGTTGTAAAAAAAAACCAGGAAAATCACGAAAGAAAAATAAATCAAAATAGAAAAATCTAAATGATTGAAAAATGCTGATACTGCAATATGATTGTTTTAAAAAATATATTTTCTTGCTAAAATAAATATTCTTACTATTTTAAAATAGTGAATACCACACAAAAGTCCTAACTGTATAGAGCCAGTGGGACTATGTCATCCCTAAATGTGATATGTTGTGAGGTTTGGGAGTAGTAGTGAGGGGAAAGAGATGAAGAAGAGGAAGGTTGAGAAGAAGGTTGTCTTTCTTTAGTGAACAAAATTACGAAGAACTAGGTAAGTAGGAAAAAGTCGTAATTTTTAAATTAACCAAACCTCTCCTTATTTTTTTAGTTTACGGCTTTTACAACACGCGATGCCTTTAAAGATAAAATTGTGAATATTAAATAATTGTACTATGCAATTTAGTACATCAAAATATAGTAGATGATAATAAAACAGATGCACATAAATCTTATACATAGGATGAAGAAAAAATAAAATAAGCCAAAAACGTGTAAGTACATGCATAGTGCAGCAAAATACACTAAACTCATTTAATTACACCTCACATGTAATAGTACGAGTATATCCAAAGGAGTTAAACGAATATGAAGTAAGAACTAGCTTAACATTTATATAATATAATCATAGTATGAATAATGTGAAAAAACGGTACGTTCCAGAGTGGTAGAAACTCTAAGTATCGCCCTGGTGAAAGACCACATTCAGAATCGAAACGTTGCTTGAAATGGCTTTATCCGTGTTTGGTGACCAGATAAGAATAGCCAGGTGCTTCCCAACCTTCCTCTTCCCAATATCCTTCCCCTCCCCCACTACCTTGAGCCTCACAACATACCCTATTTAGGGATTCCATAGTCTCAGTGGCTCTAGACGGTTTGGAGCAGTTGAGACTCTAGTCGGGTTTTCACCATAGGCAAAAAAAATAAAAGGTGGTTTTTAAAACAACGATGGAACATGAATCTTGTAAAAATATTTAATATTTGAAGTTCACGGAAGTTTACAGACCACCAAACGACTCTGTTTTGGCACACACTCCTTGCTTCATTCACATTCATACATCGTCTCATGCATACTCTTCTGTTATTCTGACTTTTCGCATGGCCTGACATGAGTATTTGATTCACTTCATCGTATCATGTCTTCCTCGGGTGTCCTCGACTTCTTCTTCCATTCACTTTCGCATCATATAATTTTTTCACACTTCTTTCTTTACTCATTCGTCTTATATGCCCAAACCGTAGGAGTTGGAAAATAAGAACGTCAGGAAGTAACCAGCTATTCAGATCTGGTCACCAAAAATGGCTAAGGCCATTTCAAACGACGTTTCGATTCTGAATGGTAGTCTTCTACCAGGACGATACTTAGATTATCTACCACTCTGGAACGTGTCACAAATATACTATTTATCATTTTATATGAATTAAAAGTGTTACAACCTTAGAGTATACTAGAGGTAGCCCAAGCCAAGGCAGTGAAGTCAGTTTTGGACTTGTTTTTGATGATTTTAACATGAATCGGCGCAAATGGGCGTGGCTAAGACTAAGGCTACGGTATTTATATATCCATTCATATCACATATCGACATAATGTTTTTGTGTATTCGTATAGCCACTTTTTCACAGTATTTTTATCAACAAAAATATAGCATCTAACCTAAAAAACCGTTTAGTTGTGTCAAGTTAAGTGGCAAAATAAAAAATGTGGGCGGAGTCCCGCCGTTAACCAGCGAAGATAGCCAGCTGATCATTGCGACAATATATAGAAGCGCTCCAAGAAATTTGTTGTCTCTTTCTCTCTCATGGTGTACGATGTAAAAACTCGGAAAAAGTGATTTATTACAATTTCGGATGGGTTGGGTAAAACAAATTAGCTATCCCTCCATATATTGTTACTTCAAGGTTATAATACATTCAAATTAAATCAAATTAATTTGCGCACTACTCTACCACGCAGACCGTCTTATGATAATTATCAATTAATTCGCTAAACAAATATAAAAATAAAAGCTAACGATTTCTACTAATGTTAGGTAGTAATTAATTACGATTCTATTACTACTATTTTTTTCCAACATTTAAATATAATGCTTGTACAATTAATTTATTCGTATTATTATAAATAGTAATAATAATAAAAGTGAACTTATAAAGCGCAGTTTTGTGATATTTCACCTCAAGTGCGCTTCATGCTAAATTAAAATGCTAATAAGACTAACTAACAAGGAGAAAATAATATATAACATGGATACAAACTAAAACTATCTTAAATCATGCTTGTTATCATAAATCATGAGAGAGAAAGGTTCAGATATCGGTTTAACAGTGCACGTGAACATCAACAGATAAAAAAAACAATTTACCAGAAGCTAAGGGTTTAAAAATCCAAATGAAACGTACGAATTCATATTAACATATTTGTTAAATCAAAGAAAAGGAAATTAGATTGAAGACAGTAAATATGTTGGTACTTAAAACATTAATATTCAAGTATTATGAGTAAACGATTCTAAAAATACAAAGAGTGTAAATATAACTAGGAACAAAAGAAAAATAAATATTTTATGACATTGAGTATATGGTTTTCAGTTGGTAGTGAGGAAATTGAGTATTATTTTCATTTCTATGAAGTTGTGCAATTGAGAAGTCAGATTCTCAGAAGTTGTTTTTCTCTTGTAAATTAAAGTGGGGAATGAAGCAAATAATTAGAGGAAATCTCAGGAAATTGAGATACTAGAAATGAAAACATACGGGAGGAGAAATAAGCCATGCATATTGATTCAACTGAAGATTTAAATCTATAGATGGTACAATACAAAGTAAAAACAATGAACGAAGAAAACCTTTGAAAAGTACACTGCTGAAGTGGAAAAAGAAGTTCAAATATCAAGTCGAAAGGTTTATTTTTAATTGAAGGGAGGTTCTAGAAAACTAAACATGATATCTGTATAAAAGAAAATAAATAAATTTTATAAAATAAACTAACTCTGCATGTTACACCTTTAAATTGTATGTGGAGTGGTTATTGATCATAAACTATTAAACTAACAGAAATCAAGTGGTTTTATTTATAAATAATTAATAAAACAATAATGGATAATTTATGAAATATTTACGAAATAAATCCGAATATTTTTTTATACCAGTTGAGCTGGGTAGCTGGTGCAATACCCAATTTGTCATATAACGTGAACTTAGTAATGTAAAAAAGATAAATTGAAAAATTTTCAAAAATAATTAGTCACAAAATAATATTTTTTATCAATATACTCGTAAATGATATGTACTAAAAATAAATAAAATGCATAAAAGTGATAATATTAAATACCATTTTTTGTTGTAATGTTTATAATCATAATCGTCTTTAACTTATGTTTTAAACATGGTAAACGATCTTCATGCAATAATGTACCTTTCCGATGACCTCCGTGCCCGAGTAGTTAAGATCTTCGGCTACAAATCTGGAAGTCACGGGTTCGAGGTACGGCGTATGCAAAATAAAATACATAATTTACACGTGTTATATCAAACTTTATTAACCCTAGAAAGATAATCTACGTCCGCGAGACGTACAGCGCGACAAAATAGTGTTGTCTCTTTTTCACTATACGCCGCAGCGAGTTGTCTGATTCAACCAACTAAGTTGACGACCAGAGCTCACACGGGACGGCTGTGCCGCAAAGGTGAGTACCCATAATAACTACAAATGACTATATTGTACGTCCGAGAGACGTATGATTATCTTTTATGAAACTTTTGTGACATATTTGTTGACATCGTTTATATGTATTAAAAGTAACTCTGTCTATCTGTCTGATGTATTAAAATGAACTTATTATTATTTTCAGTTACTTACTATCAATATGACAAACGGAAGCAAGAAGAAGCAAGAAGAAGCGAGAGATTCCAGAACAAATGAAAAATACTCGATCGCGAGCTGTGGGCACAACAATGTTTTGTTATGACGGTCCTTTGACTCTCGTATCATATGAACCAAAACCATCGAAAATGGTTTATTTGTTGTCATCTTGTGATGAGGACGGTACAATTAATCAAACAACTGGAAAAGCTCAGATGATCATGTATTATAACCAGAAAAAGGGAGGTGTCGACACATTCGACCAAATGTGTTCGTCAATGTCTTGCTCTAGAAAGACAAACAGATGGCCAATGGCTGTACTTTACGGCATACTTAACATAGGTTTTGTGAACTCATATGTCATGTATTGTCACAACATTCTATCAAAGAATGAAAAGCCACTTAGCTGTAAACATTATATGAAGAAATTGAGTACAGAGCTTACTTCACCATGGATGGAAAAAAAGTTAGAGGAACCAACTTTGAAGAGAACTGTTCGGAAAAACATATCGAAATTACTGCCACAGGTTATTGCAAATAGTGATCAGACAAATCAAGAAGAGCCTGCTGTAAAAAATAAGAGGGATTGTTCATATTGTCCTTCTGAAATTCGCAGAATGTCAAAGTTATCTTGCATAAAGTGCAAAAAATCTGTGTATGGTAGCCATAAACGCGACGTGTGTTTTGATTGCATTTAATATGATTATGATGTGATTTAAAGTAATAAATAATAATAATTATTTTTAATATAAGATAAACGTGCCAAATAAGCAACCATTTAGACTGGAAGTTAATTGAAAGTTCCTTTAGAAAATAAGTATTTTTTTGTTGCTGATTTGTAAGGAAGATTACATTTTTGTTTGTAATTTTCAAAATATATTTTATTTTTAGTAAATCATTGTTTTATTTCACTAATTAACACATTAACAACTATTTATAGTACTAATTTTAAAAAATAAGTACACTGCTTTTTTTTAAATACGCTAATTACATGCGATACGTCTCTGAGACGTATGATTATCTTTAACGTTATATATAATAAGATTATCTTTCTAGGGTTAAAAAATAATATCGTCACTGGAAAGACAAAAAGGCTGAAGCGCCACTTTGGGAAGTTTAAGCCAGGGCACTTTAAGTTTTTTTTTACAATCAAATGCATAAATCTTCAGTACCTTATTAGATTTTGAAAACAAAGAGTTAAGTCAGGTAACCCTATGCTGAGTTACCTGAAGCGACAAAAAGCTAAAAAAAGTCCCAAGATTGTTTCGCTTAAGTCAAGCCTTCTCCGAAACTGTAAATATATTTTAGATGGCTGTAGAGTCACAAAAGTCTTCAGAATCAAACGAGAGTCAAAGCATTCGATTCAGAATAACACACTGATCAAAACTGCACATTTAACTATTTTTTTACTAATGTGTCGCTTAAGCTTCTTTGCCTTTACAGTGACGATATGACATATTTGCGGTACGTTTCAGAGTGGTAGTACATTCTTTTCATGACATAATTTAAATTTTTTTACTCATGTAATTAAGCTGTTGGTACTATTTGATCCTAAAATTATATCTGAAAAGCTTTTATTATCAACATAATACAGGCATGTGCCGTGCTTGGAGGGTTGCGATATTTCATTTGCTTTATAATTTTTCACACGTAATGTCTTATTGAAATATAAAAATGAGAAAAAAATAAATAGCCTATCTCACTGAGATAAATTAGCATAGGTTTGGTAAATGACATTTTTAATTAAAGTTGTTACAATCACCTTTCTAGAATTACATATTTGGAAATGTATACACAGATTCAAAAGCATGAAATGATATTTTCGTTTTGACGTTTTTTATCTAAAAAATTCTTAGTACCATTTAGTTGTTTTTATCATTTAAAAGGTCCCTGTTAAACATTGATTCTAGGCCCGTTTCAGGTTTTGAACAAATTATGATCAGCTGGCAAGCATAACGATACGACCGTTTTGCTTATCAGCTAGTCATAATTGTTTTAAAAAGCTGAAGTCAACCGACAATCGTCACTTAACGGTGACCGTTCAATTGCAAAAAAAAAACAAAATGTCGCTAATCGTAGAATTGTGACGACAACGAATTTGATAATTTTCTATAGTAAATCAATTTCATTGTTTTTTAACATTTTGGTTCTTACAACAACTGGGGCAATCTGACTTCTAGATTACGAAAATGTGTCGACAAAACATAAGATGTTATAAATATACGCAAGACTTATGCACTACACAAATAGTTACCATGCTTTATATAGTTCAGGTATCGGTTCTTGCAAAATCGTTTCACTATGACGTTGTGAATAAAAAGCAATCACAGATATTCATATTATATTATAGGTAGGTAAAGGTTTTCCATTATTCATGCGTTAATTCCCACAAAACGGACCCAAACATAATAATTCCGTATCATAAAGGAATAATTCACACAGCAATGTGTTCGAAGGACAAACTACTGGTGTAAGTCTCGGTTTATCCGCTTCATTAAACGCGACAATAAATGCCTTAACGGGGTCCCAAAGGCCGCCGCTCTCGAGTATTACTAATAGGCAACCCATAAAGGCATTTACACAGGGGCCCCGAGAAACAATCATTAAATAATGTCTCTTTTGTCAGCCTTCCGTTTGATATTATTAGTATTTCTGCCCCTTGTGAAACTGAACTGGAAAATCAACAGCTCACGGAAGCTGACTTCAAAGGAAAGGGGGATGTAAAATGTTAAATGATTGAGCAATATTCGATGACAATTATTACATGCTTGTGATTTTTTTGAGAATTAGCCCCAAGATTTAATGATCTAGAAGGAATGTGAAAAGAGATATTTATTTCTTAACACAATAAAGTACTGATTTATCGTTTTTTTAATACACATAAAACAGAGAAAAAATAGGTCGCAATCGCAACCATATATTTTTTGCCTAATTATCGAATATTTCATTAAAAGCTTTTAAACTTGATTTTCTTTTATTTCATTTGGTGTAATGTTTTTATTTTCACAAAGTCTTAATTTTATTTAAAAACGTATTATTTTTTTTTTTCTGTAAGATATAAGAAAACTTTTTTGGGTTATGTTGTTTAAATCTTCATTTGGTTGAATTTAATTTTTAAATATTGTTTGTACTACATCATTTTATATATTTTTTTGTGAATACCGCACAAGAGTCTCAACTGCTCTCAATCGTCTGGAGCCAGTGAGACTATGCCATCCCTAACCGGGGGACGTTTTAAGGCTAAATGTAGAGGGGAGGAGAATAAGCTGGTAAGAGGAAGGTTAGGAATATATTATATTGGATATTCAGATCTGGTTACCAAACACGGTAACGGCCATTTCAAGCAACGTTGTAATTCTGAATGGTGGCCTTTCACCAGGGCGATACTTGGAGTATCTTCCACACGTGGCGCAAGTATTCTATTTGTATGTGAATTAAATGTATTATGACACATATTGATTAAATAAAATGTTGTTGTGCACGCCGGCATTTGAGCCCGCGACCTCTGGATTCGTAGTCGAGCGCCTTACCATTCGACCGCGGAGCCGGTCGATGATTTAGCACAACAACGAAAAATCCAGCGGTCAACAAAACTTACATTTTAGAGTCAGCGATCGATCAGAGTAAATGAGTCATCATATCAGCTAATATTGATTCAAGATTACCGACTAATAAGATGTATTATCTGTAACTGTAAACTTTAACAAGAAGCTTATACTACCAATCCCTCGTGTTTGCACTCGATAACGCATTGGGAGTAACCACACAATTATTTATACCTGTGTTTTTGAAAGCAATGCAATAATCGACCATTTTAAAAGATTCAGAATTTCTCGAAAAAAATATGAACTTATTAAGAAGAGCAATAAAAAATCAAGCGCCAAACGTCTTATCCCGACTCCGATCCAGCCAAGTCAATATCTTAAGGAGATTTTTTTCCAATTTCATCCGATCTAATTATGTCTTATCATTTAATCAAGAATGAAACACGTCCATTACACGCTGTATCTTATTTGTTTGTTTTGAAGCCTTATTTAATCGCGCTTAAATGTATTTGGAATAAATCTGCTGAATGCTTTGCTAAGCCGATGTACAAAATAAATATATTTTCAAAAAGAAAATCAATGCATTGACAGAAATAGGTTAAGACATTGATATAATTAAATTTATTTATTAGTCTTATTTTAGATGACATAATTTGTATATTATAATTTAAAATATTAAACAAGTATACAGACACGGTTATTGCACACATATTTATCTTATAACATTAAAAAATATATATATATATATATTTTAAATGTTAAAGTGAATACCGCACAAAAGTCCTTTATACTCCCAATAGCCTGGAGCCAGTGTGAATATAGAATCACCAATTGGGGTATGTTGTGAGACTGTAGATAGGGAAGAGAGAAATAAGGTGGGTTAGAAGAAGATTGGGAATTACCTGGCTATCCAGATCTGGTCACCAAACACAACTAAAGCTATTTAAAGCAACGTTTCGATTCTCAATGGTGGTCTTTTACCAGAGTGATACTTAGAGTACGTACCACTCTGGAACGTGTCGCAAACTTACTATATATTAATTTGTACGGATTAAATGGGAAATAGGACACATTAATTGAATATAACTCATTTGCGCACGCCGGGATTTAAGCCCGTGACCTCCGTATTCGTTTTAACCACTCGACCCGAAGACCGTCAAAAAAGCTACACACACACACAATATACTAACATTAATGGTTATAACAAACTAAATTTCATATTTTTTTTTCATATTAAAGAATATTGTCTATTGCAGTAATTTTTGTTGGAATTTCATTGAATTTCATGGAATTTCATTGGACGTCTTAGTACAAGAGAGATTTCTGTGTGCTTTATATTTTTCTTGTTTGCAATCTAATTAATTTTGCGTTTTTTGTCCCATGTTCATGTATCTCGTAATTATACTTTTTCCTTCCCTTTAAATTCTTTCAAAAAATCTTGTGACGTTCAAGAATTTCATAAAAAAAAATTATTCACGTAAGGTTGTACTTTCGTTCCTGTATTTTATTTTAACCGTCGTATTCCCGTGGTAAATTCCTAATTCTTATAAACTGTATGGAATACGGGAAAGGTTTTCCAATTTATTTTCCCTTGCAAAGAAAATATTATGTATTCAATATTAAAATATAGAGTATATTTATTTGAACTCTAAAAGAATAATTCTACAATAACGTATACACTCTTCAAAAGTACCTACTTGCAATACAATTTATTTATTTTTAAATCAATATATGTGAAACAGTAGAAGCAACCCGTTCTCGTGTATCGAATGACATCCGCGTACAAATGTTGGGCGCACATTTGCGAGTTTTCCGACTATGCACTGGCCAAAAGGATCAATGTCGCAAGTTCCTCTGAGCATTTTCAATTGAATTACTGGTATAAAAAGGACAGCATTCTCACCTGAAGTCTGTGCTACAAAGATTGCAATCCGTTTTTTATGATAGGAGAATCTATCAACACATAGTCAAAAGTTTTTTTTTGGTATTTGAAGGCTACTAACCAGGGATAACTGCCAAATTCACCATTGAGGTGCACTTGCGGTTTGTACAAGTATAGCAGTTGTGTACTGTTAAAGTATCTGTAGGCCCTGTACAGTACGCTCAACTTTTAAGAGGCTAACTTTACTCTGGCTTTGGTGGAGCTCCCGTAGATCAGCTGGGCAGTTAATGTTACACCAAGCATATCAATGGAAGGCTTGTTGGGAAGATCGCTTCCCTTGAAAGAAACGTAATTCTCACTATAATACCCTTCAGTACTGTTAAACATTGAATTCAACGAGGCTATTCTTACCCCAAGAAGAAGTCCTCTCGAGGTAATAATTATCTTTCTGCAAGCGCCCTTGAGGTGATCTTCCCACAAAAACGGCGCTATAAAAGTAATCCATTTATTATTATTATTATTATTATTATTAAGGCGTCAAACATGCATTAACAACAAGATCTGCATCTGAGACTAATTTACATGATAAGTAAGCCACTCCGTTTGTTACAAATTGTCGTGTAAAATAATATTTATTAAAACACACTTCTGCAACATTCTGACAATGTCTTCATTAATTTTCTCCCGTAATGGAAACATGCCTTATCCGACTTTCCTTCGGATCTTAGTAACGCCTTTCATTCCTTGTAAACAAACGGTCGCCCCAACAAACTCCCAACAATAACAATTATTTTACACAATAATGCTGAAAGTTGAGTTCCTTCCGGAAAATTCCCCTGTTGCATGAATAATGCATCATGAGGAAGACCCGGGCAGAATGTGCATTAATAATACTTTGTAACTCCTCACTAATGCAAGTATTTGTTTAACTCCATGAAGTTTTCTTTTGACGTCGATGTTTTGCTTTGTTTCAATACATTTTCTACGTTCTTACTACACTCTTCAAAACAACAACAATATTTTGAATGGACCACAAATCATAGTCATATACGATAAAATATATGAGACAGTAAAAAATATAAGTTTTAACTGTAACAATTTTTTTTCATTTCTATGACAATTTTTTCATAACAATTCTTTTTAGTGGATCACAAAGTATGGACGTACACAGTTTGACAATAAAATGATCATTTCTTTCATCCCTATGGCAACACCGTTTTTAAAACAAAGTAAACTCAGATGTGATAATATGCTAAAAACATTATTTTAACTTCAAAAAATCTTTGATGTTACCATTTGAAGCAATTCAAACGATCGCAACAGCCTTACGTTCAACCTCCGTGGTTAAGCGGTTAAGTTCCTCGACTACGAATCCGGAGGTCGTAAGATCAAATCTCGACGTGCGCGAATAAATTTTATTTACTTTGTGTTATTTCACATTTCAATTGTATAAAATAATTATAGCAAGTTTGCGGCACGTTCCAGAGTGGTAGATACCCTCAGTATCGCACTGGTGAAAGACCACCATTCAAAATTAAAACGTTGGGTGCTATGTTATTGTTATTTGGTGACCAGATCTGAATATACATTTGCCTCCCAAACTTCGTCTCCCCCATCTCCTTCCCTTCCTCACTCCTTTCATTTTCTCAACACACCCCAACCGAGGAGGCCATAGTACCACAAGATCCGGACATTTCAGTACGCTTTCAGACTCTTCTGTGGTGTTCACACAAAAAAAAAACATGTAATGTTTATTTTTATTCTAAATGTTAAAGAATAAAGTAAGGTTAAAGCCTATTTTTTAAATCGGTTTTGCATTGTGGGTAAATTTTCGATAGAATTTTTTCATAGGATTTAATTCTATACTGTCTAGACACTGGATCAAGGGTTTAGAATCGAGAGCTTTTTTTCCGAATCAGTACTCGCGGGAAAGGTAAAGTGTCGGTAGTCTGTCGACCCATGCTTACTTCAACTACAGCAAAAGTGGCGGCGCAATATTTTAAGAGTTGTATTTATGATGTATTAAATTCATCCTTTCCCCAAAACCTGCAGGTAGTGGTGGTCACAAGCATCCAAATTGGTTTTCGAGAGAAGTCATCTCGAACATACAGATCAAGTACGCCCATCATAAGCGTTGGAAGGCTGGAGGTTGGAGGTGAGTGAATACTTTTCTAAATATTTTATTATATGAATACCGCACAAGAGTCTCAACTGCTCCCAACCGTCTAGAGCCAGTAATTCTTTGGCATCTCTAAATAGGGCATGTTGTGAGGCTGAAAGTAGTGAGTAGGGGAAGGAGATTGGGAAGAGGAAGGTTATGAAGTACCTGTCTATTCAGATCTGGTCACCAAACACGGCTAAAGCCATTTCAAGCAACGTTTCGATTCTGAATGGTGGTCTTTCAACAGGGCGATACTTAGAGTATTTTCCACTCCAAAATAGATCCAAATACGATCTGTTTAGTTCTTATCGGGCATTGGTTAGGCGCAAGGTTCGTAAGGCCTATGGAACCTATGTGTTTGCAATCTAAGGTAGCATCATGCACGATCCCAAGATGTTCTGGCACTACATAAAATCTCTTCGGAAGGATGGTGGTCTTGAAAATACCACGATGAAAGGTGATCAAGAATTTCATGGCTCTATATATTTACCGAGTCTGACGTTCCGAGTGCCATTAGATATATATGGAGAACTCCCACTCTATCGGCCCAGAATTTGTTCCCGTATTTTTTTTATTAAAGCTGAATTTCTTATAAAACCATCATGGTTTATTTATAGCCTAGCTATCGGTACCTCCGCTTTTCCAGAATTATGGAAATTTTCTAAAATTTGTCCTATTTTTAAGAATGACTTCAAAAAATCTATTCAAAATTGTAGAGCAGTTGCCATACTATCCGCTACTGCAAAATTATTTATAAAGTTAATATATAAATTAATTATTCCTCAAATTGATGCGTACATTATACCCGAACAGCACAGTTTTAGAAAAGGAATATCCACTGAAACCAATCTGATAGTATTCAGTGATTATATTGTTTGGTCCTTAAATAGTGGATACCAAGTAGACTGTTCATAAAACGATTTTTCCAAAGCTTTAAATACCGTGAATCACGATATCTTGCTCGCAAAACTTCCTCAAGTGGGTTTCTCATTTCATAAACTACATTTTTTTAAGAAAACATTTTCTCGAAAACAGAAACCAATTTGTCACACACGGAATCTTCCAATCCGCTGAGTTTTCCGTTCTTTCTGGTGTTCCTCAAGGGTCAATCTTAGGTGCACTTCTATTTTCATTAACGATAATGCCGAAGTCATCTGTTTTTCTCATTTTCTTTTTTTATCACACGAACTTAAAATATTTCTACAAATTAGAAGTATTATGGATTGCCTGCATTTTCGAGCTGACGTCGATAACGTTTCTGAATGGAGTCGACAAAACCAGCTTCGTTTCAATATTTTTAATTGTGCAGTCCTATCTTTTGCCAGAGCACTTAGTCTCACCTACTGCAGGTACGCTTTGCTCGATCATAATTTTAAACCCGTTTCCACTATAAAGGTTCTTGGGATTGTGTTTGAAAGTAAGCTTGCATTTCGTGTTCATATCGAGGGATGTGCCAGTCGGCATTAAAATGCAAGGGTTTATTCTCCGAACCGTCAGAGTTTTTCGGGATACCCGAACTCTGGAAATACTCTACTTCTCTTCGGTCCGCAGTAAACTGAAGAGTGGCTCGATTATTTGGGATCCTCATGAGGTGGAGTGCTCCCTCATATTCAGTTTCTGAGATTTCTTTACGTGAGGGAGTGCGGCCACTGTCCGTGGCTCCAACTTTTTCCTGGGCATGCTCGAACTTCACTCCTTGCAGCTCAGAAGAGAGGGGTATGCCGCCACTCACTTCTTCAAACTGCTGCTAGGCTATATCGAAAACTCTGCTATTTTGTAGCGCGTAAGTCTCAATGTTCTTGATGACTATCTAAGATAGCGTCTTCAGATTATTGTATATTCCAACCTGTAGTACCAACCTGCCGATGGTTCTGCCGGTGGGGAGGAGTATATTGCTCCTGAACAAAATCTCTTCCGATGTTGACATATTTCACGTCAGTGAGGAGAGATTCAGAAGTGAAATCCTATTGATTCTTGAAATAATTTCTCGTTATTGACTTGATCATCACCACTGCCTGATTTTTTGAAATAATTTCTTTTTGTTAAAAATTGTTTTTATTTTCTTGTCTTGCTTAATTATTTGGTACCTATGCTGATTTATATTTATTTTACAAACATAAAATGTAATTTCTAATACGAATTTAATTAATAACAGTTTGTCATGTATAAGAAATTCAATTAAAAAAATAATAATTTTTATTATTGCCTTTGCATACAAAAAATATTCGCTCGTGTATTGGACTTACCTATAAACCGTTTTTATCAGTCGGCTTATTTATTTTTAAAGCCATTCGTTTTGTTTATGCATTTTGTGTATGATTTTCGAATCCGTTATGGTCAAAACATATATTTAAGTGGCCATTTCAACAAAGCTCAAACGAGAAATAAAAAAAAAGTAAAAACAAAATGATGTTATTTATAATCTCACTCTGAAATAATAAAGTAAGCACATGGGGGTATTATGTTTGTTATTTAGGTATTGTAATGAGTTCTGGTTCGGTAAACTAGCATCCTTAATCCTTTTGACACTGGTTATCCGAGAGATATGTCAAACATTTAAGAGATACGCCAAACGCGCACATTATAAACGATAAAAAAACCATATTAGAACGGCTCTGACGACCTGTTTGTATGTTCAATAGCTCGGCGATGAAACGTTTTTTGTGTCAAAGTCACTTGAAGCGCACTTGCAATGAAATTTCACAAACTTGCGCAATGTAAGTTCACTGTTATTATTAAATTCACTGAGGTTTCTCATACAGCTATGTATGGAATGTAAGTAACCAATATTTAAAAATATTTACGTATATTTCATGCCAATTTTTTTTTTGTTTTATTTATTTATTTATTTTTTATTTATTTATTTATTTTATATTTGCAAAAACAGTTATACACCAAAACATTGCAAAAAACACAAAAAATGGTAATCATAATTACACAAAGATTAAAGTAAAAAGAAGTTTAAAAACAAAAAAACAATGGTTTTCAAGAAGTACATAATATAGTTAGAACTTAATAGCTAGTTCTTGCTTAAACTTGTTGTAGCTCGTGTGAAAAATATCCAAATTTCCTGCGAGGCAGCTGATTAACCTAGTTATTCTTGGCGGCCACGCGTGAAATTATCAGGGACATAAAATCCAATTTCCGCCAAGATGTCAGGTATTAATAATACACCGTTCAGGAGTTTATGAGCAAAAAGCAGTAATTCTATATCCCTCCTCGAGCTAAGGCTGCAGATACCCAGCATTCCCGAGATAAACGCTGTTGGAAACAGCCATGGGTAAAAACCAAACTCTCTCATGTAGAGAAACCGTAAAAAATTATTTTGAATTTTCTCGACCATTAGTACATAGGCGGTGTCCTCTGGCCCCCATACCTGAGATCCACTCTCGAGAATGCTACGCACTAAGCTAAAGTAAAGCAGCCTTATAACTGCAAGATTTGTCAACTCCCTTGAATTGTGAAGGACAAAACCCAACATTTTTGTGGCTGATTTGCAGATCTTTTCGATGTGATTATGAAACGTTAAACGAGCGTCAAATACTGTTCCCAAGTCCTTACAAGTAGCCGTATGCTTCAGAGACGTATTTTTCATTTTGTAATTGAAATATACGGTCTTGTGTGACCTCGTGAAGCACATGACGGAACATTTTCGGAAGTTAAAACTGAGTTTATTAGCAATACTCCAGTCAATAATTGTATTAATATCTTCCTGAAGATGCCTACAGTCTTCCAATGACCTTATTCGAATAAATAATTTTATGTTATCAGCAAAAAGTAAAAAACGAGCGTATTTAATATTATTTCTAATGTTATTTATAAAGATTAAAAATAATAAGGGTCCCAAATTGGATCCTTGTGGCACACCAGAGTTTGTAGGATACGCGTCGGAGTTGTATGAACCGTAAGATATGAATTGTTCTCTTCCGTTCAAATAGTTACAAAAAAGTTTCATTAAATTTACAGATAATCCAATTTCCTCAAGTCTACTTAGGAGAACTAGGTGATCAACCTTATCGAAAGCTTTCGCAAAATAATTTCTGATATTTGAAATAATAGTATTTGGATCATTTTTAATGCGCATTTTTTGTAAAATATTACCCTAAGGGCGCTTGACAAATCTCAAAAAAGTCCTAGGCTCAACCTTATTACTAATTACATAATATAATCTATGACATATTAATATTTATTTATATTATGTACGGAGATAATAAACATAAGCATACTTACCTGGGAACTCACTTCAGATAAACACAATTATCCTAGTTATTTCTAGTTTGGAGGAAGATACAGTTTCGCACTCAGAGAACGTAATATTGAAAAAAATATTCTTTCTCCAGTTATGTAGGTAAGTACCCGCTTGAAGTGAATTAAAATACAAGATGGCGAAAATGTTTATTAGCCTACAAGAATAAAAATAACATTTATAATTCCTGACCTAACTAAAGCAAAAAAGGGTAGCAAATATTTCATTTAAATCTGCTGAGATATACAGGGTAGGCTCAAGAAGTAGTATGACTGATTTTTTATTTTTTTAATGACTTAATTGGTACAAATCCTTCGACGCAATGCGTATAACGCGATTCCCACTGCTCGTACACCTTCTGGAACTCGCTTTCCGGAATCCCCTTCAGAGATGCCGTCACGGCCCCTTGGACGTCTTCTACGGAGCTGTATCGGTTTTCCTTGAGGTCCCGCTTGAGCCGAAGAAAGAGGAAGAAGTCTGGCGGTGCCAGATCTGGACTGAAGGGGGGAGGTAACGCGGCAACCCTGTGCTTGGTCAGAAACTCCCTCACCAGCAGCGCGGTGTGGCACGGCGCGTTATCATGGTGAAGCTTCCAAGAATCGGCGATGTCTGGCCGCACGCGGAGGATGCGTTTGCACAACCTGTCAAGCACGTCTACGTAAAAAATGGCATTCACAGTCTGTCCAGGGGGTACGAACTCCCTGTGAACCCCACCACTAATCCTTAAAGTTGACGGGCGACCTGCGCGCTGGTCATCTTGAACGAGCTCCCGCCCCCTTCCGGAATAGCTTATGACACTCGAACACTGTTTCAGCGGTTCATAGCAGCATCCCCGTAGGCTTCCTTAATCATTCCCTGTCACGGTTTTCCGAGTTTGACGCAGAATTTGATGGCGTAGCGCTGCTAGAGATTTTTCTCCACCTTTTCAAGAGGTTCACGGAAATCAACGTGCTTACTCTCCACTTACTCGCAGGTGACTTAAAAAAATATCGATCTCTTTGGAAAGTTTTCCACTATTACGTCCAGGTAATACAAATTCCCTCCACCGCTTGGTTTGCGCTACAGAAATGCAGTCCTAAAACTTCTTAATCCTTCCTGTATATAACTCACCTTTTAACTGTTTCCTCGGTGGTTTTGTTAATTCATTCTTTATCCCTCACAGATTTTTACTCGAAATGGTTATGCCATGTTTGGCGACCCGATTTTAAGAGTCCGGTACTTTATAAATCTTCCCCTTTTTCATATTCTACCAACCCTATTCCTTCGGTCACACAACCCGACAAATGTTTTTAATTTCAATCTCCCAAGAGAGGGTTGGAAAGACAATAGAAATAAATAACGAGGAAGTATGGAAGCAAAATAATTGACCGTGTCTGATCAAAATATTTTCTGTAAAACTGATTGTAATTTAATAAGGTAATTCATTCAGTCCCGGTACAGAAACAAAATCAATAATTAAACAGTTGCGAAGTTGAAGCAATTTTTAAAGAGGGTGGTATTAAATTACCCTAATTTGTCAAACGATTTATACCTGTATGACTAAACACCATAATTATTCCCAAGTGCGTATTCCATACATAACTTTTAGATAGTGGATAAGTTTTTTTTTTTAAATTTGTTTACATATAAACCTTATATTTTTTAACTCCGATTATTTATATTTAAACTAAACGTATGAAAATAAAGCTAAGTTTCTACATTTCAAATAATTTTGAGTGAACTATTTACTATCGCCTTCTACACTTCAGATTTTTTAAGCCTTTATCATGCGTTCAAACTTTGTTATTATATACTCTCTCTCTTAATTTAAATTAAAATTCTTTATTTGCACTTGTCTTTTTATGCGCTCAGATTTCAGGAAATATAATGCAAACACCTTGGAACTACGGACTTTAGACAGACCTACAACTTTGAGTTATACTAGAGGTATCTAGGAGAAATGAACTAGTCGGTATACTAGCTGCATTTCTTTACCCCGTGATTGACAAAACACTCTCGCGGTATGAAATACTACCATCTTGTAAAAAAAGCTCCCTGGCGATGAATTCAAAAACGAAAATCAAAGAAGCTTTTAAAATTCCAGTGTTCGCAGTCTCATAAAATGTGTTTTTTTTTTAATTCATTATTATGTGTGTAAATGTTAAAAAATATTGATTTTTCCTTTTACAATTTGTTGAATTATTGAAATACATCCTGAAAAGGTGGTGTGACTTAAGTAGGTTTTTTTTTAAATGTTCATAATATATGTTTACCAGGAATTGAAAAAGTTAGATAATATCGTAATTTAAAAAACCTTTCAAAAGTAGTTAACACTCCCACTGCCTTAACCGTGGCCCATAAGCATTAACAAATCAAAAACTCAAAAATTTTTAATTTTTAACTTTAAATATTTAATCAAGATAGAAAAAAATCATGATGAGTTTAACAATAACACAGTATTTTATTCAACTAAAATTGTTTTCTTTTAAATATTTTTTTATCAAAATGTGGAAAATAGAAACTTTAAGACATAAGTCGGTTTTCTTTTTTAAAAGCATTTATTTTAGAAAAAGGGATTAACGCGAATTATAAAAGTCGTGAAGGCAGCTATTTTTATTTCAATGCAAAATTCTTCAACTTCATACTACATCTATCTCTAACGCGAATTTAAATAAAAAAGGTTCACAAACAAATGAAGCGTTCCATCAAGTCAGTATTTAAAATTCCCGCCCTTGCCGGATCAGGTTCCGGTTCGCGGGTAAACACCGCTTCCGGTCTTGTGCAAAGGCTTTGTAGAACTGCACCGGAAGTCTGCGTCCGGGTGAGGGAACAGGAAGCTCTCATATTCGTATATCCGTCGAGGCGCTAAACGCACCCTTTTACCTTCCATATTTCTGATTTTTTGTCGCGAAACGGGAAGTAGTGGTGTTTTATGGTTTTTTAGTTTAAAGCTTAAAGTTTCCTAAAGCTTCGTCAATTTTCTGTTTACTCAACATTTTTTTATTAAAATAATTTTAACTTCTTTCAATCACACATTTTGAATATTTATTTTACTAATTTATCTTTAAAAATACGATAAAGTTGTGGAGACCGGTACAATCTGATGAATTCTAGTCCCGCGTCTGTGTAATTTGTTTTATTTATTTATTGAACGATAATAGTTCATTTTTAATGTGAATACCGCACACTGCTCCCAACTGTTCGGAGTCAGTGGAATTATAGCATTCTCAATTAGAGTATGTTATGAGAAGGGAATAATATGGGTAAGAAGAAGCTTTTACAGTATTCAGATCTGGCCAGTAAAAAAGGACAAAGCCATTTTAAGAAATATTTCGATTCTGAGTGGTGGTCTCTCACCAAAGAGACATAGAAAGAATCTACCACTCTGATTACAAAAAATAAAACATGTGTTGGTTATAAATAACAATATATTATTTTAACTCTCCCTACTCCCATTATAAAAAATGGTCATGCTGTTATAACTGCTTGAGCGCTGATCACAATTTGATTGAAAAATTAAACGGGCCGAAAAAAGGCGTTTAACGAAGACTACTCAAATGTCAAATATTCTTAGTAATTCTGATCTTCAATAAAATGTGACAGACTGAAAGAATCCAACCTTATTGTTCTCTTTTCTTTTTGACATTCTTAGTAATATATTTTCTTATTTTTCTTATGTTTCTTCATATTTTATCTTAATTTGTATTATAATTTCAATTCGCCCAAAATATGCTATCTTCTAAATAATGCAATAATAACGAAATCAGTTATTTTTTCATCGCTCTAAACATAAACAATAATGCCTTGAGACTTTTTAATTTACTCCTATCCGTACCTTTCCATTCATGTATAATTCAAGTGCAACAATAACTCTTTCATCTCCCCGCAAGCTGTTTCTTATCATATCTTCTCTCCCGTAGGTTCTGTATCAGGGATGCTGTAGTAATGGACCATCTAATGCCTCGTATGCATTATTAATGCTGCTCTTTAAATGGTAAAGTACGTTTTGTATTTCTAAGGTGCAAAGAAAAATAAAGACTCTTTTACCAATACATTAATAATAATAATAATAGCATTTTATTTCAGCGGAACAGAGCCGTGAGTGCAATACTGTCTGCCATATAAATATTAATACATATGAGTTAAATGAAAAATAATGAAAGAGATAACATAAAAATAATAAAAGAAAATAACGTAAAATGATAATAATAATAAAAATTAAAAAAATGTTACGAACGCAAATAAACTTCAAAATGATCAAATTCGGAATCAAACACTAATAATAAATAATTTGTGGTTGTATCTTAAAAATGTGGACGAATCATGGTTGTGTGAGGTATCAGCTTACAGGGTGAGAATTTTTCTGATAGAAGAAGGCACCAAAAGAAGAAGTAAGTTTAATAAATTTCAATCGATATATTATATGAGAGCGCATCCCAGGGTCCATGCTGTCGAAATGAGAAGAGTGGCAATGTCAGAAGATTGACTTTCACACAAAATGCTGGTGGCAATTACAGAGGGAAGACGTTAAGTTGGTTGCCGCGACCCTTGTCTCCGTCACCTAGCAACTCGCAGGCCGTCCACTCGAGATCGTCGCCATAATTATTATCAGTAATTATTGCGCCTAGACCACTCGGGATTCTTTTAACCTCTGAACTGGAATGCGAACAGCCACCCCATTTATACACAGGAATAACATAAAATACCAGCATGATCAAGATCTTCTCGGGATCTATCTTCAACATCACTTTTAACGTAACACATGCATTAATTGATATTTCATTTGAAAGTAACATACGTAAGTTGTAATTCTTTTGTATTTGTTATTTAAATTGTTTGAACAAAGATTGAGCGTTTGCTTTAATCGAGTGTCAGTATTTAGCTAGTGAAAAACCTACATAAGTTAACTCCCCAGATAAACCTGTAATAGACTTAGATGAATTAAATAATGTAGATACGTTACTGAGACAACGCACCTGGTTAACTAAACCAAGTCAATGAAACATATCTTCGGAACACGCTTCATATAGCTATCTCTTCCGCACACGCATATTCTTTGAATGGCTATCCTTTTCATATGCGGGTGAAACATTTAGTGGTGCAACATTAGTGGTGCTACATTTTTCGCAAGATTTGTATGAATATGACGTGTCTTGTATTTTATGTCTATGGTAATAGATAAAGGTTGCTGAAGTTACCAATGACAGGGGTGTCTGGAGGTGCCTTATCTAAACCATAGGTCCTCGACCCAGCTAAGACAAAGGGAAGAAAATGATGATGATGTATCAAATTTATAATTTTGTTACTGCCTCCTTAGAAGCTTTATGAACACTGATTCGGTAATGTTTTATCGTTGAAATTTGTAGCTATACACACGATTAGCATTCGTATCCCTTTGAAAAACGGAAATGTTTGACATCGTTTATAGAATTTCAAGAAACCTAGGTCCCTTCGCACACGAAGAAACCGAAACCAAACTAAAACCGATTGGCGATAGCAGTTGCAAACTGGTTGGCGCCCAAGCTTCTCTCGCAACGCTACTCAAGTTTTACGATTTCATTCGATATCACATATCGCATCTTCTGAACAAATTTAATGTTTTCTCGCTCAAAAGTTTGTCAAAAACAGCTCGCAACTACAACGCAACTGAAAAGTGCAGCGCGCAGGTGACTAGCTCGGTGAGTTGCGAGATACTGGTTGCATCGGCGTTCAAAACTTGTTTCTGAGAAGTTGCTTTGTTTGCGGATCACTATTGAAATTCACGGGAGAGGAACTTGAGTTTCAATTGTTTTTTTTTAGCTACCCCGTGTGCGCATGGTCTAAGATTATTAAAAAAAAATGGAAGTTATTTTTTTGCATTTTGTAGTGGTTTTGTATTAAAAAGAACCTAAATGAAAATACTCTTGTCAAAACAAAAAGGCCCTACTTCTAGCTGTGTGACTTACATATCAAGTTTTTCATCTTATAAGGAATCTGTTTTTAAAGAAAATAGGTACATGAAAACACCTCCAAGAACACACAATATTTTGATTTATATGTCTCAATTTTGTAGTGCAAAGGATACAAAAACTTGTTTTTTATACGAGTACGTGGAAAAACCTCGCATGGTTTACTAAGAATATATTCGCAATTTTTTTTACAAAAGAAATCTACGCAATTTACGTACTTGACGGGCAGATTTTTTATCACATTACGACGAAACAAAAACAACGAAAAAACATGTGTTTGGAATGACCCTTACTTTGCACTATTTTCCCCAACCTACCCCAGTTTACTGTAATGACTTTTCTTACATGTGTTTTTTTAGGATTTTTGACGTCTGCACCTTGGCGGGGTAAAAGAGGGAAACTTTGATGTAAACAAGGATATATATCTCGGGAAAGAAAGATTTTTTTATTTAAACTTTATAATGGAAACTTTCCGTAGCTGGGGGTAACTTTTATAATTTGGCAGTTCATAAATTTATACATTTTCCTGCGAAATTTAATATCACTTGGAAGATAAAGAATTCAGACAAAAAACAAACTTTCCTTTGTGATACAGGTTAACGTGCTGAAAAAAGAGTAAAAACTTATTTGGTTGCTTATAAAATATTAGATTTCATGTAAATTAAATATTGTTTAAGCCTCGGGGAGGTAACAGCTAGTTAAGAATATGAAAATGTTTCGTAGAAATTTATTCCATATTAAATATTATGAAGATTATCACTTTTTTATGATCGTCGCCTAGTCTAGGGGAACGTTTTTTGTTTTTGTTCGATACTCGATGAACACAAAAACAAAAAGAGAAAGGCCATAAAGTATTTGACTAGCTTTTTAGTGCTAACTATTACTGTGGCAAATTACTTGCTTAAAAACTACATAATAGAGATAACGTTTTGATAATCATTTTGAAAATACTTTTCAAATTTAAGTACGTTTTCGATTTGAATTTACTAAATACATGTTATCTGATTTTAACCTTAAGCAGTTTAACAATTTAAGAAAAAAACGATTAAAAACAAATAGTTTGTATTTTATTGTTTTGTTTTGCTTTAAAAAAAAGGCGAAAATTCCCGGGTTACGAATAACCTGACAATATGTGAAAAACCAATGTGTTAAAAGCAGTCCCTACATATGCCCAAACGCTGAAAATGTCAGAGTAGATTATTCTATGTTCACTAGACTACACAAAATATGTATGCCGTGAGCTGTGTGCGCATTCAAGTAGCTAGTTTGTGTTAGTATTTTTGTTAGTGTCTAGGCAGTACTTTAACAGAACAAAATGAATAGCATTCAGCATTCATTTTAAAGAAAGACAAACATTAACGAATAACCTGACAATATTTGAAAAACCTTTACAGCCATCATAAGAAGCGGAAGATTTTGCTTGTGCAATGATGGAGGACTTAGCCAAAAGAGGAATTGAACGCACGACGCCCGGGTGGGAATCCGACGCGTTTGTCCACTCAGCTACCGACCGGTCAATGTACTACTCTAATTTGTATTAGTGCCGACCGTTATACATAATTAGTTTAATGCCGTCCTGATAAAACTTGGTCGGCACTAATAAAAATGAAAGTGGTGTTATGCACAGTAATTATTTTATTTTTTAAACTATGAAGTTACACCACAAAGTGTGTGCTTCATATAATAATTGTATGTCTTAACTTCAATTTTCCGAAATCTAATTTCTTATGACTCTCGTATCTAATTACATTAATTAATGATCTATAAATACTTGTAAACTAAATAACTGTAGCTTAAAAATTGGGTTTAATTTAAATTTTCCACATGGTATCCAGTGGTCGGTATTTTTTTCATAGAATAACAAGTTTTGGTAGTGTCGAAGGCTCAAATTGTGACCGCGTCTGTAGTCGAATGGTAAGACGCTCGACTACGAATCCAAAGATCATAGGTTCAAAACCGGCGGGGACAAATGCATTGTATTTAATTAATATGTGTCAGACCACATTTAATCAAAATAACATTAAAATAAAATAAGATTGAGAAAAAAATAACATCGCTCAAAATGGCTTTAGCCGTTTTTGATGACCAGATCTGAATAGCCAGGTACTTTTCAACCTTCCTTTTCTCTATCTTCTTTCCCTCACCACTACAACCAGCCTCAAAATATACCCCAATTGGACGTAGTTATGCTAAAATCATCCAACCCCAAAAAAATGAAAGCGAGAAAAAGACGTTTGATAATATTACGATATAAAAGCGTTAATATACATAATCGGTATTTATTAAGTGAATATTAGTGTTTTTTTCTTCATGAGAATTATTATAAATTGGTAATTTACAATCTATCAATGTACTTATTAATAAAATATTTTTATTTCTTATGTTACCCTACATTTTAATGTTTACTTAAATTTAATTCTAAGAATATATGCAATGTACGTGTGGAAAATTGAATTACAAAAAATCTATTCCATCTGGAGCCTGGATGTTTTCAGCCGATAGAAATCTCGTATTTATCTATTGGAAAACATGTAAAACGCGATTTTGGCAAATTGTGGGTTGGACGCTTTCTGCATAACTACGTAAAATTGAGGATGCCATAGCCTCACAGCTGCAGACGGTTGGGAGAATTTAAGACTGTAGCGGCGATCCAATCAAACGTATATGAATAGTGGACAAACAATGAAGCGGTCAACTAATAACGTTTAACATTGACTTTTCCCTGCACTCGGCGATGGAGCACCTCACAAAAAGGTCAGAGTGGCAAACACTGATGCGAGCTAAATAAGCGATCCATCACCTTTTTATAAAGGAGAGTATGAATATTAAAACCTCATCAGAATTCCCATATCGCGCGATTGCAGTGAATAGGACATGCGTTTGGACTAGATAACCTCTATTTTACATTTATATTTTCCATTGACATACAGAATTTAGTAGTATTCAAACGGGTATTAAAAACTAAATAGTTTTGAAAATCCTACATTTAAAACATAGCTTTATGTACAGTTGAAATAAAATCAAAGCCATATTTCTTTTAAATGTCCTTATTTTTTCGGTTTTCTCCTTACTTGTATGCTTGTAACTCAATGCCTTTACTGTCTACTGAAAGCCGTATGCATATTGTAATTTATTTATTTTGTTATTTTTTTACTGTCATATTCATACTGCTTGCATTTTAAAATAATTAATAAAATAATACTTGAATTTTAATGTTTCTATGCACCAACACATTAACTGTCTTCAATAATATTTGCCTTTCTTTGCTTTAACAAATTTGCTCGTATTTAAAAATATTTTTCATCTAGATTTTTGCACCCTTAGCTTCTACTAAACTGTTTTAATCTATTGATGTACACATGCACCGTTTGACCCTAATCTGAATATTTTTCATAATTTACGATGGCGTCATGACTTCAGTTTTAATTCAATTGTTATATTAGATTTGGTAATTTAGTTCAAAGTGCACTGGGAGTAAACTATCACAAAACTGCGCTAAAAAAAATTATTAAAGAAGCACAATAAAATCAGTTAGTGAGAAGTATGTACACAAGAAAAGAAAATGTAAATTAATAATATAAAATTCATAGTAATGCTGAGTAGGAGCATAGAAGAAAAATATAATGATAAATTACCAGTTGTATTTTATAAAATATTGTGAAATTAATTACAATTAATTAAATTCTATGTAGGTACCAATTCAAAAAGAATACTTCAAATATGTTCCTATAAAGTAGAGTAAATTTGGGTAATATGGCCTGGTCGGCCAATATGGCCCACAGCATTTTCTCCGAAACTAGACAATTATGCGAGTGGATTATACCCGCTCTGTCATAGCCCTTCGCTCCACATATCCTCAGTGACAGAGCGTCCTTGTGATTTGGTGTGTACGCACGACTTTGTGACGATCGGATATCTATTTTTACCACTATCGATGTCATTTTTTGATAAGTTTTGAATATCATATTAATTTAATTGCAATACGTATTCCAATTTTTACATTAACCATGTATTAAGATATAATTAGTTGATGGTTTTGACAAATCAATTTACATGTATATCGCGGGCAACATGGCCAACCCCTGGGTGGGCTAAACATGGAGCAAATAATCCATAAAAAAGACCATTGAAGATGAAAGAAGCAAGAAAATGGGCACACTTAAAACTTCTTAGCAGTACAAGATGAGAACAAGGAAAATTAAGAAAACATCCATTCAACACCTCCAGTGAAAAAATATATTTGTTTTGTAACATCTGGACTCACGAAAAATGTGGCAGACAGATTTTTTTTGCAATTTTTGTGCAATCAAATGATTCAAAAGTTAGAGGGCTAACTGGTGGGCCATAATACCCGATCGTTTATTTCGATGATTTTTAGGGTTTTAGAAAAAAAATCATTTTTTTGCTTTCTGATTATTATGATTTACTTTAACTGATACAGTTTGATGCCTGATTAATTTGGTTACTAAAACAGATAGTTTTTTTTTGTATCTCTTAACTAATGCGTTTTATTGGCAATGAAGCTTATGGTGTACCATATTACCCGAAGTTACTCTAACAATATAACGTAGTAATAATTAGGTTGCAATAAGCGAAAAAAAAAATAGAGTAAGAATTATTATTTTTTATTTATTTACTTTTTCGAAGGAAGCAAAAACTTGGGGGTGTGACATTGTATATTAAATAAAACAATAAGCTTTGTAAAAGCCCACTTTATTTGAGTTAACCGCTAGACAGGTTTCGCTTATCTCAAGCTTCGTCAGGGCTTTTACATCAACTGATATAAAAGTCCTGACGAAAATGAGATAAGCGAAACTTGGTTGGCAGTTAACTCATATAAAGTGATGTTTTACAAAGTTTATTATTTTATTTAATAAATAAATATTGTTTTTTATAAGTATGATTTCTCTTTGTTTGGTACAACTCAACCATTTGCTTGCAGTGTTGTAGAGTGCAAATTAAGCTTGTGAATGAATTACTTAAACGTGTGTTACGCCTTATTCACTAGAAGAACCTACACTACGGTGTGAAAAAATAATGATCGATCATAACAACCATGAATTTAAAGAGATTTAAATGTTTGACGGTTTTTTTTTAATGTTTAAACACTTTTAAAAAAAGTGAATACCGCACAAGAGTCCCGAGGAGGTAAAGAAGATGAGAAAGAGGAAGGTTTATAAGCACTTGGCTATTCAAATCTGGTCACGGCCAAAGCCATTTTATGCAACGTTTTGATTTTGAACGGTGCTCTTTTACCAGGGCGATACTTAGAGTACCTAATAATATTTGGATAATTTGTATGGCGCCGTTTTTGTAAAAAATTACCTCAAGGGCGCTCCACTCTACTACTATCCACTACTTTTTTACAAAGAAAATATGAAGTCATCGGCTGCCTTTATTTGACAATATAAAGATAAATATTTTGTGCCTATATTTTTTCAAATCTACAATCATTAAAATGCCAGAATTTAACTCTTGAAAAAAAAGTCCCCCCCCCCCTCGTAACCAGGGGACGCATTTTGAGTTTTATAGGAACATTATGTTGATGGGGGCAATTTTTCCGAATTTCAAACCAAAATGTGAAAATATCACAAAATAAAAGGAACAGTTATCTACTTATAAAATGTTTTCTTTTAATAAACAAGTAAGGTTACGTAGGAAAAGGTATGAAAGTTATTACCATATTCCGTTTTTTCGCACATAATCTTTCACCGTTTCCTTTACCCGTTGCTCTTTGTGATTTTTCATTTACCGCCATTGCATAAAAACTCCCTGCAGTGAATGCATACGGTTTATAGCAGAAAGTGATTAAACGAATGGTCAATATTAACTTTTATAATTCATACTGTCTACTTGTTATTTTATCAATAAAGTCAACGTTGCAAAAACCAATTAAAAGTTTTGAATTTTTTTTTTTTTTTACTCTCTGAATAATAATTATTTAAGTACATGACAAGGTACTCGTTTGAGCAGTTTTGATTAAAACTGTATCAACCGTTATACGAAATTCATGTATTTTCCAATCTTAAAGGTTTTAAGCACCAAAAGCTGTCTATTTTTTACATTAGAAAGACATTGAAAACATACTTTCATATAGCGAAAGCTTTATATGCATTTTTTATATAAAAAAGTGTTAGAACAAAAAAAACAAACATGTGTACCTATTTAGGTATGATTTTTGTGTAGTAATGCGAATCAGTTTTCGATTTTCATAGTTCTGTTTATGTTTCTATAATTTTCTTGATTTTCTGGAGCCCAAGAGTGGAAAGACCATATTTGATTTAACGGCATTGGTTTGTTTTATAGCAGGAGAAGTTCACACGATGAAATATATATTCCGTGGTTTCTATGCTATATTTTGGACTCTCCCGGAAAAAAAGTTTATGTTATTTACTTTCAATAATCAGAGAAAATGCATAACTTTACCTAAATATCTGCAAAGTGGGTATTGCGTGAGAGAAGCATAAGAAGTATTGATTTATTGAACTATTTTTACCCTAATGAAATTTGTGTCAAATCGTAACTCCTCTATAAATATTGCTTCTGAAAAGATAAAGCTTTTTAATAAAAAAATTGTTAAGTCAATATGTTTTTTTTTTAATATCTGCACACCACACTTTTAAAGCAATGAATTTCCAGAATCCGATAGCTAATATATCTCTTTACAGACTTTATATCACTCAAAAAATATTTTTAACCCGAAAACCACTACGGCAAAAAGTATTAAAAATAGAATATTATAATAGAGAATATTTTGTTTTTAATGCTTTTTTGACGTAATGAAAACAAACTGCAAAAAAATGATATGGTATTTATTATCATTGAATGTCTCGTATCAATGTGAAGAAGGCCTAGTAGTTAGATAGTTACTAACATCAGGTATTTCTATAGAAAGTGATCCAAAGAGCTTAATAGCATTGCTCCCTCGACACCGGTATACCTGCATATCCGGGAGACTCGCCAAATGTTGTATGTACAGGTTTCACATTTCCGTACGAACGGTTCGTAGATGCACGTCATTTTTGCGCTCAACAACTCGCCTCATGAACGATTTCTAGCTTGGAGTTTTTTCTCTCTTCTGAAACATGCGTCTCCCTAAGAGTCAGGTTGTACCTCTAAATATCAAATATGCCTTATTGTCTTCTTTATTGTATTCTTTGTGAAGTTTTTGATAAAAAGTAAACACAATTTCGATTGATCACAAGTGATCAGAGTCGTGCACTCCAATATGCACATAAACACTGGCTATTCTGCCGTACTCGCTTAAAAATATGAATTATACGGGAATAATTAAATATAAAATTATTGCAAAAAACAAATCTACACTTTCAAAAATACGCGCGAAACTCAGCTAGTACCGCCGCGAGCGCCCTGCCAACCGTCTTACTAAAATGTGTTAAAAGCAGTCACTACATATGCCCAAACGCTGAAAATGTCCGAGTAGGTTATTCTATGTTCACTAGACTACACAAATTATGTATGCCGTGAGCTGTGTGCGCATTCACGTAGTTAGTTTGTGTTAGTATTTTTGTTAGTGTCTAGGCAGTGCTTTAACAGAACAAATTTATTAGCATTCAGTAACATTTTTAGGTATTATTTTTATTAATCCTCTGATTTTCCTACTTCTTACTCTGATCAAAGACTCTGTGCACGCTACTGCAAGTTATTACAGGATAATAAAAATTACGTTCTTAATTTGGGGAGTCTTGTAAGGCAAGTAAAGTGGGGAAAGGAATGAGACGAGAAAGTCAGTTTAGGTAGTAACTGGTAATTTAGATCTGTTCACCAAACACGTTTAAAGCCATTTGAAGTACATAACGTTTTAGTCGTCACGATAAATGATTGGTTTTGGTAAAACTGGTAATAAAATAGATAGCCTTAGGCCCCCCACGGCTGAGCTATGACAAGGAATGGTACGTAATCCTCAACACAAATAGGGGACGTAAAACCAACATGGATGGCAGATTGATGGTCCAATGAGGACCGTTTTATTTGGTCTGTAAATTAAAAGGCTTTTATTTCAATACAACCGGCAGCTTATTTACTTAACCTTTTGCAAATAAACAGCCCTAATTCCGATGGAAAAAGAATAGCCTGCTTTTATTAGCTTACACGATCAATGGCATTTTCATTTTACTGTTATGTTTTTTTCATCACAATTAAAAAAATGCTTTTTTCTTCTGCTTTATTGGCACAATAAATAGTCCCAATTGCGGAACCTCTACTCAATCCAAAAATAACGTCTCTGGCAATTGAGCTACCAAAACCTTTTTAGAAACCGTCGTTTTTATCAATCTCATAATTCCTTGAAAATTATTAATATTTTTCCTAATTTCTTCCGATATAGGCAGCTCCCTTTGTTTTATTTTTTTTAAATAATAATATGTTTTTTAATACATCGTTCAAGAATATTTTTCGAAACATTTATAAAAAATTCGGGTAAAACTTCAAATATTTTATACTGTTTCAAGATTCATGTTCCATCGTTGTTATGAAAACTACCTCTTTTATTTCTTTGTTCATAGTGAGTACCGCACAAGAGTTCCAACTGCTCCCAACATTCTAGAGCCAGTGAAGCTATGGCATCCCCAATCGGGGTATGTTGTGAGGTTTAAGGTAGTGGAGAGGGGAAGGAGATGGGTAAGAGAAAGGTTGAGAAGTACGTGGCTATTCAAATATGGTATATCGTCACCAAACACGGCTAAAACCATTTCGAGCAACGTTTCAATTCTGAACTGTGGTCTTTCACAAGGGCGAAACATGGAGCATCTCAACACAGGATTTCCTAGCGAGAAAAGGCATAGCTAAAATAATTATGGCAAATACCACTCTGGAACGCCGCAAAAATACAATATACAGTGGTGCCTCTAATTCGTTCCCCATAACAAAATAAAAAAATTATGCATAAAAATATGACATAAAAAAAATAAAAAATTTAGATACAAAAAAACAAATACACATTTTTAATTTTAAGAAATAATCGAATCTGACTAACGAGTCTAACGACTGCCTGCGCGGGAGGATGCAAAAAGTGTCGTAGAAATCGGGCGATAATATGAACGATTTATAGCGTACTGCTCGGTAACGACTGCCTGCGCGGAAGGATGCAATAAATCGGCAGTGATCGTGTGAAGTGGGCGACTTCGTTGTGTGAAGCGAAGTTCGTTGTGTGAAGAGTTACGTGAAATGAAGTTCGTTGTGTGCAGCGTTCTTACCGTTATGCGACGACCACACAAGACGTCCGACCTTATAATAACCTTGAGAGTTTTAAAACCTTAAGTCTTGACAGCCGACCAGCAGATGTCCCGAATTGTTAATATTAATCGGCCTAGAAACATCGTCCTCAAAACTTTGATAATAACATCACAAAGCGCCCTCTAACAAATTCATCGCGCCCGAACTGCCGGCTAGTCAAATAACTAACTAACGAACTTTATAACTGTTCTATTACGGTGTAATCAATAAAACAGGCTTGTCGACAAATACTCATTGGACTAGTCCAACTGAGTGCTTACAATAAACTTAGATATGTAGGTATGATACAACAATAAACTGACTAACTAACTAACCACCACGCCGTTTCCCCGCAGGTAGGCGCAGGCAAAGAGGACGGACCTCCGTACAACTCTGTATTGGCACACGCTCCTTGCTTCATTCAAATTCATACACCGTCGCATGCATACTCTTTTCTGTTATTCTGACTCTTCACATGGTCCGACTTAAGTATTTGGTTCACTTGATCGTGCCATGTCTTCCGCGGGCGTCCCCGACTCCTTCTTCCATTTACTATCGCGTGATATTTTTTTTTCACACATCTTTCTTCGTTCATTCGGTCTACACGCCCAAACCATCCTGCCTTAAATTGTTTCCGGGTATTCACATTTTAATACGGTCATACATAGTCTTATCGCATATACGCCTCAGGGATCTCATTTCTTCGGCGCTCAGTCTACTTTCATCCTTCCTCTGCCTGTTTCATGCCTCACTGCCATACATCAGGGTTGGGCACTCTATTGTGGACTGCTAGCTTCGACTCTTTGGTCAATTTTTTTATTCGCGCCAACAGCATTCAGTCCTCTATTAATGTAGTTTCCTGTATTTACCCTCCTTTCAATATCTTTACTCAACTTTTCAGTCTCTTGAAAATAAATATATACAATAAAAAAAAAACAATAATCCCTGTCTAACTACCTATTTGATATGGTATATCCCCACAGGATAAGGTAACATAAAGTTGCGTTCATCTTTATTCTGGAACACATTTCTAGCTTAATTCAAGCTCAAACACTTATTTTTTTCCACTCTAGATATGACTCGAATTACTTGATTGTGTCATGCCTTTCCGGGAAGTTCCTTGTAACGAACAGATGCTTGTTGGTTGGTCTCAAGCTCAGTTGATGTGATTTAATTTAAGTTTTTTATTTCTCCACTCTACCATCTTGCTAGTATATTCATTTGAGTTAAGACAGAGGAGATGAAATAAAATAATATTTAATTGTTCGACTGGAGAGAAACACTTTGATGATCAGCGAGACATCGCGTCTGGTCCCCGCACATTCTTCGGATCCCGCCCAGCATTATGCCTCTGGGTGGAGGATCACGTAGCTGGTCAACCAACACCACTCCCGTCCATGACTTCACTTCAACTCTTTCGTTTTTGAACTTTACTCTCCGTCCACCGCCGATAAATCACTGTCCTTGATTTTCTCTCCTTTTCGTTTTAATCGTAACTGTTAGTTCCCTATGATCCCACGGGATCGGTGGCACTTCTTCTCCCTTTACTTTTCCCTTCATGTCCTTTTGATCCGTGTCTTTCAAAAAAATGCGCCTCTTAAAACTAGCACTTATATTATTAAAATGTTCTTGTGATGAAATTTGATTGGTCAAACCCTGTAAGAATAAAACAAGCACCATTTTTTTGTCCATTCGGCTTCCTTGGCCAAAGTAAGTATCCACATATGTGCACTTATCTTAATCTTAATCCTTACGTTGAAAACATACTCATTTTGAACCCGGTCAAGTATGGTATGCACACTATTGCATACACACGCCTTAGGGATTTCATATATTCTGCATTCAGTTAATATTCTCTCAATTCCTATATCCTTATTTTTACTTTTCTTTTATTATCTTTTACAATATTTTTTAACCTGTTATTTATTCAATATTATCATTTAAATACTCGCTTGTACCTAGATTGCATGCAGTGAGTAATTCTATCGCTGAAATAGTAGATATATTCAACTGCACTGAACTAGTTACAAGAAGGCTATAATAGCATACCTCTTTCAAAAATACTAGTTTTAATTTGCATTATAATATTTCTATCAACTTGATCATGGTTTTGGGTGCTAATCATTGTTATTTTTTATGTCACTGTAATTTTATGTTTTATACCATATTTTATGTAAAAGCCCATAAGGGCGTATATAATCAAATAAATAATATTTCTTCTTTTCATTTACAATAATGTTGTACCTGTTATTCAATATTTTATTTTACGATATTATTTGCACTGCTTATGAGGTCATTATTTTTTTTTTAAATTAATACTTGTGTAAAAGCCTTTAACGGGCGTAAAGAAATAAATAAAACAAATAGAAATAACTCCATATACAATCACTGCGATGCACAGGATTGGTATCAAAAATCTTCCGTAGACCGCTTGCCTTATTTTCTTTGAAATCATCTGATTAAAGGTGTAAGTCACTATTTACTTTCGAAATAAAAAAAATACTGTCGAAATTTCAATATGAGAAATATGGTATTTGTTTTGTTATATACGGCCGTCAGGTACCTATTAAAAGTTACATTTCAAAATGTATACTTTAACGAAACTACATATTTAATATAAAGAAATATAAACAATAGAAAAAGGCCGTTATAAGAAAAATAAAAAGTTTTTAGTAGCTTTTCCGAAATTTAAAAATATCGTTAACCGAATTTAAAAACTTCATGATTTTATTTAAAATATGTTATACAGTTTATTTTTGGCCGTCCTGTTCAACAGAAGTGGTGAAATATGGTTAAATATTACTCAAAAACAAGCGTTCGTAAGTATGATGAAGGGGTGTTAAATTGTATGTGAAATTAAGAAATTTCTTTAGAGTGGAAACAGCGGAATGAAATTTTAAAATGTGCCAAGGCGCTCCGCCGCAAATACGTTATTTAGGCAAAGTGTGTTTTTCTACGTCTCGCCTCCATTCAGAATGGAAACTGGGCGTAACTGGAGTCGTATAAGAAAATCACCAAAAAAAAAATGGTGAAAATAAGAAACCTTGGTAGAAAGGTAATGGTCTTCACTTATTTAAATGATGTGACCCTTGAATTTCGATTTTTTTTCCACATTTTGACCTTGAAGGAAAGAACGAAGACCGCGGCTTCAAGCACTTATAAAAAAAGTTTTTTTTCGTTCGTTTTTCATTTCAATAGAAAAAAATAACTTGAAGTGACATATTTGCGCGTTTTTAGAGAGAATAAGACTTCTTCTACACCTTGATGAAAATCAGCAGTCAGAACCGAAACATTGTTTGTAGAGGTAGTCCATAGCCCGGTGGGTAGAATGTTGGGCTGGCGGTCTGGAGAGTTCGATACTCACAGGTTTGTGGCGTATTTTATTTTAAAGCTAAAGAGGAATTGAGTCAGCTGGAACAAAACTTATTAACAATTAGTTCGATGTTAGCACCTTGAAAAAGAGTCGTTTTTCTGAATCATTTTTGACATGAAGCGTATTTAAAATCGACGCCGGGTTTGGTAAGACATTCGCCCCCAAATGAGCGACAGGTTTATTAGAAGTAATTTTAAACTTCAAGCTAAAAAATGACTTGGCGCTGATATTTAAGTTTCATTTTAAAGGTGAACCTTTAAATTTATGACAATACTGCTCAAATATTCATAGCAACCAGACATCATGCTAATGATAATAGTTAAGTAAACCCATGATTTTCGACTTTTAGGATTCGACACGTCCTCAGATGATCATTTCTCAGAGATTATTTATACGACCCGAGTAAACTGATAGTTGTTTCGAATAAAAAAATGTAACAACTCATTCAAGGCGGCAGGTATTTATCTCACACACTCAAAGATAGAAGACTATGAATTTGAAAATATGCGAAAAATTCCCAATTTTCTTAAAATGTCAGAAAATCTCAGATGGCATCCGACTTGCCATTTTGTTTTCAGAAAATAACTACGGCAGTGTCCGATATATAGCGAACGAAACAGTGGATTGATAACGTAAATGAGCAACCGGAAATCCCATTTCTTCCCTTTTCAAACCCGACTAATTGAGTCAAATTAAATTCCACCCTAAAGCCCATTCAAACCCGCTTCATAGCATAGCACAACTAGGTGATGAAACAGTTCACCGTGTTGTATACAGTACGGGTAGGAGAGCTTTTGTGCGGTGTCTCATAAAAAATCTGCGCGAAATAAAACAAATAAATAGCCAGGAACTTAACCTTCCTATTTCGCTGATAATTCACCCCTAATTTCCTCCCGTCTCAAAACACGTTTCAATTGGAAGTTCCATAAAATATACATAATCCAACTGTATGGTAGTAATTCACGTGGAAAAAATTAAAGTCATCTTGTCTGTGTGGTTAATTTGTATGAATGGATGCTTAATTTATTTCGTACTCTTAGCCAAACGGTGTACTTTGGTCCTATTTTTACTCTTTCTTATAATTATATTTGTAATGTCCGCATTTTTTATGTCTACATTCAAATGAGCAGTGAAAGAGATCAGCTTTGCTATTCAAATTAACTGAACCTACAAAAGTTTACACAAAATGAAAGAAAGGCTAGTAATACTGGCTATATTTATGTTGATTATGCTTAATTCAATGAGGATCATCTTGAAGAAAAATAGGGCCATGTACCAAAATACCCGCAAATAAGCTCAAAAGGAGTATATTAATAAAAAGTTTATGTTATATGAGTAACTAAAAAAGGAAAAATGACACTTTGATAAATGCACCCGATGCTTACGGTAAATTCTACATCTACCTTGACTTTGCTTTCTTCTTGACATCTCCTTCAAACTTGACCTCTGATCTCATTGACTACCGCCTGCTTCCCCCTGAACCACCTAACTACCTCTCTCTGGACCAAACTTGTCGCACTGTCAACTGGAAACATATACCAATAGTCACCCTCTGGTCTTCTCGCTTATAACGAGACTGACTCGCTGGAAGCGCTTCGTAAATCGATATCGTAACCTATTCTACACTTTACTTGTATACCTTGATAAGTCTGGTACACTACTGGTATACAAGAGTCCAAAACTTTTTCACAACACACAAAATAATGTTTTTTTTATCAATTACGCTATCTTCTCAGATAATGTGTTCACGTATTTTTTCAAATTGTATTTCAGTGGTATACGTAGTTTATCTGGAATAGCTACTTATATTCGGAGAATCGCTTTTTTCTCTTATCTCTTGTGAATATAGTAATGTCAATTTGAAAATGTTTTTTTTTCAGCCGTACTGACATAAGCAAACGTCAAATATTTATTACTCAACTTGTACCAAACTTTACACAATGCAAAATATATCTATAGATTGATTATTTTGTTGACAAGCGATTAAGGTTCATTTACATATGCGAACAATCAGTTTGAAAGGATAAAAACTCCTGAAAAGATAATGATGAATGCCCGGGTATTATAGGACTCTCCGGCCACTAGAGGTTAATTACTTTAATGATAGTTTTAACCATATTCTTTTGGTATTGAAGTTAAAAAATTGTGATTGAAAATTTCAAAAACTAAAATTATTAAAGTAAAATATTTCAATTAACGGACTACAGTGGAGTAAAACGCACTTAGAGTGAAAAATATCAGGGAATCTCGCGTGTAAATACTTTATAAATGTAATGTTGCCATTAAAATAATAAAGTAACTGAAGTCCTACTTCAAAACCAGTACTTTATGCACCCAATACGCCATAATATGAATTTCCAGTGCATCGCTCACAGTCCTACATCTGAATGCAATATTACCATGGCGGATCCGGAGAGTGTAAATTATATTTATTTTAGGGATACGCGATACAGATCCCGCCTCGGCCGACGTATTGCAATATTTTCATTTCGGTTATGGCTGTACATAGTTCAACCAGTGATAACTCGGGTACGAATGTCAAAATTATTCCAAGGAACTACGAAAACAGATTTAATATGAGGAGAATTAATTAGTTTATTGTGTATGCGGTGAGCAGCTGTAAGATATATTTTTGTTTTTTTCTTATGATATTTATTTTTTGGTGTACAGGTTCTTTTGAATACCTACACAAGAGATCAATCACAAATCACATTGCAATTTATGAACAATATGAACGTATTTATCTGATTCGTAATTTATTTAATTTACAGTTTGACAATGGAAACAAAAATACTTATTATAAACTGCTTGAAACAAATATGTGTAATGCTTTTTTGTAAGCTATTTCAGCGCTATCTAAAATATCCGCTTCTCTTGCGTATCGGTTACCTGGGTTATGTTTCTGGGGAATAAGAGAGTATATGAATTATGTTTTAATAATATATTTATTATATGCGGAATTCGTTGCATTGTTTCTACAAAGGAGAGCTATTTAAAATTTTGATGGATTGTGTCAAAACTGTTGATTTTTTTGTGGAGAACTGGTTTTGACGTAATCGACACAAATTTAAAAAAGGGTTAACTTATTGTAAAAAATCTGACCAGTCAGTGTGGCAAAATACAGCACAACATTCTTTATAAAATCGATAATTTTATCACTGTCAATAACAAAGTACGGCCGCCCTTGGAATAGTATTTTTTTACTGAATGGCGCTGTCAAATTTTCCGATAATATAATGTTTGGCAAAGCCACGTTCAACTTCATTAATAGCATGGTTATTATCATCTCATTATTATTTCATTCATAATGATTGTGATGTTCCATCTTTTTATCCTGCAAAAGAGTCAAAACTGCTATCAACCGTCCGAAGCCAGTGGGACTTTGGCATCCCTAATTGGGATATTTTGTGAGGCTAGTTTTGGCTAGAAGTAGTGGAAAAGAGACAAAAATGGGGAAGAGGGAGGTTGGAAAGTACCTGGCTATTTAGGTCTGGTCATCAAACACGGCTCAAGCCATTTCAAGCAACTTTTTTTTATATTCTGAATAGTGATTTTTCACCGGGGCGATACGTAGAGTATCTACCACTCCTAGCATCATTCATATGCATGCATCGTTTCGTACCCTTCTGTTTTTATGACTCTCAACAGGAATCGACTGAAGTATTTTATTCACTTCGTTGAGTTATGTTTCCTCGGGAGTCCCAAACTTCTTCCATTCACTTTCGCGTCATATATTCTCCTTGTTCTTCGTTCATCCGCTCCACGTGTCCAAACCATCTAAGCGTATTTTTTTATCAACGATCTCTCGATTCAATAATGTGGTTGTGTTAGAGAAGCACTTAATTTTTTTTTTGCGATTTAGAGATCAAATCTTTGAGCAAATCGTAGATTTCATAATAATCCTTTATGAATTTCCTCATTAATGTGAAAGGCATTGAAAATGACCCGCCTTTGTAATTCATGTATTAGCTGGTTTTGTAACATTTGCGATCTTTGCATTCATGAAACATATTATACGTAATGTACAAATAAACGTAGCTAAATAAGACATTGTTTTTTTAAGCAACCAGATAGTCAGTTAAATAACTTGTTGGGAGAACACTAGAGTGCAAATATATTTTCCTCCCCTAAATTTTTTCGGATAAGGGAAATTCTCGCTCTGGGAAAGAAATGGAGCAAATGTGTGAGCGAGTAGAGTCTTTAAAGAGAGGGATGCTGTTTTTTCTAGTATTTTTAGCGTGTCTAGCTTTCGCGTTACGTGCGGTATCTTTCATACAGTACCTGCTTTTTGTATGAATAATATGTTTATATAAATCCACAGTAGGAACCAGGTGGGGACTCTTTTCCGACTGTCGGTTGCTGTCGTGGCTTTTTAAAGGAAAATCATTTCAGTTGGTTCTTTACATGAAAAATTGAATGTTTTTTTTGCATTCACATGAAAATGCTTGATACCTATTACTCTTTTGCCGGTAATTATTATTTTCTAAATCTATTGGTATATGCATAACCAGACATGAGATTTTTATACGAATAAAAAATCGTATGTTACGAAAAACGATTAAGAAATGATGATGATGAAGTTTTGTTATGTATTGTATCACATAATAGCTAAAGCCAGTGGAACTATGGAAACCATTTTTTGGAAAAAATCAAAAGAAAAGAGGGAGGTAGAGAATGGATTGAGGATGATTGAAAAATACCCACACTCCTACAGTCATTTCAAACAATATTTTGCTCCGTGGTCTCACCAGAGCGATACTGAGGGTATCATCCTCTCTACTTAATGTTAATGTTCCAATAAATATATAAAATACAATTGATTCCTAATCGGAACCTATATAAAAGGTAAAGTTTTTATCCAACATATTGCTTTCCATGAAGACCAAGTTTAAAAAAAAATCATCATCCATCCACAACCATCTTTGGGGACAATGATTGTAATAGTATCACGCAATTAGAGTTGATGTCCCTGAAAAAACTCACTGAGAAACAGAGACAAAAAATACAGCTTACGTCTACTTATTGCTATTAGCGAAAGTGATGTTAAAAACTACCCGTAGGTATATTTGAATGTAATTGAACAGCCGCCTCTGTCCGTAATAAAACAAAATACTAAGTCGCACATCGCACATGTTCAGGATGATGGACTCAATAAGCGTCCGTTCCGGGGATAAATAGTATACGAGCCTGTTCAAAAGAAAAGGTGAATTTTGAATTTTCACGGGCTGTGTACATTCGACTTTCGATTTTTTTTGTTATGTTGGTACACATAAGTTTATCATATGTAAGCATTATCAGCCATTTTGGATTAGTGGTTTGTTTTTGACAACTGAAAAGGTTAGTCACGTTTTTGTGTGTTCTTCGATTTTTAACTTTTGCAAAAAATGGATCAAAGAATATGTATTAAATTTTGCGTTAAAACTGAAATAAAGTGCTCCAACGCACTTAAAATGTTGACTGTGGCATTCGGCGAGTCTATTTTGTCTCAAAAAGTGTTTATAAGTGGTACAAGTGCTTTACAGAAGGCCGAGAAGGTGTTAATGACGATGAGCGTCCTGGAGTTAAGAAACTAAGAAAACATCGAAACGGTGAAGAAAATGGTTTTGGAAAATCGTCGAATCACTATAAGGGAAGTTGCTGAGAATGTCAGCATATCAATCGGCTCATGCCATGCAATTTTCTCGGATGTTTTGGGCATGAAACGTGTGGCAGGGAAGTTTGTTTCGAAATCGCTAAATTTTGAGCAAAAGCAACGTTGCATTAGTATCGCTCAGGAGTTATTAAATGACGTCAACGACGATCCAGATTTGCTCAAAAGGGTTGTAACTGGTGATGAAACGTGGGTGTATGGTTATGACGTCGAAACCAAGGCCCACTCATCCCAATGGAAGCGGCCAGAAGAGCCAAGACCGAAAAAAGCACGCCAAGTTCGATCAAATGTGAAGGTTTTGCTCACTGTTTTCTTCGATTACAATGGCGTGGTGCATCATGAGTTCTTGCCAACAGGTCGTACGGTTAATGAGAAATACTACAAGGAAGTTATGCAACGTTTAGCAATACGACTCAAACGATCGGAATTGTGGAAAAACAAATCATGGATTTTGCATCACGATAATGCACCAGCTCACACATCAATGCTTGTTCGTGATTATTTGGCCAAAAACAACACAGTAATCATGCCTCAACCACCGTATTCACCAGATTTGGCTCCCTACGCATTTATACAATTCCCGAAACTGAAGAGACCAATGAAAGGAAAGCGTTTTGCCACAATTGATGAGATAAAGTTAGAATCGAAGAACGAGCTGATGGCCATACCGAAAAGCGCATTTTAGAAGCGCTTCGAGGATTGGAAGAAGTGCTGGCATAAGTGCATTATATCTGAGGGGGATTACTTTGAAGGGGAGAAAACGGATATCAATGAATAAATAAATACTTTTCGAAAAAAATCGAAATTCACCTTTTCTTTTGAACAAACCTCGATGCCAATTACTTCAAATTAAAAATGTCAATGTAAAACCATCCAGATCATAATAAAAATTGTGGAAAAAAGTTTAAGAAAAATTTTATTATTTAATCATTAAAAAATAGTTCCACCATGAATTAACAGTTTCAAAATTAGAAATAAAAACATTGAATATTAAATTGATATATCGTTTCTGTACAACTCTTTGTGCGTGAATAACTTTCTTATTGTATTTTGTGATGTTTATGTAATTAATCTTTACTGATATGAGTACCTTTTGATATATTCACTTATCTTTTGTACTTCCTTCTAAAATGTGCATGTCTTTGTCAAAATATTATTCCTTTTTATTTTCTAATGTTTTTTTTTCAACTCCTTGGGAACAATGTATCAAAAAATTTACTATATTATCTAGCGTTGTGACCGCTCCGAAAGAACTACTTCTTTTGGCAGCAGTTCCTACTTCCTTCATTGTTCATTGAACAAATACTTCAATTGAAGTAGGTAGTTCATTTTAGCGTTGTGACTGCTCCGTGTGAACTATTTCATTTCGCGGCGTGAGTGGGGAGAGGAAGAGGCTAGTTGGAAAGTATCTGGCTATTTACATCTGGTCACAAACGACTAAAGACATTTCAATCAAGCAACGTTTCGATTCTGAATTGTGGTCTTTCACAAGGGCGATCTTAAAGTATCTACCAAAAAATGATGATGATCTTACGGCCTTAAACGCCTTCACAGATGTCACTTAAAATAGAAGAAATAAATAAAAGTAAGATTAAATTTTATTCAATTGAATAATAAATAAAATTAAGTTGTACAAATTAAACACAAGAACTATTTAAAAAAGTACCTTATTCGACAAACACAGAACTCGTTAGCACTCTCTAGGCTGGAGCCACACAATGTTTAACTCTGTGCAATGTGCAAATTTCGCAGAGTAAAGAGTTTTTGAATTTGAATTTGGAAACCGAGGACGTTTTGTCTGCAGATAAAATTATGCAAAATTTACTCGGTATTATTTCATTAAACACCAAAATTTTTTTGCTTTCTACGAAATAAATAAAAAAAATCAATCGAGAAATACGAAATTCCAGAAATATTTGGCTTTTATTAGAGCCAAGTTTTTTTCATTAAAGTATGTTTTATTCCATAAAACATTAACTTGTTTGTTAAATATGGCTTCATATTGTTAAAACAAAAACATATTTCATTTCGAAGCCCGCGTTTCAACAAAAAAGTTTTTTCTCGCCATGAAAATATTTATTTGAACTATAAAAATTGTAAGGTATGCAAATTATTTAAAAACCGACGAAAAAATTTCATTTGTGGACCCATTTATTGAGGCGATTCCCTGGCAAATACAAGGAATGTTCAAACAATAACACGTTGTTAAAATAAATGTCACAATATGGGCAATTTCATTTTACAAAAATGTTGCGTGTTATTGCGTGAAAAATCTTCTGATAGGAAAACACCGATAGACAGATATATAAAAACTACCTCTAAATAACGCGTCTACTCCGACGATAGATACTGGAAATGATGGAAATATTTTCTCAATAAAGGGGAGGAAGATTGTCTGATTGTCTAATGGTTGAAGATGTCTTCCTGGGGCATCCCTGATATCTTCTTCCACCCGCTTGGGGAAAATTTCTTTTATTACACATCCACTAGAATATTCGAACATCATTTGTACAGGACTTCTTTTACCTTCTATCATTACACTATAGAAAAGGCACTTTATTGGATAACCTTAATCGATTTTTTTATATATTTATAAGATATCACCTCACAAAAGGCAGTACCCGAAACAAGTGAGATTATAGAATCGAATTATAGATAAAGAGAAATGAGGTTGGGAAGTACCTGACTATGATGAGTTGGTTGCCAAACACGACAAAACCCATTTCAAGGAACATTTAGATTCTGAATGGTTGTATGAGGGTGATACAGAGAGTATTTGGCGCTCGGGAACATGCCTCAATCATACTTCGCATTATTTTATATCGATTATTGCTGAGATGTTTCTGGATCTGATGTCAAGGATCTAAGCCGCTCAGCCACGGAGGTTGTTAATGTACGTTATTTTACCGCACAAACTCAATATAAATCTCACTTCAACTTCAACCGTTTATTCTTACTTTTGTCTTTTCTCTCAATTACTTTCGGCTTTCCACACCTCAGTGTCATATTATTATGAAGATTTGCTAAAATAGTTATAATTTTGGTCGTGTGTGTCACCTTCATTGTATTGCGTAAACGATTCCGCCAAAAGTTTCTTGTAAATTGTTACTTAAAATAAATCGGTTCTCGGTATTCGCTCGTAAATCCGAACATGCAAACGAACATTCCCGAAAAAATATCGACCGACTTCGAGTTTCACTAGATTTTAATTTTTCTCTATAATTTCCCCCAAATGGGGGAATTCCCCTCCAGATTCCTTATTTTTTCGACATTTTAAATAAAATATATATCATATGAACAGCTTTAGAAAAAATGGATATTCTATGCTTAATAGGGTTTGATTGGGGAGGTAAATTTTGATGTTTGTACAGAGTTAACACTAAAATCTATAAATAAAACAGATAAACTTTGTTTAAAACTACCTTTATTTTTCAATTTTTTGTCGACCGGTTTTGAAGGACCCTTCTATTATCAGGACAATATTAAAATTAACCAAAAATACTGAGATATATACACATATTTAGGAGTTGGAATGGGAAGGAGAATGGGTAATTGAGGGGATTATGGGAATAACAGAGCGGTTTAATGGAAATACATCCAGGATAGGACCATATTATGTTAATGTTTAATTAAAAATATATCTTAATAAAGTTAACAAAGTTCTATTAAAATCTACTACTTTTCTATATGATATGAAGCTTAGACGCATAAAACGTATAAAAAAATATTACTGAAAATATAATATATGCATATAGGAATAAATAGATTTTTCCCCAGATACGAGGATTTTTTTCCCACGTAACAACCCTGCGAAAGTACACGTGCGTCTGCGTGTCGGTTCGATATCGTCTCGTAGGAAGGGGCGATCATAACTTCCACCCGCATGCTTGCAATAAACATATTCTGATCCTTGCTACGTATTTTCTTATAAATTATAATATTATCTGTAAAAAAAAACGCGCACAAAAAAGTGCACATGTAATAAAGTACAATCATATGTTCGTTTGCGTCTTACATTTTGATACATTTCCTTCAAATTGTAAGACCAAAATCAACGGTCTAAATATGTTCCTTCCAGGGTATATATTTTCTCTACGCCACATAGCGGCCGCAACACATCTACTTCTGGGGAATCATATTCGCGTAATGAATTCAATTATTTGATGCAATCGTTTTTATGTGTTTAGAAAACACGCATGTTGCCAATTATATAACTTTTTTTTTTTTCAATTTACATAGTTAAAATACTGAAATATTTAACACAATTTTAATTTTATTTACTATACAGTTTTTTAGCACATAAAAACCTGTTAAAAATTCATCGCTCAACGTTTTTTTTTAAATTTGTTCATCGTTAATTAGTCGATAATTTATTTATTTTTAAATCGTGGAATAGATCAAAAAATGTTCAATTACAATATATTTGTTTATGTTTTCTTTATATTTGCATTTGACCACAGAAGAACATTTGGAGGTCGATTGACGATTAATAGAAAACAGTTTTTTTATAAAGAATTATAAAGTGAGAAAATGTATTTTTTAAATATTCTTTTATAAACATGGTTGTATAAAACATATTTGTATTTTTTACATTAACTTTTTTTGACGTGCTGTTGTGGATACAGGCGAATTTTAAAATACGCAAAAAACATTAAAAAAAAGGGAAAATCTATATTGTCCTTTTAAGTGCCCCACACGGCGATCGAACGAATCGTGTACAGAAGGCGGCTTAGCGTATTAATACTATCAGATGCTGGCATCAGTCCTAAATTTAAACATAACCAAAGCTATTTCGATCCGCTTTTGAGTACCTACAAGAATATAATGATATGTTTAAATTTAAAATATCGCGCTAAGAAAGCTTTTAAAGCAAATTCCTTAAAAATGTTACATTACCAAGAATTAAAATATTCACGCGAACATTGTCTTCACCTAGGTATGTTCAACCACGCTAGTGGCTTGCAAAAAATGCACTGGTTAAATTCAACACGATATGTTTACTGCTAATTGCACACGAGAGAATGCAGGAAGTGTTACGAGCTATACATGACGTAGAGAAAAAAATAATGTGATTATTTTTACGATGTAATTAGATTTGCTTGCATAATTTTTTGAAAACCTCACATGACTAAAGGGCTGTTATATTAAAATAATCGCATTTATGCAAGCTCACTCACTACCTATGTTGTAGAGCGGTGAGATCGTTGGCTCTTGGCTTATGTAAGCTCAAGTAAAATTATTTATTGATTTCAAAAACACCTGAATTGGTATTTTTACAAATACAATAATTTAAATACGTTATTTTGTGGTAAATTTACACTTAAAAATATTATTAAAAATATACTTAATACCGCACAAGAGTGCCGATTGCTCCCAACTGTCTGGAGCCAGTGGGACTATGACATCCCTATTCGGGGTATGTTGTGAAGCTAAAGATAGTGGGGAGGGGAGGAAGATAGGACAGGTCGGGAAGTACGTAGCTATTCAAATCTTGTCACCAAATAAGGCTGAACCCTTTTTAAGCAACGTTTCGATTCTGAATGGTAGTTTTTCACCAAGGCGATACTTAGAGTATCGACCACCCTGAAACGTGTCACAAATATACTATATATTAGCTTATATGAATTAAATGTAAATAACACATTTAATCAAATAAAATGATTTTGCGCACGTCGGAATTTGAACCCACGACCTCTGGATTCTTAGTCGAGCGTCTTAACCACTAGACCGCGGAGGCCATTACTTTGCTCCGTAGTGAAGGATACTGTAAGAATTGGAACGTTGCTTAAATGACTTTAGCTATTTAGTGACAAGATCCTAAATGGTGAGGTACTATACTCGTATACTCAACTGGTAAAAGTCAAATTAATAAGGAGTTTGTATTAAGAAGCATCTAAAGCTCGTGGGGATATCCAAGCTCGAACTCTAGCACCATAAAAGTCGAGGCGTCGAAAATTTTACTGCCTTTTGAATATGGCCTCAAGGTAAAGTGTAAGCGGAGCATTACACTGTCGGAACAGAAAGTTCCTTTATGTTTAAAAAGGTGGCATTTGTGAGGGTAATCCATATATCGCAGACTCTTTCTATAGGCAACAATAGAGAGGAAAGACGTGTTTGAGGGATTTTCTACGGTTTTCTTGTCTCTCAGACGAAGAGAGAGTCTTTGTTTGATGGAAGGTTACTAATATAAAGTTTGGACACATTTTTTATTTATTTATGGCCTCAGTTAATTTATTTACGTGACTCGTTCATACACACAAATAAAAGAGTTGAGAATTTATTTAAAACTTTACTTAGTTGTCAGTACGTGATGTTAAAAATGTATGATTTTTAATATTGTCTCCTCGTATTTTAATGTGAATTTTGATGAATATCCTTGTATCCTTGTAACCTTGTTACCCATTTTCTTCACTATTTACTGACAACGATACGCTAATTGTCATAAAATATTTTCTTGTTCTTTTGTAATTTGTTATATTCACACTTTTTTGCATTTTATGAATTGTTGCCTTATAATACTTTAATGTTGATATCTTTAAATACCAACACTTAAATATTTTATATTCTTTGCTTTAGCGTTTTTGTTCATATTTACACATACTTAACATACCATACGGTAGCCAAGTGGACAAACGCGTCGGATTCCCACCCGGGCGTTGTGGATTCAATTCCTCTGCTGGCTAAGTCCTCCATAATTCCACAAGTAACATTTCCCGCTTATTATAATGGTAGTGGGATCTTTTCAAATATTTTCAGGTTATTCGTAACATGGGAATGTTTGTATTTATTGAAAAATAAAATAAACGTAAAACTGCGTTTTTACACCCTTAGCTTTTGCTAAATTGTTTTTTAATCTGTTGATACCCATATTGGAACATTGTTTTAAATATTTTCTAGTAAAAATCATAATTTTAAATATTAGTTTTAATTTGCATATTTGCCGCAGGGATATGCAGAGAGGATGGACCGCAATACAACTCTGTATTGACACACGCTCCTTGCTCCATTACATCGTCTCATAAATACTCTTCTGTTATTGTGACTCTTGACATGGCCCGACTCAAGTTTTTTATACAATTGATCGTGTCTTCCTCGGGCGCCCCCAACTTCTTCTTCCATTCCCTTCCGTGTCATATATTCATTTCATACTCCTTTATTCGTTCACTCCCTGTACATGTCCAAAGGATATAAGCATCCCTTCCTTAATCCTTTTCAATACGCTTTCATCAGTCTTACATTATTTTCAAATATCCACATTTTTAATATGGTCGTACATGGTTTTATCACACATGCGCCCCGGTATCTCATTTCTACAGAATTTAGTCTACTCGCATCCTTCCTCTACCAGTTCCATGCCTTACTGCCACATATCAGGGTTGGTATAAGCACTATAATGTGGACTGCTAACTTCGCTTCTATGGACAATTTTAAACAGCATACGCCTTATTCTGATTAGTTTTTCACACAGGAAGGAAATTGTATCAGTGGTCTGCTTTACTTACAAAGTCTTAAACGGTGTCTCAGACTTAACTGCAAAATGTCACCATTTATCGTGGTGTTTTCAAGCGCGTGCATTACCCGCAAAGCCAGCAGCACTGATTAATCCGGGACCGGAAGTGTCACGGAACGCGTGGGGTTTGACGCGTGGCGTCGCGATATCACGCGGTCGCCGGTGAGGCGAGGCGTGGCGTGACGCGGCGTCGGGTCGGGTCTGATGTACACTGTACACTGTCAGAGAATTACCGTTGCGATAAAATTGACATGTTTGTTAAGTAAGTCCTAATTGGTTTGTTGCCTTAAATACCTAACTTAATCGTGAATTAGTAAAAACCTTTTTTTTAGTTATGGACCTTAGGGAGTTTAGGGACCTGCCAGGTAAGTATGTTCCTGTATATTTTCTTATTTACTAGGAATTAATATGTAACGATAGAAAGTAAGATCTGTACAGCGCCCTTGAGGTGATTTTTCACAAAAACGGCGCTAAACAAATCGTCCAAATATTATTATTATTATTATGGATATAGTGAAGAATATCGAATAAACTTTCCAAAAACTTTTTTTTTTTCTTAAAACAACCTCTTTGTTTTCACAATATTACCTGATAAAAAACTCATACTCTGTTTCCAAAATGCCATCCAGTTTTTTTCTGAACTTCTAAAGAATATATCGTCAAAATGAGTTCATTTTACTTTTTAACAGACTGGTAGACATAATGTTTTGCGTTACATGTGTCAGCCGTCATTTTGAGTGACATATTTAACAGTGACACACGTCAGACGGGAATATTTCAAAATGAACTGAATTTAAGAATTAAATAAAATCATAAAAAAGTACCCTTAACAGTGTTTTGTCACAAAGAAAAGGTAACAAGAATGTACGTTTTTTCTACCCTATTTCAAAACATACATGTGCAATATTTTTATGGGCACGTAATTTAAAAACAAGGGTCCCCAAACGTACATTTATTATGGCAATCTACTTTTAAGAATAAAGAACATTCGCCCGTTTTAATCGAGCAATTTATATTATTCACCAGTACACTACATGAACTTTGACTTTAAAAAGGTTCAGAGATAAACTCAAAACTGCAAAGATATCCGAAAATAAATGATCAAGTTAAGAAACTTGTTGCAGAGTTAGCCGGTGGAACTTCAATGTTAAAAAAAAACCTTTATTTCAAAATTGTGAAAATATTCTGATTGAAATATTGACTTACTAAGCATCACGCCATTTCCCGCAGGGGTAGACAGTTAGGATAGACCGAAATACAACTTTGTCTTGACACACACTTCTTGCTTCAATCACATTCATACATTGTCTCAAACATACTCTACAATCATGCTGACTCTTGACATGGCCCGACTCAGGTATTATATAATCCGAGAACACTCTCGTCCAGGCTGCCGCCCAGTGGCACAGTGCGCCCCTACATCACAGGTGGAGAATTTCCCTCAATCCGCCGTAAAAGTTATTTTCTTTATTTCATTATAATGCTCTTATATTATTTTCATTTTATGTTATTTTATCTATTTATTTATAAATGTACCCACTATATGTTTTTTTGTGCAAAAATGTGTTTTAACTATGTAATATGTTTTTTTAAAAAAGATCTGAATCTTTTTATTGCATCAATAATTTATTTTGTCTCGTTTCTGTACAAGTAAAAGGAAATGTATTTAGTGTTTTAAAAAAATATATTTACCATAAAGAATTACCTGTTAATCTCATACCAGCTAAGTAAATTTTAAAATGATATGTAGTATGATCAGAATGATTGCCCAAATAATCGAAGATTGCAATCCACAATGCAGTGCTTATACCAATCCTGATGTATGGCAGTAAGGCATGGAAGAGGGGGGATAAATGTAGACTAAATGCTGTAGAAGTAAGATCCCTGAGGTGTATGCCTGGTAAAACCATGTATGACCGTGTTAAAAATGTGGATATCCGGAAAGAATGCAAGACTGGTGTGAGCGTGATGAAAAGGATCAAGAAAGAGACGCTTAAATAGTTTGGGCATATAGAGCGAATGAATAAAGAAAGGAGTGTGAAAATAATATTTGATGCGAAAGTCGATGGAAGAAGAATTCTGGGACGTCCGAGGAAGATATGGCACGATCAAGTTAATCAAATACTTGAGTCTGGCCATATGAGTCAGAATAACAGAAAAGTATGTATGAATATGAATGAAGGAGTGAGTGCCAAGACAGAGTTTTATGGCGGTCCGTCATCTCTGCCTACCCTCTGCGGGGAAACGGCGTTATGGTCAGTTAGTTTGTTCAGAATGATATTATATAGATTATTCGAAAATATAATTGCAAAATCACCGACACAAAATTAATGTATTTTATATATGTTGATCGCATTATAAAGTGGTTTTTTTTTATACGCAGTTGTCCCACCAGAGATTTAGCGTCAAATATTTCACATAAAAAAACTGTTTATATTTTGTCCCTTTTCAGCGACAAAATACAATATTTGTTGATGTTTGTTATAAAGGGGAATCTAAAACTCACTCAACCTTTTGTGCTTTCCATTAAAACTGTTTATTTTGCCCAAATCAGTAGGAGTAGCTCTCAAAAAAAGTTGCTTACTTAAAAAACAGTAATGGTATTTCGTCGTTGGACCAAAATTTCAATTACTAATTTTATACAAAAACCGTCTAGTGATATTTATTTTTTTACTTTTTGTATATTCCCATCAAATGTATAATAATTCCTTCATTCCTGATTTTTAAGGGCTGTCAATAAGGTATAAGAATGAGTTGTGATTTAAAATTTCCCAAAGCCTTCTCATGAAGCAAGTTTGTCATCAATCAAAACATTCTTAAATAACATATCAGTTTTTTTTGCATAAAGCATAGAAAGTTTTCAACTAATTTTCACGTCCATTACGTAAACTTACTCTTAAATATTATTAAGATTGGTAAGGCTGGTGAAATCATAAAAAATTAAGCAACCGTTAATCCGTCATTATCCTAATTTTTTTAAAATATTTATTCACACGCTAAATGCTGGAATTGGAGGAAACGATATACTGGAATGATAATGGATACAATCGTTTTTATATTTTAGAAGAGTTATGTTTTTTAGATTTGTATATTTCATTGGTACTTATGAATACACTGCGTTGAATTATTGATGAAAAAAATTATTTAATACAATGCTGATTGAACTTTTGGCTTAAAATGACAAAATAATTATTTTAGGATAGTCGTAACGAGGGGAAGAGAAGTTTTGCAAGAGTTACCATAGAGAATATTATTAATATTAAATATTATTTTTACACATATAATGAATAATCCGCCAGCACCACACACTAAAACGATTACCTTAGCGATATTACGTTTAGCCATTAAGACAAGAGGAAGAATCTGCCTACTCACATCTCGTAATATAATGAGCAATACCAAATGTATAAATATTTATGTAAGAGTTATTAATTGAGTAAGGCACAGTTTACAAACGGAATGCGAAATATCGTGGAATATTGCAGAATCATCCCTCGGCGTAATGCAGTGCGGATGATTTAGCTTATTACCGTATCCGGCTGCAGGACCGGGGGCGGCGGGCCGCGACGGGGGGCGGTGCAACCGGCAGATAAATATGGATAAACTGGCCCATAAACAAAAAATTCCGATGCGGGTGCGAATGCAAATGGTCCCTTACCGCGCTGCGCCATTCACTGTAGTAATGTGCTCTAAGAGGTATTGATTGGGTTGGGCATTTTCAGCTGGGGGTCGTGAATCAAAAGAAAAGTTTAAATGGTTTGCGAATGAGGATCGAAAAGTGAGTCGAATAAATCTTTTTTTTTTTAAACATTGTAACTACAAGTCTATTGTGACAGTTTTTTATGTTAATAATTGAAATAAAATCAATAATCTTCTACGTAAATATGAAACCGAAAAAATATAAGGTGCGCGACCGAGACTCAAGCTCGGAACCTCTACTCCATCCGGGAGTAACGCTTCTACTAATTCAGTCACAGAGACCTTTTAAAAACCGGCATTTTTAATCGACCTCATTCTTCATTTCCGATTTGACTGCTATCTTTGTAAAGTATACAAAGCTCTACCCGAACACATTTTATATACCTAGATGGTGTCTTAGATAAACCATCCATTTTTATTTTATAGAATATTTTTGACTTTTTACATAGTCGAGAATTAGTATAATAATTTTGAATTAACTTTAAAGCTTTTATGCTCTTTATTTAGTTTTTATGTGATACCGCTTGCTGTGATTTGTATTTGTAAATTTAAAGTTAAACCAACGGGACTAATCAATATTATTTCCTTTATTGAGTCGGTCCTATATATACACAGGGATGAATATAATAAGGCCCACTCTTGAGTCCTGCCACTTTTCAGTTGCAGGCGATTATTTCGCTGGATAACACGATTTTTTTTAATATAAAAAGTTCCTATGTGGTTTTTTTAAGAATTCTTTGTTTTAAATCTAAAGCACGACAAACAAGAACACGATAAAACACCTGCGATCGGTGTACAAATCAAACGATGTCATTGAATACGAACTTGTATTCGTCTCTTGCGCGATACGATAGTATAACTCTGTAACTTTTTTGCAAGAGAAGCTTTCACGCATGTGGAAAGATTTTTTTTTTCAAAAGAAAGACAAACATTACCGGCTACTTTTAAAAAACTCCTACTACCGTCATTATAAGCGAAAAATGTGGTTGTGTAATAATAGAGAACACGATGCCTGGGTAGAAACCCAACGCATTTTTCACTCAATAGAAATAAAAAAACTCCTCCCTAATAATTCCAGTATGTCAAATAACCAACTAAAATTATCATCATAGACTTAAAACTAATTCTTCAAATGTTTCCAATAAGCCGCACAGTTCACCGTACCGTGCATTCCATACCTACCTACGGTTAGCCTCCCACTCCAACACATGAACATGCCTGTTAGTATTTAAAATAAATATATATATATATGTATATATACACGAGTATATATGTATATGTAAATATTTTCATTGTTGCCTACTTATTCTTTTTACACCAGTCCCGAAGGCAGATGTACAAATATATATATAATTTAAAACACATAGACAAATAAACAAACTTCAGTTTGATGTAAGTATTAATACTGTCCCAAAGATGGCTTCCAAAATTGATCGACGGTTATGTTGAATAAAGTGCTCTAAAGAACAAGGCATTAAGTTGTTAACTTTAAAATTTGAAAATAATAAAGTTTTCTGACACCGTTTTCAAGTACCGTACCAAAGCAAAACAAGAATGATATTGAATACCTATTCAACGATGGATTGAAGTTGAATAGGTATTGGAAATGAGACAAGCGTCATTAGTTCTGCTCTAAATTTAGTTGAGCTATTGATCTATCGCCAAAGTGATTGAAGGCTTTTCTTGGTTGAAAGTTTATGCGTTAAATAGGAATTCGCAGCCGAACAAACTGTAAAAATACACCCATTTCTATTAACTTATAATTGATAACTAATAATTACTTAGCCTGCGAAACAAGTTTGACTATTAACCTAAAAACCGACTTAGCTTATTTAATTAATAAGTATAAAAGTTTGATTGTAGAAAATTAAGAAATGTAAGCCTCTAGGATAAAAGAAGTACAGAAACAAAAATTATAAGTTGTCGGTCAACGCCCAGGAAAAAACGAATCGAATCCTTATCAAAATAAATCTATTTTATTTTTGATCAAAAAAGTGTCCGTGACAAAATGCAGTGAGCCACGGCCGAGGTTGGGAGGTTCTAGGAGAGTAAAGGATTTAGTGTGCGGCTGCTCCGCTAGGGTAAAGGCGTCGGCGGCGGCGTCGCGGCGTCAATTGAAAGGAGATTTATGACGCTCTAAATCGAACCGCTTCCCGCAAAGAAAATGTGAAAACGTGGAAACACTTTAGGTTGAATAACAGAATGACTACTGTTCTCGGATGCGTTCGCAATTTATTATTTCAGGGCAGTCTGTCGTATGCTTTCAGCCGGGTTCAAGTTTCTTAAAAGTATTCCGTTTCTAAAAATGCATGGTTTGATGACTAAATAATTTTCATACCTAACTTGTCCCCGTATTAAGACTCGTGTTATATTTTTTATATAATACTCAAGTTTGAAAGGAGGGTTTTAAACAACTATTTTTATTTTCCAGTACATGTGTATAATTTTGATGTTTCATTCATGAAATTTCTACATTAATAACTACCTAAAAAACAATTCCTTGTCCTCGAAATAAAGATATATTTTTTTCAATTGATAAAATTCAGTTATTTGTTGTGGATTTTTGCTACAAAACTAATGTTTTAAGCGTATTTTTATAAAATAATACACTATGAAACCAAACAAACAAATAAATGCTTACCTTCGTGGTGCAACATTAAGTTAAAATATCACACCATAAGGTGTTTGCTTTATATTAACATTTGATAGAACTGTGTTGCTGGCACGTTTTTGTGCACAGAGTGAGGTCAATTACTGATCTTATTTCGGGTGAAATCGTTAAATAAAATCATAAATCGAAATACCTTTTGAATAGATAAATCACTTAAATCGGCCCGTCTGGAGCCTGGATAAGAAAAAAATGACTTTTGTTAATTGACATCAGTATTCCTTCAAATCGGTAGGTAGTATTTTTTCAGCGCGATAGCCACAGTCCCGCCGGCTCCGGAAAGTGTGAATTTTAGGTAGTATACTCATACAAAAAAAAATTGAAAAAAACATCGTTACGATACAACTTCTCTACAACATTTCAACTAACTCTAACTTTGACACCTTGCCATTTATCATGTTATCATAATACTGTAATAGTGTTGCCTAGCAAAAAATGATATCTTTGAAATTTCACAATGTAGAACTTGGCAACACAACGATTGGTTCTTACGGAGTGCGGCCACAATCATCGGGCGTGCTCTTCAAATTGAAATTCAAATCATTTCATCAATAGAAAATAGACTCAACTTAGTAAGGAATTGTTTCTTCCTAGACTAGTGGTTCGTGAAATCCATTTCAAATTGATCGATTCGAAAATAACTGATTTAGACCGAAGAATTTCTAAATACCTCTAGAAATTGATATTATGATTTTAAAATGGTTGAAATTATAATTTTTGTGTTTAAAATAAATGAAAAAATCTTGCTAAGATCGCACGAGTCCCAGCTGCTTCCAACCGTTTGAAGCTAGTGAGTCTATGGCATCTCTAATTAGGGTATGTTGTGAGGTTTAAGGTAGTGGAGAGAGGAAGGATATGGAGAAAAGAAAGGTTGGAAAGTACCTGGCTATTCAGATCTGGTCACCAGGTTAAGCTACTTCAAGCCTTTCGATTCCGTATGGTGGTTTTTCACAAGGACCATACTTAAAGTATCTACCACTCTGGAACGTGCCGCAAATAAACATTGTTTTATTTTTATTTGAATTAAATGTGAAACAACACATATTAATTGAATACAAATTATTTGCACGCGTTAGAATTCGGACCCGCGTCCTCTGGATTTGTTGTCAATCATCTTAACCACCCGACCACGGAGGCTGTCAATTATGCCGAAAATGAAACAATCCAACACTTGATATTTGCAGCTGCATATTGAACTCATATTTGACCAAAGCGTCGCTTGAGCTCTTTTACTTTTCCAGTAACGATATCATTTATCTGAAAAGCTTCATAGATAGCAGTTGTATTTGAGATATAATTTTTTAACGTACCTTAATAATACAACATTTTCCGATTCAACGGCTTAGCTACTGATTTCCGTGAAACTTCAAATGATGTGTTCCATATATACTCAAATATTTTAATAGACGCGTTTCTAACGCTATGCGTTTTCCTTTAATACCTTTAGATTTATACTGGGTTAAAAGTTAATCAGATCATGAACAAACGATTTCATTTTATAGGGTCAAATTAAATGAATCAAATAATATTAGATAAATAAACCAATGAATCTACGTTCCTTGTGCAGCTGCACCAGGTAAAAAAAAACAGCGTGCAAGTATGAAACGATCATTCGCAAGTGAGATAGGCAGCATTTGATGAAGTCATTTCTTGGAGTTACAGGTAAAATTCGTCGTTTCGGTCCATATTATTCAATCCCGTGCCATTTCAATCCCACCCTACAGTCCCTTTCTTAACCTGTTTTACAACGTCGTCCAAGTGTTTGATAAAACAGTTACTGGTTATTTAAAATTAACACAGGGTAACACTTCTATAGCATTTAGGTGAAGAGGTATATGTCACAATTCTCCAATTGTTCAGGAGAGGCGTAGTTAAGTTTTTCACCACCTTTATGTATAAATCATAAATGCACACGATGTAATTTCTAAGATGAATCTCTTTACCCGACCTTCTTTAGACATTTCAAAGTACACAGAACTGTATACTAAACTCATGACATATACCTCTTCGCCTAAATGCCACAGACTTGTGAGGGCTAATGTAAAAATAATAAAAATGCTGTTATTTCATTATTATGGAAAGAAAATTCAAGGAATTTTTATCTCGAAATAATAGGCATTTGAGTTTGTATTATTTAAAGAGATTGCTTTGAATATTACTTACTTTATCTTGAAAAAAAGGCCCTAAGGTTTTCGCAAAGGCTTGTAAATAAATTTAAAAAAAACGCGTTCTTTTGCTTACGTTTCGAAGACATTTCAATCCCCGTCACTACGTCTGATTTGTGGCACAATAGACCTTTCCAAACGGTCGTGAAATTCTGAGAACATAAATTACCATTTTAAAGGAACTGAACTTTGAAAAGCGTATTATTCAAAAAGACAAAGGGAGGGGTCGACCTCAACTACATTTGTACTCGGGGTTAATAGGATCAAATGCAAAAAAAAAACCGTGGTAATAATAATTTATAATTGCCAAATAATTAAAAATATTTTTTCGTAGAAAGCAATCACTTTGTGGTTTGATATATTAAAAAAAAAAATTGTAGTAAAAATTTAAATAATCTGTGGTCTTGTACAAAGTTATTATTCCATTTTATCAGTTAAAAATATGTTTGCTTTCTTTGAAAATTGAATTAAAAACAATGATTTAAAACCATGTTTCCTAATTAGTACACACATTTTTCCATTCAATTTTTTAAATTATAAAACCATGTTAGCTGTAAAAAACTTCTCGCTAAGGATAATTACAACAACGCCGTTATACAATTATTTTGAAGATTTTTTTTTAAATTTTACAATTATCGTATCAAATTTTTAATTCTTAAAAAAAAAATCGCTTAGAAATATACTTCTTTATCTCACAGGCATTCGAAGTATTCAAGAATTTGTTTAACATAACTAAATTGCAGCATTTTTCTTTTTCAAATATTCGGTTTGAGATCTTAGCAATTAAATCAAATTTGAGTAATATAGCAATTGAACTGTTTATTTTATTAAAATTTATTTTTTTGAAGAAAAAAAAGCATTCCAGGGTTACAAATAATCGAACAGTATTTTTAAAAATCCCACTTCCATCATAATAAGCGGAAGATGTTGCCTGTAAAAAGTAAAAAACCTAAAAATTAAAATGGAGTTCTACGAAATAAACTTTAAAACCTTGCACATCCATAATAAGCGGAAGATGTTGCCTGTGCAATGATGGAGGACTTGTCCAGCAGAGCAATTGGATCCACATCGCCCGGTGGGAATCCAAAGCGTTTTTCCAATTAGTCGTATGTCTACCTATCTAATGTTTCGGAGGGAAAATAGGTTTCTCAATGGTTTTATAATATCATAAATACGCATTAAACATTATCATTTCCAGAGACTTTTTATTATTTTGCAAAGAACAAATACTCGCAAGCAGTATGAATGTCAAATGAACTGAGGCATTTTGTTACGCCGCGTTTAAGCAACTGTAAAATTTTGATCATTTCAGAAAAACCGATTCGTGAAACACTTAATCTACTTACGTCGTTTTACTCTTAAAAACGGACTCAGTTCTCTGAAGGTTAGATATATACTTATATGCTTTGTCCGATATATACATATTTATATTTATATATACATAAATATATTATTAGTATTTATATACAAATACATAAATAAATATATATGTATATAAATACTGCAGCACAAAACTGCTCCCAACCGTCTGAAGCCAGTGGAGCTATGGCAACCCCAATTGGGGTATGTTGTGAGGCTGAATATAGTGGGGACAAAAAGGAGACGAGGAAGAGTAAGGTTGGGAAATACCTGGCTATACAGGTTTGGTCACCAAACACGGCTAAAGCTATTTCAAACAACGTTTTGATTCTGAATGGCGATCTTTCCACATCAAGTGAATACTTTTGGACATAAAAAGTAATGCCTAAATAGAATAATACGTATTTATAGTTTTTGTGTTCAATTTGTAGAACTCCATTTTATTTTTTATATAATTCAATTGAATTAAATTTAATATAATTATTACAGTTTGACAATGGCTTTAAACGCCGAAACAGCTGTCACTAAAAACAAAAATAAAAAAGCTTAAAATAGCAGAACTCAATAATAATAATATTAAATTTGAATCAATTGAATTATATTAAAAAAAAAAAAGAAGAATAATACGTAGTTGGCTTATTGTGTGCCACTTGACTTGTGTGACCTTAACTTTACTAAAGTAAGTGAAATTCTGTTAAGACTCTGCATATTTGAATACAGCCTTGTAGTGTGGTCGTGAGAATATAACCAGCGTGCGGTCCACGGTGAACACGATTGTTCAGTAAGATCGATCGAACTGTCAACAGTGAGTGTGTTTTCTGCTACATCAGTCAATTGCAAGCAACATGACACGTGACAAACATCTTCAATGTAAAGGCTAACAATCCACGCACCTATTGAAGTAACTATGTAACAAGCAGTATGTGCACTCTGTAGGCAGGAGTTCATTACATGTAAATTAAATTATTTAAATATTTACAATGGCAATTTACATTTTTTTTTTTTACAATAACTCCACACAGGAGGCCTTGAGGAAAACAATTTCCCTCAGGGCCTATGTCATCTTTGGGGATGCTGTGTGGAAAATTGGCAATTTACATAGGTAAAACCGCGAGAAATGTAAACATTAGAGTCAAAGAACACATTAGATGTTTGACAAGTATAGGTTTTTCCGAATTTGCCGAACATTTAATTAAAACTAACCATACTTTTAATAAAAATACAGATGTACAAATAATACATAAAAATGGAATAGGTTTGCGCCTCAATAATCTAAAAGCATTAGAAATATCAAAATCAAATAAAAATAACAATTGCCAAATTTTAAACAAACAATTAGAATTAACTAAAAGTCCGATTTTAAGAATGTTCCCCTTCTCCTCTTCCCATCCCCCTACCTCTCTACCTACTCCATTACCCCCCCCCCACTCTGATGCTTTGTCCTGTTTATACTAATGTTTTGTCTCTTTCACCAATTTCTTTGTCTACTGTATAACTCTTTATTTTAATCTTAGTTTATATATATACTTTCCTGAAGAAGGTTAAGTTTAACCGAAACCGGTCGAATGTAATATGTGTATAAATAAAGTGGCTTAAAACTAAAATATTTTTTATTTAAATATACTTAACTACCAAACCATGTGTATATACTCTTTCTCTTTTTAGATTGGAAAACTTATTTTTTCCGGTGGATTTTTCATTTTTTTTTTTAAATGCCCCTCCATAGTGAATGCCATCTGATGAAAAAAAAATATTATCAGGCAACACAACTCTTGACTTTATTTTTTAAAACATCCTAAGGCACCATTTTATTAAATAAGGTATTGTTTTAATTGAAAATCTAAATCACAAAAAACACATTTGATTATTATATACATATTTTTTAATGTTAATACCGTGCTAGGGTCCCGACTGCTCTCAACCGTTTGAAGCCAGTAGGACTATGGCATCCCTAATTTGAGTATGTTGAACGTCATGCGGAGGAGGAAGGATATGGAGAAGAGGAAGGTGGGGTAATACCTGAGTAATTTTCGCGTCGGATTTCCACCCGGGCGTCGTGCGTTCAATTCCTCTGCTGGCTAAGTCCTCCATCATTGCACAAGCAACATCTTCCGCTTCTAATGATGGTAGTAGGAGTTTTTCAAATATTGTCAGGTTATTCGTAACCCGGGAATGTTTGTCTTTCTTTAAAAAAAAAAAAAAATGAGATCTGGTCACAAACTACAGGCTAAAGCCATTACAAACAACGTTTCGATTCTAAATTGTGGTCTTTCATCAGGGAGTATCTACCACTCTGATAATAATGACACATTAATGATCCAAAAAACCGCGAAAAAACAATTACTCAAACCCAAAATAAATCACTATTCTTGTGTATAATTAAAAATAAATTAAGAGTGACAGCTGGTGAGTACTTTATATAAACGGAGGCATTGATATATTTGTGTTTAATGTTATTTTAAAGTGTAAAAGTGCTTCTCCACATTAAAAAAATTATACTAAGACCACAAAGCGTTTTAATATGTATTTCTAATGTTTCATATTTTATAAAAAGTGTTGTCATCTTATGCACATTTACCAACTTTTAATATTTATTTACAATTTCTGCTCAATACAATCAATCACATTTTTCCTTCAGATGAAAGTAAGTTGCTTTGACAGCTGGATTATTGGAGAGAAAACATAAAGTTTTGACGTGAAAACGAGAAGGGAAACAATGGGATTTAGAATGTTGAGATATATTGGAGCTTAGAGATACGTACGTAGTAAATATGATGATACGAGGTTAATATGTTAGCCTCAAAATATTACACAAGAGGGGAAAAACATGTGGATTAATAATTTAATCAAAAGAATAAAGTATTCCGTAAATGCAAACATTTTAAAGAATTATTTGAAAAATGGTTGAAATTCTTTAATGCGTAGATTTAATGGTCGTTTTAAAAATTTCGAATGAAATAAAACAAAAATGAGGTAATGATGTTTTTTAATATCGCAGCTTTCCAAATATAAAATAACAGTGGCAACATTTAATTTAATTGTCGAGTTACGAAAGCCTTCCTTTCGTCTGGCCGGAAATTCCCCTTAAAGAGAAATGTAATAAAACAATGAACTATGTGTAAAAAAATGTTTTACGCTTTTAACGTACCTTCCCATATGTTTACCCATCTGATACTCATATTATGGCTTGTGTAAAAAGGTATGGAGATTTTTTATCAAAAAGTCGTTGAATCAATTGAATTGATTGTGTTCTTTTGATGAAGTGTCTTTATATTGCTTCATTTTTTAATGTGTGTGCGTATCGAACCCAAGTCAAGATGTTTCACAGGGTCATAAATTAAATTCTATCAGGATAGTTGCTTACTATGGGCAAGAAGCTCATGCAATAAAGGGTAGGACCTTATATGATTTTCGCTAACCATATATGTATGTATATGTATATATAAACTTTTTGTACGATTGAAAAAATATGGTTTTGGTTCTTAGCTGAGAGAGTAAAATAAACTAAATGTGTTACTTAAATTTTGTCTGCAAGTTAAAACCACTAAGTGGGTTATCTTTCTGACATTTTCTTTTAAATTTTAACACCACTCAAACTATATAAAATTTTTATTCGTCCTTTATAAAAACAATCTTAAAGTATGATCTTATTATTGATTTTGACAACTACGAACTACTAAAGTCGATTCAGAGAAAACATAAGTTTTTGTATTACTTCACCTCTTTGAATGCTTTCTTTGAATTCCAATTAGCATCATATTCAATATTATGGACCATTTATCTATTCAAACCAATCATGTTCTTCTTCGAATATCAATCTGAATTCAATCAAGCTTCTCCAAGTTTTTGCGGAATCTCAAAATAGCTCAAAGACAGAATAATGTTCGCTCGTTCCGAGAATTTTAGCATAAATCTACAAATCCACACACGCCGTTTGTGGAATTGGACAACCGTAAACTTAATGCTTTTACCTCAGATTCCATTAATTGTGAACTTTCCGTTTGTACATCCGAAGTCAACCCCTTAGTTTAACATTGTGATTTCCGTTTACTAAAAATATATCAATGGTAACGAATCAAGAGGGTCATCCAGAAAGCAAGGTTACAAAAGGTCCCGAGACCGGGGAAAATTTGGTTTTAAAGTTGGTGCACCTGGCGTGTAGGGGTGATCCTAATGGTAAGTTTGTTTGGTCCCGCATATTTGTCGGCTATTTTTTTCAGTCACAGTAAATTCTTTCGATGGAGAGGTCTTCACTTGCTCCCGCCACCTTCCGTCCGATCCGTTTTTTTTTACTTTGCAGAACAATACCACCGCGAGTATCCATCGGAAGCTCGTGGAATTTTATGGTAGTGATGTGATGAGTCAACAACGTGTCAGAAAGTGAGTTAGGTTATTCAGAGAAGGCCGTACTGATACTCACCACGATGCAAGGAGTGGGAGACAATCAGTGATTTCTGACAAACATTCTGGGGGGCTTTTTGGTGACTACACTATAGAGGCTTACTGTAATACCCTAAAAAACTCATAAGAACTATTCAGAACCGCAGAAGGGGGATATTGACCCAGGGAATCAGCCTCCTGCATGATCTGCCAGACTCCAGACCGCGTGAGTTTTACAGAAGCTGCTGACATCGTTTGGATGGGATATTGTTACCCACACTCCTTATTCCCCCAACTCGGCGCCTTTGGACTATCACTTTTTTACTAAACTAGAGGAGTTTTTGTGTAAAAAACTTTTTCCAACAATCAGGAGGTCGATGAAGTGGCTGAAAGAGCTGGTGGTGGAGGTCTATAACACTGGCATACAAAAACTGGTGCCCCGACTACAGAAATATCTCGATCTCGATGACGGTTACGTGTGAAAATAGTTTACTATATTTTTGAAGTATTCTGTGAATTTCAATTAAATTCAAGCATTTTTCGATCTTACATAAATATTGTAACCTTACTTTCTGGATGACCCTCGTATATAGGCAAAAATGCTTTTTTTTAAATGTACTTTTTATGTGATAGTCCCGGATTCCCGAAGTCACTAGAGCTATGACGTTCTTATTCAGTTCTAATCTGTGAGCATAACTAAAACCATTACAATCGATGTTAAGATTCCGAATATTCTCTGTGACGGGATAATTGCAACGGAATATATGCAAATCTTCTCAAATATCACAATAACAAATTACAATACTATAAAAAGTAAAAAGTAGTAAACTAGTTTTCAACGCCGCGGCAAAACTCAACCGCGGCGTATCAAAATATTCCCATATTTCAGAGCACCTCCAAAATCTTCACAGGCTTAAAAGTTCCGAAAGAATCCAGTTGCTGAATGTTTGCTGGATGATATTTCAATAAATTAACAGAATGGCTCCGACTTATTTTTCGGAACTGTGTTTTCCTGAAGATTCCGATTCGCGACAACCAACCCTTAGATCGGCAATGTCATCGGCTATCGGAAGGTTGAAGGAACCAAAACGCACACCAGACACTGAGTTTGTAGAGCGTGCCTCCGGAGTTTCAGGTCTTAAAGCCTGGAATAGACTACCACAAGATCTGGGAATAATAAAAGATTCGACAGAAATTTCACTAATTTACAAAGCTAGGCTAGCCCGTTAACATCTTCACTCACCAGTATAGTAATATCTTTTCATATTTTCGTGGAAAGCAATCACTTTGTGGTTTGACATTTTTAATGAAAATGAATTAATAACTTTGTATAAGACCACAGATTTTTAATTTTAACAAATGTATTTTATATTATGTGCCTCTTTTTCTATGTTACTTTGTTATACTTTGAAATGTTATTCTATTGTTTTCTCACTGTTTTCTAATTTTAATTTATATTATGTTCTCCCTCTGAACGTCTGTCCGCACACTTTGTATTTTTTTGTTTGGTTTAGTTTTATATCCTGATGATGCTTAAGCTAAGTGAAACCGATCGGCCATAAAAATTAAAATAAAATATGTGGTCTCATTTAAAGTTATTATTTCATTTTCATTAAATAAATTTCCATGCAATGATGGACAAATCCTCAATCTTCTGCTAAATAAAAAGTACGAAACTTTTCTTCCCAGCTATATAAATATCAATAAAGTTATTCTAGCTATAGCTTTAGGTATTTCGATAGTTTTATGCTAAATTTAGCCATAGTTTTTAAGTTTTGTAAAGCGCTTTTAAGGTGGTGTTGATAAAATAAAATTATGTGGGTTTCTAGAAATTTAATGTTAAAACCATAATAATAATAATGTATCGAACGTGTCTAGACTAATCTAGTTATAAGACTTCTAATTAATTCTGTACTCTCCCGGGTGCGACAGAAGTTCAATAAATGCTATGCCAACAGCTACTTGCCGACACTCGAGTTAACTTTTATTAGTTTTTAATAAAATGAATGCGTTGATGGAAACACAATATTTATTTAAAGTAGAAAAACAGTACAAGTGAGATTAATTACAATTTTCAAATGGAGAATCTACAACAAACAAGACACGTAGTCTCTTTAACTGAAGGTCGTAGATTAACGTCTTGTGGGATGTTGCGGTCCCTTTTATAAGTGATATCGTTGCTAGAGTCGTGTGCAGTCCACCTCCGGGTCCATTGTAGATGATAGTGTATTCGGTGTCGTTGACACGGCTAGATAAGATGCAGAGCCGGATTCATGTTATCTTAGGGTCGGGGGCAGTCTATGGTAGGTAACACTCGGGACAACAGTAAATGTATTAAGATAAGTTGTAAATATTTATGTAAGCATATCTATGTAAAAGCTTCTCGAGCCAACCTTTCATAGGCTGGGTGTTGAAATCCGCAGAGAATCAGTAAACCCAGCCACCTATACTATAATCATGGGCAAACAGCTACATAAATTCACCGAATTTGAAGAAGATCTCTAAAACAAGTCACCTTCCTCTTTCGGCGCTACTGAATTATATAAAAAGCATCACGAGTCTCCTCTGACCACCCTTATAATAATTATGATTAAATACTTACAGAATATCTACATAGTATCAGCGTTTTTTACTCGAAAGGGTAGGCAGGTAGTTACAGAAATTACAATGGAAGGCCACACACGTCTGCTCTGGCACACACTCTTCTGTTCATTCACACATACTCTTCGTTTGTCCCAACATTTGGCATGACCCGACTCAAGTATGTGATTCACTTGATCTTGCAATGTTTTTCTAGGACCTAGGAGATCCTTAACTTCTTCCGTCATAAAATATGTTCCTGGCTTGCCTTTCTTTGTTAATCTTCCGCACGCGTACATAACATCGCAGCGTTTATTCCTCAATGTATTTACCACAGATGCTTTTTTTATATCTTCTTCTCTGGGATTTCCGATGGCAAGATGTTTGTGAAACTTTTTATATATTTTTATCGTAGCATTATCAATTAATATTTTGACTGTACGCTGAGATTTTTGTTAGAACATTTTTTTTTTTTATATCTCATTTAACTATTCAATTCAGATATAAAGCTTTGTTTTAGCAGTATAAGGCGCTCTTGAGGTGATATTTCACACCATTAGCTCTATTAGATGTATCCAAGTGTTAATACTCGTAATTTGTATTAATAACAAAAAAAAATCACGATTAAAGTTGTGCAATGAAAATTATAACCTAAATACACCTGAATGAAACGTTTTATTTAAAATGCTAAAAAAGTATGAGTAGCTGCCGTTAATTGAATGCCCATTTTTCATTCGATTAGCACCGCGACCGGTGTGAAGGACTCGGAGAGTGCTTCCGGCATTGAAAAATAGCTGTTTTATAACGCTTTAGTGTGAAATATGATTCCGTGCCGAGTGTGAGCGTATCGATGCTTCGTGAAAAGATATTTCTGAGTGCTTTTCATACAAAACTGAACGATCCGCAGTAAAAGAGGTTATTTTTTTACCCAACCGATATCCAAGAAAGTAATTCACTTTGGAATAGCGATTCTTCTTGTTTGTAATATTTCGAGTTTTGTTCATTTTTCATTTCTTGTTTGTGATTGCGTGTTATGCGTGATTTGTGGATAAAAGGAGCAAGTCATGCCCACGTGGCAGATTATATTTGTGACATGCGCGTATGTACGCATATATATGTTTATGTGTGGTTTGACACTTTGTTGTGACAACGCCAGATTGCTTGCAGCTAAGCGGATTATTTTTAGACATTTTAAAAGCATCCGTGTTTTCCTTTCATTTTTATTTAAATCCGAGAAAGACTTTTACCTACAAAATATTTAACCCTAGAACAGCCCGCCTATAGGAGAATCGTGACACTTTAAGGACAAAAAAACGCAGTGGAATCACAGATGACCCATCTTAGAAAATTATTTAGGAAACTTTTTTGTTTTGCTTCTTTATTTTTTCTTATTATTTCACTTCTTATTAATCCAGGGAACGGTTTTAATATTTTTTTCCTCTAAGCTACCTACGTATTTTTAAAAGCCTATTTTGGATAATAAAATAACTGGTGAATCATTAAAATATACATGACCATTTAATGAATACATACTGACGTAATAACTAAACTAATTACCCATCACGTCGTTCACCGCAAGAGTAGGCAGAGAAGACAGACCATACAACTTTGTCTTGGCACACACTTATTGCTTCATTCACATTCATACATCGTCTCTTACGTACTCTTCTGTTATTCTGACTCTTTACGTGGCCCATTAATGGAGGACTGAACGCTGTTGGGGCAAACAAGAAATTGTCCAAAGAAGCGAAGCTAGCAGTCCACAATGGAGTGCTTATACCAACCCTGATGTATGGCAGTGAGGCATGGAATGACTGAATGCTGTGGAAATGAGATCTTTGAGACGGATGTGCGGTAAAACCATGTATGACCGTATTACAAATGTGGATATCCGGAAAGAATGCAAGGCTGATGTGAGCGTAATGGATAGGATTAAGAAAGGGACGCTTAGATGGTTTGGGCATGTAGAGCGAATGAACGAAGAAAGGAGTGTGAAAAGAATATATGATGCGAAAGTGAATGGAAGAAGAAGTCGAGGACGCCCGAGAAAGACATGGCACGATCAAGTAAATCAAATACTTGAATCGGGTCGTGTGAAGAGTCAGAATAACAGAAGAGTATGTATGAGACGATGTATGAATGTAAATGAAGCAAGAAGTGTGTGCCAAGACAGAGTTGTATGGCGGTCCGTCCTCTCTGCCTACCCTTGCGGGGAAACGGCGTGATGGTTAGTTAGTTAGTTAGTTACGTGGCCCGATTTAAGTATTTGATTCACTCGATCGGTCCATGTCTTTCTCAGGCGTTTCCGACTTCTTCTTCCATTCACACGCTTCATATATTCTTTTCACACTCCTTTCTTCGTTCATTCGCTCTACATGATTTTTTTTTAAAGTAAATAATGTATCTTTATATTTTAAACGATCCTTAAACAACGAAGTATGTCATAATATGTGATAATAAAAAACAAAGTGTCTTAGATAAAATATTTTTAACAAACCACAACGTGGGGTTTGTATGTGACCCTAAAGAAAAAATAACCAAAGTAAACATCACATAGCCACTTCAACGGTTGCTCAAATACTTAAGGTCGACAAAGTAACAGCATGCTAACGTCATTACATTTGGAAAATGTACAGACAAGATCTTAAGACAGCCGGGTCGTGGGCAACCCCACAGTGTTGTTTTAGGGTTAAAGATAAATGGAAAATATAATAAACTGCGAGGGATTTATCAAGTGTAATTTCCTGGTGACTGTTTTGCAGAGATGATTCTATTTTGTAAAAATATCTTTAAGCCCTTGGCTAAGCGTGACTTTCGAAAAATAATGATTATCAATGTTTCAAATATGCCCATCTCTACACCGTTACTTGTTTTCGAGTTTTGAACAAAATTACAAGATGAAGTAGTCGTACTTTGAATAATATACCACCCCAAATTTAGACACCTCACAAAAATAAATTAATTAATTTATTACGATAATAATTAATGACCTGCGCGGCCGACCCTCGGCTTCGGATTCAGAGTTCAAATCCCGGCGTGCGCAATCAAATTGTTTTTATTTTATGTACCTTATTATTTCACAGTTGCGCATTTTAAAAAAAATATATATATTTCTGGCACTTACTGGAGAAAAATAAGTAAATATTCTCAGTATCCACCCCGATGTAAAACAATAATTCTGAATCAAAAAGTTTCTTGAAATGGCATAAACAGTGTTTGATGACCAGAACTGAATAGAGAGGTACATCGACAACTCTTTCTCATTTCGTTAAGCCTCTCAACATACCCGATCGGGTTCGCTTTAGTCCCACTAGCTTCGGACAGTCGGGGCTTTTATGTGGTGTTTACACAAAACAAGAAATACAACCAATGTGTTTAAAATGGAAAGCAGTTGCTTGTTTATATGACTAATTGCTTTAATGTTTAACCACATAATGTATATTGAGGTTATTTAGGAAAGTTATAATTTGTTTTATTACTTTAGCTATTGACTCTGATATGCTAAACAAACCACTAAAAAAGTATAAGACATATCTCTAAACATAAATTCAGGATAGGCTGCCAACATAATTGTAATAAATCACAGATTTTCTTCAAAAATATGCAAAACAAACAAGCATAAAATATTTTTTTGTTATAAATTTCTAGGTCAAACGTATAACTTATGTACGTAACCTAACTTATACTTGCTTGAATGCTGTTTATGATAAATGGCTATGTTTTATTTGTCATGAATTCACTGGTCTCTGTATGACATAATAAATATATGAGTTCTCATTTCCATTAAATATTACATATCTCTGTTACTGAGATGGGAATACACATAAATTTATTTTCAAAACACATCATTTTATTGTTGTTTATTTATTTTTCTCAGTTTCCTCAATCGAAATGAAATATTTTTATGATTTCGCATCAGAACGTAATAAATTTGTGATGTTTCAATAAATAATATTAGTTTTTTTTCTGTTAGATGTATGAACCCAAGTCAGTTCTTAGATTTAATATAAAGTAAATAAAAACACACATATATTGCACGAAGACAAAAAGTTGCTTTGTGAGAGATTATAAAAAAACAATTACATTTTGTTCAATTTTGCATAAACGTTTTGTTTTCATTTAATAATTAACACAACTTCACTAAACGAAGCATATTGCCCTTGTGTCTGTCTTTTTTTTTGTTTCGATTAGTGAGAGTCTTAACAATTTATTTTTTTATACCATAAATAAAAATTCAAAATCCTTGGAAAATATTGTGGTATAACGCCTTTGACCAAAACACAATCGATGTTTAAAAAATTGCGGAAATAAATTTAAAACATTCACTTCGTCAGTTAATCAAGGAAAGCTTAAATAAAAGTCTATTGATTTGTTTTGAACGATATTGTTTATGTATGACAAATATTTTAAAATACAAAGTATTGCTACTAACCAAACAAAGCACAATCCCATGTTACGGTGATTAAAGGTTTTGTGTAAAATTATGTGATGCAATAAATAATAAAGCAACCAATAAATTACATCTAATTTTGAAACTGTTAATTCGTGGTGGAATTCCATTTTAATGATTTAATAAAACAAATTTGTAACTTTATTCCACTTTTATTATTTTGACTGGACCGGTTTCAGCCTATGACGGCCATCTTCAGACTAGTACAAGTGTTTGTTAACCTACGGCTTATATACTATTTTTGGGGATGTTAGGGGTAGTAAACAATGATTTTACTTTAATTATATTCATCAGTATTGTTGCATGATTTTAATAGTTACAGGGTAAAAGTTACTTTTAATTTATTGGTATTACTATTTTATATATCTATCTGGAATATTTATTTATTTTATTTAATATTTAAGATGGGTTACAGTTGCATTTCTATAAATATGAATTGACAATGTATTTATATAATGAAAGGTTGGTGAATACTGATTGCTAATGAGTTTACTTTAGGTTTTCCCATCTCAATTGTGATGTCCAGATGTACAACATAATTTTCTAATTATTGGGTTACTCCCAGCATTATGGCATATCTTTTAATAACTTGTGCGTAACGCCAATTTCCGGTAGTCAAAAGTGAAAGGAGAAGCCTATTACATAATGTTGTGCAAAATCATTTTAAAGTTTTTCTAAAAGACTTTCAAGTGTAAGTTCTTCCGTTTCTCATCAGATGTCGGCGCCAATTATTTTGGGTTCATTTTGGCCATTTTCAGCAGAACACAGAGAAGAAGTATAGGTTTCTTAAATGTACAACGTTTTTATTGATCTTTCCAAATATTTGTAATGTACTAAATCCTTGGCTGCTACATTTGCTGATATCCATAAATTTAACAGAATTTTTTTATACGTGACATTTAATTATAAAGCTTAATTAGTTTGAACTTTATTGATTTGATACATTATTTTACTGCATTTGTTGTATGAATCCCTATATCTATATCACCCATTTATTTCAGAAATACAATTCCCGATTTTATCAAATCAAAAATTCTTCTTGAATAAATACGATCCAGCTATTTACCGATTTCAAGGCAGACCCTCGATAATTGTCAGTGTGAAATCGGACCAAAAATGTAACTAAAATGGTAGCAAGCAGAGCAGAATGGCCTCGGCGCTATTAAAAAAAGCCTATAATAGTTTAAGTCTTTGAAGAAAAGACTACGGAACTACCTACGATACATGTTTTGTGCGTTATCAAATATTACTGTGCATTTTCGAAACTATCACCTTCGGAAAGTTTTGCGACACTCCCACTGATCTTCTGTGGATCTCCTGATGATCTCTTCATGATCTCCTGATGATCTCTAGTTGGAACCTTACTGTTTGCATTCAGTTGCTTAAGCCTAAAGCTGCGTTATTTCCCCACACACCATCCAGTTGCCTTATCATAAACCTTCCAATGCTCCTTCATCCTGAAGATTTATTTATACTAGAAGACAAATCAATTTAAATTAAGTACACCGTTAATAAAAATGTGTTCGAAAATCTATTGCGCATCTTTAGATCTAAGCTTACTCTCCTAGGCTTTTAAAGAGGTGGTGATAAAAACAAACATTCTACATTTTGTTTTAGGCACTTGATTTTCTTTCTCATCTAGTTTATGGTCTAACAATGTGAAACTGTTACACGTAGAACTGGGGATGCGGCCCCTGCTACGCGGGTTCTGGTCTACGCCACATAAAGTAAGATCCCTACCCTCTAACATGTACCCCCGCTCGCTACGCCGAGCTGCCTCTACGGCGGGCGCACGCTACGGCAAACCTCCCTGCTTGCGTCAGTACGCGCAGAGCCCCCGTAGCCAGCACTCGTGCTACGCGTTCGACAGGTCCACTTTCTCGTGAATAAACAACGAAGGAAATAATATCACAGTGAATAGTTAATTTTATGGTGGTCTTATAAAATTTATGATTTGTAGTAAAGTAATAGTTTTCACAAACTATATTAATCAATATTAAAAAAACCGAAAAAATAATCATATAAAAGAAGTAGGTTTAAAATATTTTTTAGTGCAATAATTATAATATAAAATATTTGTGTCAGAAAAAAACTATAATTTATAAAAATCACTTGAGGCTCTTTGATAATTTTGCACCTTTTTGATGTAGCATTAAAATAAGTAGTCATATTTTATAATTAAGTGAAAAAAAATCATCCCCTAAAAACAATTAAAAAAAATAATAAGTGTTTGGTGATTTACATACAAAATATTTTTTATCTAAAAAAAGGCTTAATGGTGCTTTTTTCTGCAGTCAAGGAGGTGAGTTATGATAAAATATTTTGCTGTTGTATATAGTGATTTGATGAAATTATTGGCGAATTAAGCAAATGGGAAGTTTGCTCAATTATTTGAAATCATCGATTAATTATAAATGTTCATTTTATTTATTTTACGTCAGCACGGCTGAGAAAATCCATATTGTATTTTCAGGAAATTGTCATGCAATTTTATTTTTATTTTGAAAGAATTTATTCAGCCTATAATAATAATACAAATAATAAAATGTACAATACGAAAATATAATAAAACGTCAAAAGACCTTCATATTTCAAACTTTATTTCGTTAGATGATGGAGAAAAAAACAATTCTTCGAATAGAAGAAGCATTTCAGAAAAAACACTTACGCCTTATATAATTTTTAAAAATATTTATGCTTGTTAACTGAAAAGATAGTATAATTGACAAAAAGATTTTTTTGTAAAACACAAGTGAGTCATGACAAAATTACAGTCAGCAAGTTACGATGGAAGTTGTACTTTGTGGGAATCCAGCATTTTAGAGGTTAAAACATTACTAAATGAACTACGAACACCTTAGGTTTTTAGGTTTAGGATTTAGTGATGTGATGAAATCATAATATTTTTGGTAAATTAACCACATGAAGGTTGTTTAACTATCTGAAGTCATTGAATAATTATAGATGTTAAATTAAAGTTTTTATTTTCCGATAAAATCAAAAGACGTGACCGATAGTATTTTACACGCCTAAAACAACGGTATTCATCGAAGTGTCATAATTTTTGTTTTATTTTAAAGATTTTATGCATCATATTTTTTAAAAAAAAAACACACATTTTTTTCATGGTGAGTTATTAGTAAAATATTTATTGGCAGCTGTTTGTTAATTTCTGGCTATCGACAAATATCTAAATTGACATTGTAAATTATAAGTAACGAAATAATACTTTCTCAAATTTAAATGGTTTCTCTACGAAACGTTAAAATGTGTTCATTGTCCAGAAATAGGAGCAAGTAAGAAAGTGCATGGCCAATTATTTTATATCGTGTAAAAAGCATGTAAAAAAGTGTGTTTATACTCAGAAATAACACACAGAAATAATGTGTACCTTGATATTTTTTTATTGTACCTATTTAATAAAAGTTCATAATATACCCTTTAAAATTACTTTGTCTAACTGAAATTGTAAAAATGTTATATTCAATTTCAAATTAAGGAAAGCCATTGATTTTATAATAAACAATGCCTCGGTAATTAACCTAAATAATGAAAGAAAACGTTGTTATTTTATTTGCGATTTAAGTAAAGGTTTGATTTATTATTTATTATCAAGTATTTTTAAGTGCCGTTTCATTTCATTTGTCTCATTTAATTTTTCAGTGGCATTGGATCGGTTGTTACAAATATGTGAACTTTACCCGTCTCACTGAATGAAGTGTTTTCTGAGACGGGTAACAATGAAAACTATATAAATATTTAAGACCAATTTTTTTTTAAATAATGCTCAAAAATACATAAGAAAATACATCAAAATACATAAAGTAAAAATTAAAAGTACATACAAAGTATCTAAATATAAATTAACATAAAATTAACTAAGTATTTTTTTTAAGCATTTAAAACGAAAAAAAAAATTGCAATTTTTAAATTAAAATTGAGAAGAGTTTGCAACTATAATAACTTGGAGATGAAATACCTTTTTTCGTTTATTTTCCATGTGTTGATGCTTTTAAGTAACCATTTTAGGTTGTTTTGAGTTATGTTTTGAGAGGTGAAATTTTACAAAAATCTATATAATAATCTAAAATCGAAACTAGACTTTCATTTCCAAAGAATTTCAGAAGAAGTTTATGTTTATAGTCGGATGTTCAACTGCAAGTTGATCATTCCCACTGTGAAAGTTTGTAGCTCACAATCACGAGAGCTCGGAAGGGAAGTTCAGCAGAGTTTGACGAAATACTGAATATATTGCGTGGAATAATCCAATATGGGGGTGAATTTATTCCCTTCGATTTCATTTCGTTATATGGAAAATGTTGACTCTGCAAAGAAAGGGAGAAATGGTTTCCATATTTACATTATACAAGACGTTTTTTGGATCCTATGATGAAAGAATACGAACAAATAATACCTACACATGTGTGTTTCGGAAACAGATACCATGGTTTCTTATAAAGCGAAGGTTGTATTGGAACGAGAACCAATATGTCTGGAATACTGTTTTACAGCTTTTGATCACATCTATTGTTATCTGTCTTTGGAACTTTCAGTGATGTTGATCAATATGTTTAATACTAATATGACACAACCCCTCACCCTGAATATATCGCAAGTGCGACCTACTGTTGAGTTTTGTAGCCACCTCTGCTGTGACTTACTAGACACTTTACCTAACCCTATTAAATGTGTACAAAATCAGCCAATCTTTTTGAGACTTTCCTCTCTTTATTTACGCACTACAATTATTTGAACATGAGAGGTAGGAATAACGTGTTTATTCTACTGATATTTCAAATAAGGTGTACCTACGATCTAGCGTCATTGATCCGTTCTTCGCCAGTGTACAGCCGGGTGACACGCTAACCCGTGCCCAAGATTTGCATACAGTGACGTAGTTTCAATCAACGTACAACTTCAATAAGGTATCACTTTAAAGATAGCTCGTTAAATCTATTCACAACCCAATGATAGAACATCAATGAGCAAGCATCGTAATTTGTACGGGCAATAACCATAAAATATTAATATGTTAATTTTAAGTCACTAATCATAAGTTTTAGCTGTAAGTACAAAGTTCAAAGTTGTAGATTATGTTAACTATAACGCGCCCTTGTGGTGATATTTCTTTCGCGAAAACGGCGCTTTAGAAATCAGACAATTATTGTTTTCATTAAATACTAATTTGAATTTGTTAGTTAGGTATTTAGGAAGGCTGTCACAAATACTCTCGTTCTCTGTTAACTGATAACACATTTTTTGGTTAGCCTATTCGATTGGTGCATCAATATTTTTTATAACTTTCAATGTGCAGAAACATACATGTACTAGTTATACCGACAAACAAAATATACACAACGAAATATCTCATTAAATATCACCATCAAAAGTTTTCGAATATGTACATACGTACGGTAAACGCAAAAAGGCACAATAACCGAAAGAGCGGAAAGTTAAACATTATATGTCAAGTGTTTTCAGTACAAAAAAAGAAGCGCTCCATTGTTATGTGTCATATTTTGGTTCTACTACTAATGTTGTCTTTTTTAAATGTATTTACCGTACAGTTTTGTGACTTTGTACATACCAGGAAAGGTTGAACAATTGTGTGCAATTTTGATTGATGATAGCTTACTTTTTTCTATAGAACTTTTGAAATTAATAGATATTTTCATCGTGGGTAAGTACGGTTAGCTTTTATTCGTCGACAATAGCTTTTTTTCGGCTTAAGTTTGCTCCAATACAACGGTGTTAAGATTAAAAATGTTAAATACAATATTTCAACCTTTCATTATTAGTTTCAACCAACTATCAAATCTGGTCGATTTATTTCCTGATAAATACTTCTAAGACCAGATGGAATACGTAGGAGTTCAAAAAATTCGTCAAATTAAATGTAAATGAAATGGTTAGGGCAGTTTTTTTTTAAATTTTATTTCTTAAAAAAACCTCCCTTAAGGATAATTAATTTCATCCACCGTCGTTAGAGTGTCACTATGCTGGTTTTAAGTGGGATTTACCATTCTTAAAAATAGACGACTATTTAACCTATTACCGATAAATTTGACTGTTTTAAAACGGAAAATATAGGAAGAATGAACAGTCAAAACCTTAATTTGTTACATTTGTTTTTTCGACAGTAAACAAATAAATAAACTCCTCATTTATCTAAAACTTCTTATCAGCAAGAAATATATGTTCGATTGTGAGAACAGATATAAGTCATAGATGGTCTAATCTTGTAAATATGGGACATCAAAAATCGGTTAAATTGTAAATAATAAAAAAAAAAACAGAAATTACATGTCCAATAACTTTAAAATAAGTTTGTTAAATAAATTTTGGAAAAAATAACATGAGTGATAAGTAAAGCTAAAAGTAAAGAAAACAGTGAAAAAGAGGTCAAATACTTAGATGAGCCAACAAAAATGGTTTTTAGAGTTGAAGAAGTGTTTAAGATGTATGTTCAAATACTGAATCACACCAGATACTGTGAATATTTTTAATTTACTAGTGGCATATCGTCACTTTAGTGTAACATGTTGGTATGTTACATGTTTAATTTTTGTAATGCAATACTTTTCAATTTTTCAATTTATTATATGTTATTAGAAAAACATGTTTACAATAATTGTGTCTGTATATAAATTTATGTTTTAACATTAAAACACACAATAATGTGATCCGAATAAAGATAAATAAAATTATTGTAATATGACATTAGTAAATTGCTGGAGTTTAATGAATAGTGATCAGTCTAGGTTCATTTATAAAAATAAACAAATACAGAAAATAACACATGATAATGAAACAATAGATTCAAGAAAACGAACCAACTGAAATTGCTAACATTTTCAATTTTGAAAAATGCACCGTTATTGAAATAGAAAAAATAGTAATTAGCTTGCGAGGGTCTGCGAGCCCTGGTTTTGACCATATTACGGTTAACTTATTAAAACAAATGAAAAATTTATTATCAAGCCAATATCACATCAGTTTTAATAACAGCATTCAAAAAGGAATTTTTTCCCAAAAAATAAAATAATTACCCCAATATTCAAATCAGGAATTGCAACTGATATTTAAAACTACCGCCCTATATCAATTGTATCAAACATAGCAAAAAATATTTGAAAAAGTCGTAATTAACTAAGTTGATCTCATCAAATAAAATTATCAATGAAAACCAATTCGGTTTCCGAGAAAAACTAAGCACTCAGGATGCAATCGCGAAATTAACCTCGATAATATATAATGCTCTCGACTCGGTCATAGTACATGTCATAGGAAGCTAATCAAAAAATTATAAAGTATAGGTATTCAAGAAACAGTTACAGAATGGTTCAAAGGTTATCTTTTTGAGCGACACCAACACGTAAAAATTAACAATCATTTTAGTCTACACTTTTTCAGAATTTAGAATCCTTCAAAGAACAGTCTTAGGCCCTATGTTATTTATCATTTATGCAAATGAAACGTTTTCAATTCCGAAAATAGGAAAATATATTTCCTTTACGGATGACACAGTCTTAATACATGAGAATACAGAAGAAAACACATGGGAAGAAGTGTACCGAATTACGAACGTAGAAATAAACAACCTTAAGAAATGGCTTGACGATAATTATCTATCCTTACACTCGAACAAAACTTACTTTGTGACATTTACACTATCTGACAAAACCTTCCAACGGTACATTCCAATATTATTATTCATATTCATAACTTTTGTACAAATTTTCCTGAAAATTGCAAATCTTATAATTGCTCTACGCTGACAAAAAAGGAACATATCAAATATTTAGGCATTTAATTAGACCATCATATTTAGTGGACTGAGCACATTACACAAACTGTAAAAAGAATTCGTAAACTATATTACATTTTCCTAAAATTAAGAACCATTTTACAAAAACCTTTATTACTAAAGACTTACAACGCACTGGCCCAATCAATTCTTCAATACGGAATAATAGGCTGGAGAGGTGTGTATAAAACTAACTTAGCCTCACTTGAAATAGTCCAAAGAATATTAATAAAAATAATCCTTAAAAAGCCATTAGATTACTCTATTGACGAATTATTTACAGAATTCAAAGTTTTAGATTTGAAACAATTATTTATAAAAAATGCATTACTTCAATTCCACAAAGAAAAAAGCAATTTGGATTCAGTGAGCACCAGACCAAGAACGTTAGGCCAAATAATTACCCCGAAACTCAATACAACAACAGCACAACATCACTATTCCTACCTCAGCAATTAAGATTTTAAACAAACTTCCAAAAGACATAATAGATGTAAACAACTACGAAATATTAAATTTATTTAATAATGTTTAAAAAAAAAACTAAAAATTCACTTTTCAATAAAAGAACCTAAAATGTATTATATTCATGTTTAACCATAAAAAGATAATTTTAAGAAACCCATGATAGCACTCCCTCCCTAAGCACGAGAATTTTCTCAATTAGAGAGGTAACTATCATCAACTAGAAACTAGACATTCTATACTGAATTAATATTATACCTACTGTTAGTATTAAGTAAAAATGTTTATTTTGTACAATTGATTAATTAAAAAAATATATAAATTCGGGGAGTTTAACATGTGTTATACATAAGTATAAGCAATAATATTATTGAATTACTGTACGTCGGCAAAAGATTGGTACAGTTAAATTTTCAGAATTGTGTAATACATTAATAAAAGTGGCCAAGACAACATCGATCTAGGGTAGCGGTATAAAAATACGTACACAAGTATTTAAGTATGTTTTGCTATTCCGCACGTAGTTAAATGAAATTAATATGCTTCTCTGTGGATTGCCCACTAACTTATTGTTTTGGGAAAATATAAATTAATGCGAGATTGTGGAAAAATGTGGAACAAGGTTTTATAGTACCAATTATATTCAATAAACCGAATTTATGTATGTACATTCCACATATGGAAGTATAGAATTGCGTGTTGAAGTTATTTGTTTTAATAAATAACAACAATAAACCCCCCAGCAAAATATTAAGATTTTTTATCCAAACCGCAAAGCTCTTGTAGAGCCATTTGGGAGTTTTCCATCAAAATTTAAAATCAAATTCGCAAAACAAAAATTATTCATTCATTCTAAATTTTTAGAGTTATGGGGGAACTAATGCCTCCTATTCTTCGTCATCCTAAGTACCTTAACTGCTGATAATTGATTGGCCGGTAGGCGGCACAACTGGAATTAATGGCTGCGTGTGTGGGATGTATTTTTTAAATGGGAAGTTTACCTTTTTTATATAAAAATATCTCTACTTTATTTCAGCAACGAAATATTGAACCTGTTTTTGAATTGAAGGTGAAACCGGTTAAGTCTTAAGTAAAATAAAATGATTTTTTAAATTTTTGTATTATGAAAATCATTAAAACCGACTTGTTTAAATAAAAGCCTATTTTATTCAAAGTTGTACAAGTTTTTCAGGAAACTCTGTATTTTGTCGACGTATACTTTGAATAATGATGTTTGACAATAAAAATGAAAAGACTCAAAGTCAACTCGAATATCGCGACCCTTACTCCGTGTTTTCTTAACAATATTTAATAAAATCACGATTCTGCCGAAAAATCAGATGGAAAGCAGATTCAAATCAACCCCGAGACGCGCCTCGGGCTCGAACTCTTTCTTTGTGTCGAAAATTCTATCTTCTGGGATTTCAACATTGATTTCTGATTCTTAATCCAACCTCAGGGAATCAGTTCTTACCGAAAGGAAAGGAAACTCTAAAAAGTAAACAATAACACCGTGAAATACGTCTTCCCATCTTCCTTCTTCTATATTATTTCTCTTTTAAAAAAAAAATCTTGCCTTTGTTACTGCGTTGTGGTATTCAAGTACCGGTTTTTTTACTATTATTTTTTCTTCCTCTCTATCTAACTTTTTTTATAATACCGTGCATGATTTAAAACGTCCCAGGGCTAATAGGACTACAACACTCCCATTTTGGACTCAAAAGTTAGTTGTAAGACTTAAATATATGGGGGAGAGGTTGGAGATGAGAAAACAAGAAGTTGGGATAAACCTGGACATTTAAATCAAATAATATTTTAAGAAATAAGTATTTCAATATTCTTCTGAAGTTGGGTGCACTGTAAGGGCACGCAGATACTTTAATATTGGACAATTGCTAACCTTGTACAAATCGCAAGTGCGCCCCACTATTGAATTCGCCACCACTGGTCTGGAGCCCCTAAATACCTCAAAGAAACCCATGATTATGTGCAGAAACTGGCGGTCCGTTTGATAGATTATCCTATCTTAACAAACGGATTGCAATCTTCGGAGTACAGACGTCAGGTTAGAATGCTATCTTTGTTTTACCGGTATTTCAATGGAAGATTCTCCGAGGAACTTGCGTCATCGATCCCTTCGGCACCGGTGCATAGCCAGGAAACTCACCGAACGCGCGCCCAACATGTGTTCACGGTTGAAATTCAATACATGAAAACAGTTCGCTTTACGACTCTTACGTTTGTTCAACAGCTATTTTAGCGCTTACGTTTAGCAGATTTGCCTGCATCTGTGTTTCCTCCTTACTTCAACATGGGCCTCTTAAAAACCCAGGTTCACTACTTCCTTCGTGAATACCGCACTAAAGCTCTATCTACTCCTAACCGTTTAGAGCCAGTGAGACTATGGCATTCCCAATTGGGGTTTGTTGTGAAGTTTAGAGTGGTGAGGAGGAAAAGGATATGGGAAAGCAAAAGGTTGGGAAGTACTTGGTTATTCAGATCCGGTCACTAAACACGACTGAAGCCATTTCAAGTAACTTTTCAATTCTGAATATTGGTCTTTCACCAGGACGATACTTAAAGTATCTACGACTCTAGAACGTGACGCAAATATACTATTTATTATTTTATATTAATTAAACGTCTATCTGACATTAAAATTAAAATTAAGTAAAACTCATTTGCACATGACAAGATTGAACCCGCGATTTCTGGATTCGTAGTCAAGCGTCTTTCCACTCGACCACGCAGGCCGTCCAACACGCCCTTCTTTTACTTTATTAATCTATAAACGCAACTTAAATTAATACTTGTTTCTCTTATTTAGGTTAATAAAACGCAGTATACAGCAACACTAAGCTTTACTTAAAAAAATAAGAAAAAGCTTATCGCTACCAAACCGAAAACCTCCCAGCAACTATTACATCCACCCTCCATTGACAAACGAAAATCAATAGGCCTACAATGGAACATCTCCACTAGTCATTATTATTCATATCATTATAAAAAAGAAGCCTTCGGCCATTGGATTAGTTAAGTCTGATATTTTTTGTTTACCCATCCCACCAGAGCGATTTGAATTGCCTGAAAACTTTTATCGTCATTATATTATTGAGGTCTATTCGATTATAACATTCATTATTTAGGAAGTCTACGGGAGTTTTCTTCAGAACGGGAAAATAATCGTTTGAGCATAAATTACAGGTTTTTAAATTAGAAACGCGCGTTATTTTCCACCTCAAATTCTGCACGAATTATTTTTCTCCCTTTGGAAATAAATGCCTACCAAAAAAAAACATACGATTAAACTAATGTAAAACGACTGTATTAACATCAGCACGTGGAAAGAAAGAGACGTCGGTTTCGAAATAATTGTAATTTTTTATTGTTATTTTTTTAATATTTCGACTGCTTATTTTGACCATTGGCTTTTAATAATATTATGTATACTGTTTCTATATTCATTTTTGGCCCAGTAAAAAACGTTCATTTAGCTCTTAACTGGCATACCTTATAGCTGAGTGCTTTTTATTTACATGCTTGCCAATTGATATAGCTTACGTTCACTGTATTTTTTTTTTCTTATCTTGTTCTTTCAGAAGAATTCGTCAAGTACCATTTAATCGCTTTTCTAAAGTTGGCCAAGATCTGCAGTTTTTTTTTTCTTTCTGATAAAAAACGACACCTATTGTATTACATACAAAAAAATACTTCATTGTTAACTATATGACCCGTTCAAAGCACTGAGCATTCTTCGAAAGGTTCACATTTCAAAGTCTTCAGCATCTTGACAGCGTTGTAGGTTTCAATATCGGAGTTTTCACTTTGCACAATGCTGTGGAGTGAACAGCTCACATAACACTTCACCACACGATAACGAACGTCTTCGAACCCTTGCAGAGGAAACTTTTCGATAATAAACGATTATGTGGCATATTCATGCTGGCGCTTCGAAACCAGAATCCATTAGGATTTTCAGTTATAAGTTTTTATTATTTCTAATTTTGAAACTGTTTATTCGTGGTGGGACTCCATTTTAATGATTTGATAATACCAAATTTTTTACTTTACAAATGGTCAGAAATATTATCAGTTTTCCAATAACTTAAAAACCAACATAATATTTTCAACTGCTTATTAATTTTCTAGAAAATTTGAATATCGGTGGTTTTAATTTTGAAATTACTTACCAATTATCACGAATTCGGTTTTTCTTTATAAGCATCTCCAAAAGAAACTATATACTAATTTTGCTCAGAAAAGTCTTCTGAGATTTCTGCAAATGAAGCAGTGTTACCTGTATAATATGTAAGGGTTTTTTTATAAGATCTCGTATGGTTTGTAATGCCACTATTTATATCAAATTACAATTGAGTTTTTGAAAGGTTTATCAGAAAAATATTAAAAGTAATAATGATAAAATATGTTAATCACAAATAGGATATTTCCTAACCTCACTCCGCTTTTCATTTTTAGACTTACAGAGATGTCGTTTTACTTTTTATATGTTTGCCCATTGGTTTCCTAAAAAGCTGCACGATTGAAATTTTATTATTCACCGTCTGTTTTTGAAGTTATCATTTCTAACCTTAAAACAAACAATGTTTAGATGTTATTCCTAGATCAATTATATTGCAACTTTGATCAAAATGGACAAGCTACTTAAATACATATTACACAAGTAAATGGAGATTGTTTCTGCAAAACCGGAGTCTAGGAGATAAAAGGCTAGGGGAAGATCAAAACAGATATGAAGCGATGACCCGAAAAGAATCGGAGGTCTGATATGGCAAGCCTTGGCACAAAATAGATTACTTGTGCTGGAAGCAAGAGGGCTTATTCTCAGAAATTGGTAGATAATGGAGAAAAATAGGGTATATTTCTTATTAAGTTCTTGGTGTCTTAGCTATAAAACATAATACCGGTGTGTTAGAGTAGCAATCACTTTTAAACAGGAAGGTCTAGGCAGTGGTGGCTCGTGCCTGATTACTTCGCTAGAGTGCTAAGATTGAAAATACAACATTATTAATGTTGTTGTGGCCGAATACGTTAAATTTTTTCAATTTTTTGTTTTTGTCTTTAAAAAAATCAGCAAACGGTGCAGTAAACTGCCAGAAGTGAAAAGTTCTAAAAATCTTTTTTTTAAACAAAAATCATTTTCGGCTATAACAATATCAATATTGTCGTATAATCTTAGCAGTCTAGCACACTTAAAAGTCACGAGCCCCGACTGGTTCTAGGGTTATGAAAATAGCATCATCAGAAGCGGCTCATTTTATGTTAGATTTTTATGCTAAAGCCGTATCGCTGGGAGTTATTTTTGTTTTCTTTTGTCTTTGTCATAAAATTAATTAATTGAACTACAAGTTATATATCTGACCGTATGTATGTGTGCTACTTTATAATGTAATACGATTTCCTTTTCGTTATTAGTTAGCAACATTTCAATTGCCATATAAACACCCGCATTACACACCTATGTATATTTACTTATTCCACAAATATTGTTTTTTTTGTAAATTCTTACTTCAGGTCTATGTTTAATAATGTCTAACTTCCTTAATATTTTCTTTGTTCCTATTTATACTTAAGTATGTTTTTTATTAGAAAAACAAAATAATATATATGAGACAATGCACATGAATTAAACAAGGAGTGTGTTCCGAGACAAAGCTGTGTGGCGGTCCATCCTCTCTGCCTACCCCCCAAGTTAATTAGTTGGTTAACTGTGTAAAATTTGCACAGGCACTTGCTCCATATTTTCTTAACTGCTAAGAAAAAAAACTCGGACAAATTCGGGTACTTACCTCTAATAATTGCAAATAGGATAGTTTTAAAAAAGGAAAAATTTTAGAAGGTACATTGTATTAAAAATAATAATAATACCGCACAAGAGTCTCAACTGCTTCCAACCGCACGGAGTCAGTGAGACTATGGCATCCACAATTAGGGTATGTTGTGAAGCGACGGTAGTGGGGAAGGGAAAGAGATGGAGAAGAAAAAGTTTGGTCAGTGCTTGGCTATTCAGATCTGGTCACACGGCTAAATCCATTTCAAACAACGTTTCGATTCTGAATGATGGTCTTTCACCAGGGCGATGCTCACAGTATCAACCACTCTCGAACGTGCCCCAAATATGTTGTATATTATTCAATATTAATTGAATGTGAAGTAACATACATTAATTACATAAGATTTATTTTCGCATGCTGGAATTTGAACCCACGACGTCTGGATTTGAATCCAAACGTATTAACCACTAGACCACGGATGCCCATTTGTGACGCAGTAAAAAAATTTTTTTTATTCACAAATTTCATGGTCCACATAAAGAAGTACGCAATATTTACCGGTCGATAGTTTACAGTAGATATCGAGAATATAACCGTTTTTGTTACGCCTTTCCGGACAACGTTCCGCTATGGAAAACCGTTTCTGCTACGAGGGACCAAACGTTATGTATTTATTCCGTTTGCAATATGTGTTTATTCCGACCATAAACATTTACTTCTGCCCACAAAGAACCCTATTATTACGGTAGTTTAAAAAACGGACCCTTCGTTTATATTTCAAGCATCAGACCCACGTCAAGTTGAAAGCATAAAATATATTCATATTCTGAATTCGTTTCAATTTTTGTACCTTCCAGACGTAAAATATTACCAACTGGCTTCTAACACAGCCGTGTTTTCTTCAAAGCAGTCTAAAAACCAATTTCAATTTTCAAACAAATTTCAACATAAAAAAAGATAAATCGTCACTGGAATAGCAAAAAGGCTAAAGTGACACTTTGGTCAGCTTTTTTACCTGCATCGAATGCTCTGACTTTCGTTTGATTCTGAAGACTTTGGTCAAGATGTCTTAAGCCATCTAAAATATATTTACCATTTGGGAAAAGGCTTGTCTCAAGCGACACAAGTTTGGGACTTTATTAGCTTTTGTCACTTCAGGTAACTCAGTGAGAGCATTGAATTACGTAAGTTAACCTTTTTTTCAAAATTCAACCAGTTACTGAAGTTTTATGGTTTTTAAAGAAAAACAAAAAAAAACTCTAAAATGCTCTGGTGTAAGCTTCCCAAAATGACACTTTAATCCCTTTTCAGCGATGATATTACTCTCAAAGAGTTTTTTTTAAACTAATTCCGTGAAGGATAAAATTATAAAAGAAAAAGTAATAATGTTTTCACAAAGCCATACAAATTTTAAAATGGAGTATAAAAGAAAAGGGAGCAAAGAACCTCACAAGAGTAGATATTGATTAAAAATAAAAATAAATCCCTTAAGAAAAACATTCACAGACATAAAGGTAAACTCAAAACTCATATTTTCAGAAAATCATATCCATACATAACAGAATTGCCTTAACATACACATCTAAGCTAACGCGTTAGCATCTAAGCTCACCAGTATAATAATATCTTTTCATGCAATGATCCGCGATCCTTAATCCTCGATCTACTGCTGGATAAGGAGTTCGATAATTTTTCACAGCCCGCGACAAATGTAAATATATCTTTAAAGTAATTTTAGCTATAGCTTTGTGTATTTAGATAGTTTTATGGTAAATTTAGACATAGCTAGCAAGTTGTCTAAAGCGCCCTTGACGTGATATTTCACTCAAATTACGCCATATAAATAAGTTAAGTGTTATTATTATGAAATGAAACAATGAATTGTATAAGGCCACGGATTTTATTTTCATTTAATTTCAGATCTGTCTAATCAGTTTAATTTTGTACCCTGATAAAAATCGATAGTAAAAATTTAAATAAAATCCGTGGTTTAATACAAAGTGTGTTTGTTTTATGTCATTAAACATGTCAAACCACAAAGTGATTGCTTTCCACGAAAATATTATTATTTTACGAAAGAATTGAAGAATTACGAAATTGTTTTAAAAGCAAGTTTGTAGGTGTTTCAATTAAAAAAAAATGATTGAAAATAATGATTATCCTTCAAAATGCACAAACTAATTATCTAACTAAATGATCATCACACCATTTCTCTGAAGATGTAGGCACCCGCCCCTTTTTTTGATAAAATAAATACTAACATTCCCGGGTAACGATTAACGTGACAATGTTTTAATTCTTCTTACTACCATCATAATAAGCCGAAAATGCTGCTTGAACAATGATGGAGGACACTACGCTTAGCTGGGAACCCGACGCGTTGGACCGCTCGACTATCTAATCGATCACATTCATGTATAGTTTCACACATACTTCTGCTTTTCTGATTCTTGACATGACCCGAGTCAAGTATTTGATTCACTTGATCGTGTCGTGTCTTTCTCGGGTGTCCCCGACCTATTCGATCATTTCAGCGTTATATATTTTCCTAGTTCCCCTTTCTCCGTTTATCCGCTCTACATGACCAAACCATCCTAGCGTCACTTTTTTCATCTCGCTCATTACTCATTACGCCCACATCGTCCTCCCAATAATTCCTGATTTCTACAATTAGTTACATGATTTTTATATTCGAAAGATACAAACATAAATCAATATGTCACTAACAATTCCCAAATTTGCCGGAGATTTAGCATTATTTTCGAAAATGTTTTTTTCATATTGTAAACCATGGAACAACCAACCCTTGTCATTTGTTAATAACGTCCCATTTTCCTACAGCAATGTTGTTTTCCAGCTCTATAGCTTGTGACATGACCATGCGATCTGCAAATAACTGCGTTGATCTAGAAATTTGATTGAAAAAACCCTTTTACCGTCCACGAGATTTACTTACTAGACGAGATTTCACTACTGCAAACATTCAAACAAAATTCTGTTTTATTTATGAAATTACGAATACATATTACATAGATGAAAAAAAAATCGAATATGAAGCACATTTGACCGTATAATTTTGAAATTAATCATACATTTTTTCCTTTTTAATACGTTCATACATGTATGAACTTTTTAAATTTGGAACTGATGTGTTGAGGAAATAATCAAATTTAAAAAAAATACTTTCAAATCTCTAGCTACCTAATAAAGTACCTAACTCTAATGTATTTTAGCAGACATTTCCTTTATTTGAAATGGGTAGATTAAAGCAACTAATATTTTTCTTTGGTTAGTCAAATTACATGCGTCTTTTTATCACGCGTAAGAACTAATATCAAAATATTTCGTAATCATCTTTACGAATAAAAATGGTTGTAAGAGGGTTAATACTTTATATAAAGGGATAACAATAACTCTCAAAAAAACGGTGTGTATAGAAAAAATAGCACTTTCATTTTTTTAATCACAACGAACCATCGAATACTTTCAATTCATAAAAATATTTATATGGGTGTGTTAGCATTGAAAACATTTTTTAATTTACTGACAGCAGTGAAAATGTATTTTTTCAAGTATTTGAAATGGAGAAAAGTACAATTTAAAATGAACGTATCGCTTTGACTTTCAATTTCCCAAGAGGTTTTGACGCAATAAATTATTCGGTCGATCCGCAGTCCTGAAATACAGCAAATAAGTATTTTTTTTAAACTCGCGAAGTTAAAACGGTTAATTAGTGACAACGTAATTGTATTATTATTTAACTTTGTTATTTTTTATGTTAACCGCTTCATGCTTTTGAACGAACAGTATTCGTGGGTGGCGCAAGTGTCGTTTTGTTGTAAGTATTATATTTAAAAAAATGGTGATAAATTGCATTTTTACGACTTTTACTATTATTGGTTCTGTTTTGTTTTTTTTTTTTAACTTGACAACTTTTAAATTATGCAAACTCTTCAAATAAAAAATAAAATAACCGGATGGTTTAAGTTCTATTTTTTGTGAAAAAGGACCCGAACATGGAGAACTTTAATATAAGGCGGTCGATATAGCAATGGAGTAAAAATGTATATGAAAAAGGTGCTCTGTAGCAAGTATGTACACTCATACTGATTTACAAACTAGGATTGCGAATGGTCAGATGTTTCAGTTTCTTTATATACAATATGTATTGAGAAGTAGCGTGGGCCCCGAATGAAACAGAAAATAATATTGAAGCCTTTAAAAGCCTACCTGTGAAAGCTTGTATTTACGTCACATATTGAGAATTCTTTCGGACAGACTAGGTAAGTAATATAAAGGTCGAGACAATAATGAGCAAAGACCGGGAAATTGTAAGCACTATCTCAAAATATATATTTTTGATAAATTGTAACAGGCGAAAGGCGAACCTCGCAGCTGAAGAATCTTCGAAACTATTATGAACGTAGTATTTCATCTTTATTTTGGGGTTTATATTAGGGCTTATGTGGTCAATTATTTTAATAAGCCTCCGATTGGAGTGAAACGAGAAGAAAAAGTATTAAATCTACTTTTAATGAGACTTGCTGAACCTTTAAAATAATTTAAAAGCTTTTTTAAAAAGCGGCACAATATGGAATTATTTGAGATGTAAAATCATTCCGTCAAAGGGATCTGTGGTAACTTTTTCCACCCTCTCATCAAGTTTTTTGTACTTGACAGTAAGAAATAATCCAAATGGGGGTGACATAGTTACCCATTGGATTTTGCTTATTGAAGCGTTTCCATGACATAATCTTAGGGATTGTTTTTTTGTAATACTTAGAGAAGAATATTCATGATATTCCAGTAATCTTTATGTAGAATATCGCACAAAACTCTTATTCGGGGTAATGTTAGAACCCCTCCTCCCATTCAGAACGGAAGTGTTAACAACGCGTCTATTAGTAAAGGGTTATAAAATCAATTTTAAAAAGATATCGCTAAAGGATGACATACTTTCAAAAATAATTTGATGATTGCGTGAAAAACGTATTTTAAACACAGCAAGGACTAACTCCACACTGAAGAAAATTAGTAATTATTAAAAAAATAATAAGTTCATGAGCTCACCGATAAATGTTTGATATCGTGTAAAGCTATCCTCCTTATTGGCTTAGCCGCAAGTAACGCTGTATAAATATTTGATGCTGCCTTCAGTACTCGTGTAGCCCTGCCGCTGTAATGAAAAACGATTATATATAGGGGAACACGAACGTGCTTCGTAGTTTAGTATAGGTAATATTGTTGGGCTCGACCGTTGGGAACAAATTACGAACCTTTTGAACAGGTGAAACAATGGCCGGGTCTACCTACCTGCATAGATTAATATTTTTTATCTGAATTCTCTCACTTCTATTAACTTTTCCGCGAATTTTTTTAGAGGCGCGCGATAATATTTTGTCGGATTTTCGAGAAATTAATCGAATATTTTTCTTGGAGAAATTCGACGGCAAAAAAAGAATATAATTTAGAATACAATATAACTAGGTTTTTGAGAATTTTTTAAGCTATTTTATCGCTTGCTTTACTTGGGATCTCCTAAAAGACGGATTTTAATGGAAATAGGATCTTCATATCAAAGTAAACAATCACCTCTTCAATAAAACGCTTACATTACTAATATTTTTCAAAAAAAAATTACGATGATGTTAAAGTGCTAATCTTCCGGCATCAATTCTACAAATTTAAATTTGAGTTTGACAAACGAAAGAAAACGGCTAACTGCTGATGCACGAATATGAATTTCGGTGGCAGGCGGAGAGAGCCGGAAAAAATAGCCAATTACCAGTGTTTCTTGTTATATTTTTTTATAATTAATACAGCACAAAAGTCCCAACTGCTCCCAACCGTCTAGAGCTAGTGAGACTATGGAATTCTCAATTGGGGTATACTGTGAAGCTGAAGGTAGTGAGGAGAGGTAGTTGAAAAGAGGAAGATTGGGAAGTACTCGGCTATTCAGATCTGGTCACCAAACCTGGTCAAAGCCATTTCAAGCAGTGTTTTAATTCTGAATGGTTGTTTTCCCCAAGGGCGATACTAAAAGTATCGAGCACACTTGAACGTGCCGCAAATATACCATATAATATTTTTTTATGAATTGAATACGTTACAATACATATAAATTAAATATAATTTATTTGCGCACGCCGAGCTTAAGCCCGCGACCCCTAGATTCATGGTCGAGCGTCTTACCGCTCGACCGCGGAGACCGTCACGGCCGTACGGATTGTCCACTTCCCAAACAGCTTCGGCAAAGCTGGGCAATAAGCGAAAAGCTATCCACATTCTACTTATTTTCATAAAAAAATATAGAATTCAAGTTTATCAATGAAAAGCTGCAGAATAAAAAAGCAAGTTTGCTTCATTTAATAGAGAGACTTTTGGTTCGGAAAATTTGAACAAAAATAAGAAACACGTGTCTATTTGTAAGCAATAACATATTTTTATTTATTTTTCAATGTTTATTTGTTCTGAATGATGAAATGTAATTATTATATTAAATATATTCTAACTCCAGATACAATGTTTCGCATGTTGAGAAAAAGATTTTCAATTTGTGCCCAGTTACTGTGCATTGTACACAAATGTGACCCATTTTGACCCATTGTTGTAATAAAATCCATTTTATTACTTACATTATCTCCTGTCTAAGAAAAAGTATGTAAGGAAACGCCGATAATATCCGCCCAACGGGTAACTTTTTAGGGAGGCGACTATTCACTAGTCTCCACAACCAACCCTTATCCCGAAAAGTAAATAATATAATGCAACCCTTGCAATACTAACGTACGGTGTAGTACTTGCCTATGTATGGAGCATCTATGTTCGTTATGCTAGGCCATCAGTGCACGGAAGTTTTTCTTTGAAGGTATCGTTCTCCAAGAGGTGTCAGTTATGTAGAGTTGATTAGAGTGATAAACTAAATTATGTAAAAAGAGTTTTTACTTTACCTACATAATTTACACATTTTACAGTTTTATAGTGACAAGATTGTAACGAACGATTCTCTTAAAAACCGTCTTCAACGTGTTTTTGTTGTGGCGTCGGTTGCTGTCAAAGTTACACTTAAAATATTAAACTAGTATATTGAAGGTGCCCAGTTAAAGGTGGCAGGGAGAGATATAATGTGGATAAAGAAAGGTAAAACAGTAGCTTGCTGATCAGGTCTGGTTACCAAACAAGGCTAAAGCCATTCCAAGTGGCGTTTTGATTCTAAATTCTGGTATTTCACTAGGGCGATACTGAGAGTATCTACCACTCTGGAAATTACCACATATATATACTACATAATGTAAAGACTCTTTGAAATGCTATAAATACGATTTTATTTGTCAATAAGTGTTGTACTTTGGTCAGCCAAAAAAAGTTGTTTTATAAAAAATTTGGTTCATGAAAATTTTCTGAATATTTTTAGGTTATCATGTTATTTGAATGCGCAACTTTTAAGCCACCTGATGTTTAAGTGTTGTAGCGAATTTTAAGTCGAATACGGTACTGAAATAGATGCATTGCTTGCATACCGCATGTTTCAAAATCAAATATAATATTCCAAATATTCAAATTCTATCATCATATTATACACTTGTTCCTTTTAGCTAATAACAATAAGTAAGCATAGGTAAAACAAAAACTTGTTTCTCAGAGACTTAACGTAAGGACATCGCTGCAAGAAGTGTTGATATATGCACCAATACACACAATCCTAGAAAATATCTTCTATCTTAGCAACACATAATATTCATATATCATGTGTTGCTCGGGTCAATCTATGCCTATGTTCGTAAAACTGTTTTTTACCGCACAGTCGAATGCACATAAGTAGTATGAATATAGGTATGCATGTATGATGTGATATTTCACAAATATGGCGCTTTATAGATTAGCCGAGTTATTAATTATTAGTATGTAGTTACTACGTACGTATTTGATTATGTTTTAGTACGTTGGAAGATAAGATATTCTCACAGGAAGCAAACACGTTGTGGGCTGACAATATAATTGAAATAAAAGTATGTTTTGTTTTAAACCACTTTATTATTATATATCGTCGCCGGAAAGGTAAAGGGGTGAAGCGTTTTTCATACTTAACTTCAAAGTTTATTTGTTTTACAATAAAATTCATAAGTCTTCAGAAGCTGGTTGGATTATGAAAAAAATATTCAGGTAACTCACTGCTCTCACTGAGTTACCTGAAGCGACAAAAGCTAAAAAAAGTCACAAACGTGTGTCGCTTGAGTCAAGCGTTTCCCCAAAAAGGAAATATATTTTAGATGGCTGAAGGGCCACAAAAGTCCTCAGAATCAAAAGAGAGTCAGAGCATTCGATGCAAAAAAACTGATCAAAACTGCATATTTAACTTATGTTTGACCAAAGTGTCACTTAAACCCTTTTGCCTTTCCAACGAGCATATATTCGTGTGTCAACTAGTTTCGGCTGAAGCCAACCTTCTACAGGATAATATAATATGCAATTTATATTTAAAGTTAAATCTAGTTGACACATGTATATACTCGTATATATAATAATAAAGTGGTTTAAAACAATAATACACTTATTTTTAAATAACAAGATATTCTCTTTATATTGGAGATGTAAAAAACAAATCTGAGAGAATGTGAATATAATTATCGCCATCAGCCTCTGTCTATCTGCTGCTGAATTAAGCCCGCCCTAACAGCTTCCGCCCTCGCTGGCTGCTGGTCGTCTTGCCAAACAGCCCAGCCCATCTTGGTTATCTCGTCGATTCAGCGGGGTTAGGCGGCCTTGGATCGCTTCTGTATCTCCAGGGCGCGATAGAATGACGATATTTTCCCATGGATTTTTGTTTCTCATAGCTGCGTTCTGTTGTTTCCCGTTCAAAATACGATTGTTACAGTTACTTTGTTTACTTCATCGTTCGTTCGTTTTCTCTGTTTTGTGTTTTGGAGATGCCTAGCGCGCATACAGTGAACAAAATAATGAGTTATTTGCAAATAAGTTAAGCGATTTAATTTCGGCGCAAAATGGCGCTTAGGTAGCCTAGACTTCATTAGAAAGATGATGGTTCATTAAGACTCAAATGGTTCGTAATTATAAATTCTCTCTTCTCGGACACTGCCAAGCATTTAAACGACATACAGAAGCTTTTAAGCTGTGCGCATTTTCAAAATGTCTAAACTCACTAACTAACAAACCATCACGCCGGTTCACTGCAGGGGTAGACAGAGAAGACTGACTGTATCATTCACATTTATACACCGTCTTATACACGCTCTTCCGTTATTCGGACTCTTCACATGGCCCGATTCAAGTATTTGATTCACTTGATCGTGCCATGTATTTTTCGGGCGTCTCCGAATTCTTCTACCATTAACTTTCGCATCGTATATTTTTTTCAGACTCCTTTCTTTGTTCATTCACTCTACATGCCCAAACCATTTACGCATCCCTTTTTGATCCTATTCATTACGCTTACATCAGTCTTGCATTTTTTCGGATATCCATATTTTGAACACGGTCATACGTGGTATTACCGCACATACGCCTCATGGATCTCATTTCCACAGCATTCAGTCTTCATCTTCCTCTGCCAGTTCCATGTCTCACTGCAATACACCAGGCTTGGTATAAGCACTCCATTGTGGACTACTATCTTCGCAAAATGTCCGAAATATCCAAAAATATTCAAATTCTACTGTATAATAAAATAAGGTTACTAGAATATGTTGACCATTTCGTAATTAGCGACAAACGTGAACTTACCAAACTGATAATCCGGGGGAAATCGACAAAAAATAAAGTAGAGGAAGACGCCAGAATTCGTGGCTTAGAAATTACGTTACTAGTACAATTAAAAGGTATACAACGTTTTGTGCAATTTACTATGATAATATAACTAATTGTAAAACCTAAGCTGTAATTATATAAACATTGTACGTACCAATTTTTTTTTAACTCTGGCTTTTATGTTATATGCTTCTCGTTTATTTCACACCTTTGTACAAAGAATTGTGTATTTATATGTAAAAGCCTTCAAGGCGTCAATAAATAAATAAACAAGTAAATCTTCTTTCAAAGTGCAGCAAACCAGTAGCATCACAGGCGCAGGTGAGAGCTAAGAATACAAAAAAAAGTTTTCCCAGGTCCTAAACATGTACCTAGAGATACTGTTACTGAAATGTATGCATTTAAAAAAACTATATTTTTCATAACATTTGATAGTGTTACATTCTTGTAGTTTTGATGCGAATCGTATGTGGTGCTTCTTCCTTTTCATAGAATATTATACCGAACGTTGGAGTTTATGACTATTGAAATATATTTGAATCTATATAGAATAACTTTATCCTTTTGGAATTACCACTTTCCATGGACAGATGACAAATATTTTGATGAGACGCGCGCCCGGTCATGTGACTTACAACTGCGCGCCCGGCAGTAGGTTAAAAGATTTCACTGACAAAACAAAGGCGAAAAAGGGGTGGCATTATCAATGAATATATTTTGTGATACTTTTCAGCCTTAGTTTAAGGCAATATATAATACAGTGTTGTGTTGAAAACATGTATTTACGTGTGTGCCGTTTTTGCAAAGTTAAAAAGCTTTAAATACCCCGATAGAATTACGTCAACATCCGACTTAAAGACGAAAGCATTAATCAATAGCATCTCGACAACTGCTTTCGTCACTACCCGTTTCATTGGCAAATTATTTACATTCTTATAAATCTATAGTTTTATAATAAATAACTACTGCAAATGAATGAAAACTGACGAAAAGTACGTAAATTATCGACACATTTGCATTAATCACATCTGTTTTTACATATTTCGTGCATTCATTATTATTACGAGAATCACTTATTAACTATAAACCATTTCATTTGGGAGTCCGTAGGACCGTTTTTGAAACTGATGTTAACTGAAATTATCACAACGCCCTTGAGGTGATTTTTCACGAAAATGGTGCTATACAAATTATCCAAATATTATCAAATATTCAAAAAAAATCTTTCCAAATCTCTTCCTACCTAATAAAGTTCCTACATATAATGTATTTTAGCAGATATTACTGTATATTTGAAATTGGTGGATTGAAGATTCAAATTTTTTTTTTGTAAAGTTAAGTTACATCCCATATTTTTTCATGGGCAAAAACTAGTTCAAAAATAATATAAAAAAACACTCAAAGGAAAACATTGTTGATGAAATTAGATGGCGTTATAAAATAATATTTTATGGAATAATCAAATAAATAATGAAAATGATGTACAAAAAGTTATTGGTATTTCAATAAGTTTTTTTTTTTCATTAAGTTGATAATTTAAAAAAAAACTTTATTATTTCAAATTCTAATTATTTTCCATGTCTAAGATTCAAAAAAAAATATGGTCTCTCTAAAATGACATTCCATACTTTAAGCCGTGCTACTTGATTTGTTTAGTGATCAGACCTGAATAGCCTGGTAGATACAGACTTTCCTATACCCCATCTTCTTCCCTCTTGCCCCTTTAAGCCTTACAATACACCTTAATCCGGGATGACATAGTCCCACCGCTTTCAGACAGTTGTAGAAATGTTAAGTTTGTGTTGCGTTTGAAATGCTTATTAAATTTGAAATATGAGACTTCTTCGGTGTTTCATTAAAAGTATTTTCCAAACTCAGACTTGTACACGAACTATGATTTTAATAGAAGCCAAAATAGTAATTTTATTAGCCTAGCAAAATAACCCGCTGTAAATTCTTACCCAGCTGGGTGGTGTGAGAGTTAACCTTTATTTAGACCGTACAGGCGAGGGCCCTCTTGTCAGTTCGGTCATATAAAAACAATTATTCCGTTATGTATTTGGATTTTTTTAATTGGTTGGGATTAATAATAGCTACCAATTAGCGAATCCTGTTATTTTAATTGGTTCCGTAAATTTAATTCTTGGTAAATTCACAATTCAGTTGGTAGTCCAAAAAAACTCGTTCAGATAAAAATACACTTCGGTGAAAAACAAGCGCAAAATTTTTGTAAATAAAAATTCATCAACTAATTAAAGAAAGTACCGTCCAACGCGAGATTTATTTTTATAGTATCCGCAAAACCACTCAACCGCTCCAAACTGTCTGGAGCCGGTGGGACTGTGAAATCCTCAATTGGGGTATGTTGTGAGGGTGAAGGTAATGGGGAAGGGAAGAGGATAAGGAAGATGAAGGTTGAAAAGTACCTGGCTACTCAGATCTGGTCACCAAGTAAACGAGTAGGAGTGGGAGTATATACTCCTTTCTTCCTCATATCCTTTATCTTCCCATTTGGTTCAGGCTTAACAGGTTCACTGCCAACCTTGAATAGTGAATGTTTGAAAAACGCCAAAGTTTTTTTTAATCATGCTGGCTCTATGTTTTGATTTTAAAATAAGTTCAGATGATTAATCAATTTTTAATTTATTGTTTTCGAGAAATAAGTTAACGTTATATTGACGCACAATGCCGATTGGCGGGTGTGGAGTTTGTCGCGACATGCACGCTGGCAGTGAACCTGTTAAAGCATTACCCAATTAGGGTAGCTTTAGTCCCACTGGCACAAAGAATTCAGTAAAATAAAGGCAATAAATTAATGTAGAACTTTCGCAAGTTCGAGTTAGTATTGCATCAGCACTTTGTGTTAGAGTCTTTAAAATTGACTTTTGATATTTTTATATTACACTGACTGATTAGTAGCTGAGTGGACAAACGCTTCAGATTCCTACCAGTGGCGGCTCGTGAGTTTTTAGTGTGCTAGAGTGCTAAGATTGAAAAATACGATATTGTTAATGTTGTTGTAGCCAAAAATGATTTTTATTTTTTTTCAAGATTTTATTTTTTGTATGAAGATTTTCAGGATTTTTCAGTTTTGGTGGTGCACTGCACGGATTTCTGAAAAATCTTCATACAAAAAGTTGAAATTTCAAAAAAAAAAAATTTTTTTTTTCGGCTACAACAACATCAATGATGACGGCTTTTTTCAATCTTACCACTCTAGCATACTAAAAAGTCACGAGCCGCCACTGATTCCTACCCGGGCGTCGTGTGTTCAATTCCCCTGCCAGCTAGGTCTTTAATAATTTCTTCAAAAACATTTTCTGCTTCTAATGATGGCAGTAGGAGATTTTTAAAAATATTTTCAGGTTATTCGTAACCCGGGAATGTTTGCATTTCTTTTAAAAAATATATTTTTTTTTTACTTTTATCATTAAATCACCTGAATAATAATTATAATTACCATAGTATCAGCTTGCTGAAATTTTGCATTGTGCACGCCAAAATATATCCCTGGCGCATCATTGCCCTCACAACGCTTTGCATTAATGTGCAGACCCAATATCATCTGGCTGTTGTCACTGTTAAAGTGCATCCACATTATGCAGTGGCGTGCTGTAGCTATCCTTTTTGTTACTATCGTACGTTTTATTATTGGAATTTAAACTTCATTCACCATATGCGGTAATATAAGGAACTATCAAGAATATAAGCATTTTATTATTGTATTAAAAAAATCTGATTTGAATTTGTGTGGAACAGAACGGGACTCATAATTTAAAGTGAGGGTTTTTCAAAAAATTCCGTTGGTTTTTTTAGTTCAATGCAATTTTAAGTAATGTTTAGTTGAGATTATTGCTTCTATCAGGAACCATTATTCTTTGAAATTTCCAATGATCACATGCAGTACCTGTATTTTCATTGTTTGATTATTTCTCTTAAGCTTCTCACAAGTCTGAAATTTTCGTTACCGAAAAGTATTTCCTTGAGATAAAGGTAAGTAGAAAAGTATTGAAGACGAAAGAATTAAATTTACTTTGAAATGTGTATTTGTCGAAAAACTCTTGACTAACTAGACTGACTAACTCGACTAACTCGACTGCCTCCCAACACATCTCACCGCAGTGTTACCATAGTTCATTTTTTATAGTCAACAAGAGTCCCGACTGCTCCCAACCGCCTGCATTTCCAATTGGGGTATTTCAAACTGAAGGTAGTGTGGAGGGGAAGGAAATGGTGAAGACGGAGGTTAGATATCATCCGGCTATTCAGATCTGATAACCGATCATGGCTAAAGCCGCTACAAACAACTTTTCGATTCTGAATGGTGGTCTTTCATCAGGGCGATACTTAAAGTACCCACAACTTTGGAACATACGCAAATATATTTTATATCTTTAATTTTGTATGAATCAAAAGTGAAATAACACATATTAATTAAATAAAATGTATTTGCCTAGGTCGGGATTTGAACACGTGATTGCAGGATTCGTAGTCGAGCTTTTGACCACTCGACTGCGGAAGCCGTAATTAAAAATTGACCAGCAATATAAATGCTATCCTTTTATTTTTTAAATAAATGGTGTCTGGGTGCTATTATTTCTTCAAACTGAAGTTTATTCTTCCTATATAATTTTGCATCATATACAACATTTCCTATTTTTTTTCTAGTGCCTTCATACACATATACCACACCTTACTCCCATGCAAAAAGTAGGAAATCTTTTTTTGCAAATAAATCTTTCTTTTACAATAAAACCGTGATTATCTGAAAATACCTTCAGAGCAAACCCCTGCCTCGTGGCCTCTATTCTCTAGCGGCTCACATCGCCACTACCTGCAGAACATTAATCCATCTGTACTCTAATTACTGTTATTACCCTTCGGCGGTAAAACTGTGTTGGTTCGTACTCACCCGGCGAGCGGTTTAACGTGTCAATCTGGAGAACGTTGGGATATCATGCGAATAACTGGTGATTTGTAGCACACAGTCATAGACTTCGCTTTGTGCTATAATTATTTTTGTTCAGTGTTATGGTGGCTAAATTATTCCGCCTTATTGAGCACAATTGTAGAGTATTATACACGTCAGTGTGTAATACCATACAATAAAGGTGATCTATACCCATTGTAAGAAAACTTTTGCTGTTAATTTAAGACATTTCGACTTCTGGATTATAAACAGGCGGTCATCGACCTTTGTGCTTTCTACTTTCGTTTGCTTCGCTATTCCGTACATGCTTAAAATTTGTATTTTATCAATAAGCGTTATAAATATTATCGGAGGCTTTTGAGCTGAAATAAATGACTCAACAATGAAAGGTTGCTGAAAAAAAATAAGTACACAAATGATGAATGATTTCGTGAACTTCGGAGAAACTGGCAAAACAATCACAACTGGAAAAGTTAATATAATTAATGAATTTAACTTCATTGTCAACAATAAAGATGTTAATGAGTTAGTGGAATCTATGTCAGAGCCTTTGTCAAATGAAGATTTGATTAATCTACCAAATATAAATGAACTACGAAATGGAGAAGAAGAAAAAGAAGACGATAGCGAACTCACTGTTAAAACTTTGACAACTAATAATATGAACGAAGCCGTCGTACATCTTGGCAATTTTTTACCATCGTAGAGGATGTATAGTGTCAATGTAATGTAAGTATCCTAATGAAGAGCGTTTATCTCATGTACGAAGGCCAATAGAAAAAGACACAGCGTGTTATAGAGAACTCTGTATCAAGAAATGAAAAATAAAAGTACGGTTCAACTAACTCTTGATAAATTTATGAAAAAAACATAAGCTACTAATCAATAAAGTGTTACTTACTTCTATGCTAATGCACGTCATTTTAAAACAAATGTAAAAAAAAACACTTTTCCATTTGACATAATGATTTTAATAATTATCCGATTAGTAGCCGAGTGGTTAAAAGTGTCGCGTTCTTAACCAGACATTGCGGATTCAATTATCTGTAAGCTCAGTCCTCAAGAGTAGGAAGAATTCAAATACTGTCGGCTTATTCATAATCCGGGAACGTTTGACTATTTTTAAAATAGAAAAAACTTTTTTTTGTGAAAGCTGCCTTGCAACCTAATCATTACTAACCTAATAAAATTGAAATAAGAAAAAAACGCCTATATTTTTGTAAATGTAACACAAAGTGCATGTAATTAAAATTTTCTTGCAAGCTGACGACTATCGCAGAGTTAGCAAATTGATTTAACAATTTAGAAGCATCGCAAAATAACAATTTAAATAGTTTTAATTTTGACCAATTCTCGCTGAGAGGTGAGTAATTCCTTCTCAATTTGGATGCTGCTTCCGAATCTCCATTCCTCGATTTAAATTACTAAGTTTGTATCTTGGCCGTTGCGGCGGGGGTGAAATGATTGCAAACAGCTGATGATTAAACAACCCCTTTTAGCTTTTACTTCAGCTCTGGAAGAAATTCTAACACTTGTAATTCCTTGAACATCCGTATATTCTGTACACGATTTAATCTAATAATAGTTTTCACCCGTAAAAAATCACTGGATATAATTTTTCTTGTCAATAAAAAAAATAAGTTGCCTTAATCTACAAATTTTGAATATGGAATAATTTCTCGTAAAATGCATTATGGGGTTTATTGAGTAGACAGGATTTAAGAAAATTATTTTTTAAATTTTGAAACACATTTTTTATTATTCTTCGTCTTCTTCTCACGTGTTGGATGGGTTGAGATTTACAAGCCTAACCACGGCAAGTAATCAACCCTCTGAAACCTAGTGTTAATTCAAATTTATACGAACTTAATGATTTTTTATCCAATTAGTTCTCTCGTAGCTGACAATCTCTCCCATGTCGTCTTTTTTTCCACTACATTTGGATCTATGTTCCTTATACAAATACTGACAGCTTCCGCTTCAGCGGTCGTGCTCGGTCTGGGATCTATCAGTACATTTATTATATCTTTTTATTCGTACAGTTTTTAAAAATAAGACTGTTATTTTTGTGTATAAATGTATTATTTTTATTTTACCGTACTAATTGAAAAAATCATTTTACGCTCACAATATTAATTAAAATTATCAAAGAATCGTTTTGAACTTATTGAAGAAATTTAAATAAAATTTACCAAAAACTTTAATATACCGTAAAGTGAGGTCACTTTACTCCAGTGGAGGTGAGTTTACTCCACCCGAGAAATTAGTTATCATAGCATTTTACAAAAAAATTAATCATAATTTAATATGGGTAATGAATGGCCTTAAAAAACAAAGAAGTCTCTATGGTATCTATTTAACCACGATTCAATTTGAAATCAGCCCTGTGGCAGATTCAGTTGACATTTCAAAGTGACGTAACGTTTTTGTGCAAAAAATCATCACATTATAATTTGTGTACATCTCAAGTACCAAAACACATATCCAGGTGTTTTTTTCTCAAAATGTATTAAATTTAGTTGTTGTTGTTATATTGACAATATTTCTTCATTATATCTTTATCTATTTAGTAGCGAAAAGTGGAGTGAAGCGACCGCAGCTTACGGTAATCTAAGTGTTATCAAGTTTTTCATTTTATATTCTTTAAGTGAAAACAATAGTTCGGGTCTCAAAGGATCAAAATAATAAAAACGTAATGGATTCTTGCACGTGTCAATTGTGTATTAAGAACACATCAAAGTAAAGGTACTTTATAACTTAACGTTCTGCTTTTGGCGATGAGAGTTTTTGCAGAGTCCCATAAAATACAATAACATACCTACCGTTACAACCACAACTCTCTTAGAGTTTCTTTGTACCTCGTTCGCATTTTCCAAAACGCGCTTTACGAAGAGGCTGAAAAATTCAGTGGCGTAACTGTGATGGATCTGGTGGTGGCAAAAACCGAGCTCGATAAATCTCCTTGTAGCTTCGAGGGTTAAGCATCTCATCAATATTCCTGCTTGGCTCTTTGGCTCCCGAGTCACTGCTGCGGCGGAACTTCTTTACGACGCCCCGGGGCACAGGTTAGGTTATGTCAGCGAATCTAGACGATAAGCGTTAACGGTTCAAATATCATCGACTTTCTACATTGCATCGTTAGGAAGGAGAGTTAGGATAAATAACTAGCTTTTAAGTTATTAAGCTGCGTCGCAAAGTTTTAATAATCTTTGGTGTGCCGGAGGTGCCAATAGTCACGGGGACGGGGAATTCATCACTGTCTTTTCAGGAGTTTTTATCATTAAAAAGCTTTTGTTTGCGTATTTTAATAAGCCGTAATTGAACGCAAAAAAATAATCTAAAAATATAAATCCCTAGAGACATTTTGCGTTGCGTTAAGTTCTGTACAAGTAGAGTAATAAATATTTGAAAATTGCTTACGTCCGTGCGGTAGAAAAAAACGATTTGCAAAGTGATATTACTGTTTTTATTCACAGAAAAACTTCTTGCAACTATTTATATTTGAAAGGATATTATTTTTTCTTTTCTTAAATACAATAAAACGACAAAAAGATCTTCCCATTAGAAACACATTATCTGAGGATAGAATAACTAACAAAATAATCCATATGAAAAACACAAGTGAGTCATTGCGAAATTACGGTCGGCAAGATACTGTTAAGCGGCCGCTGGGCCATTTGGAAGTTGGTCAGAGATTCCATCGAAGATGCCGAATCTCAGATTCTACTATTTTTTTATGATGACCACTGTCACGTCACCCCAATCAAAGGGGCAACCGTCAGGGTTTTGACCCTTTAAGAAAAAAGGTTTAATTGCCTTCTCTTTGCACGGCGTGTTTTCCCGTACCGTCCATTGTATTTAGTTGAGTGTTCAATAATTAAGTCACCGCATTATGTTGTACAAAGTATATATTTAATTAAGAATACCCAACAGATGTACAAATAATAATAGGTACGTCTGAACCGTTTAAAAGCAAACTAAGACTAAGAGTATAGAAACATGTAAAGAACTGTATTCATTTTTAATTATTCATGCCCTTTTAAAGCTTTATACAGAAATATTAACTTTTTCTCAGACAATAAACACACAAGCAGTGCAAAAAATATTTCAAAAGAAAATAAATAAAAAAATTGAAAACAGGTATAAAAATATTGTAAGTTTGAAAAAAAAATTAAAAGACCGAAAGCCTTTTCTTAATTTTATTTTCGGAAGTCGAATAGCAAATTTTAAACATAATGTATGCAAGCAAAGTATCTGGGTGAGTACCGTGTTGAGTCACCTTCGTTGCGATACCCATCCTTAAATCATTTAAATAATCTTTTAATAAAAAGTTTGTATAAAAAGATACTATGTCTTTCAATTTCTACACTCAGATAGTTTATCTCACAAGACCTATCTATACATTTTTTAATAATACCAAGTACCAGTCTGAAGATGCCAGTAAGAAGATAAAACCGGTCCGGTCCTAATAAAAAAACAGTCGAATAAAGTGAAAAATGATTTTTTTTATTTCATTTTTTTATTTACTTAACTTCATGTTTTTTTACACTATTGTACATACATTGTCCTCGATGCTAGGAGTTTACCTGTGATGTGGAGGAATTGATGGTATTGTTGAATCATTAAAATGTCATTTCATCATGAATTAACAGTTTCAAAATCAGAAATTATCTATAAATGTACACTGTTCAGCTTTGCACAGCACCTTTCTTTAGGTTTTGATTGAATTTTGATGAATATATAAACAATCATATTAATATAATAAAAAACAAAATTATCTTTTTTTTTCGTTCTTAACACTCAATGGTAGATTCTAAAGAAGTTAAGGTAGCAATAAAAATATTTATATTTATTTATAAATATATATATATCAAATTTAACCAAAGGTACCTACTTGGTATGTTACATTAGTGGAGTTATGTGTTTTTGGGTGAATGCATTTTGTGATTTAATTGGTGACAAACGTAATGTTTTCCTTTTATAGCCGCTTAACCCTAAATTGTTATAAATAAAAATAAAAAATCTACTTAATTAATTTTCATACAATAAACCAATATAATTTCAGTTGTGATGTGAGAATGTAACATTTTAAAATTAATAATACACAATTCTTATTTTAGCACATTTGAAAAATTTATGCTGCCGCTCACACAATAGTTGGTGGTGTAATGTTCAGCATAGTTGTCTTCCGTGCATTTAATTGATCGAGTTTCCATTCTTGGCCGTAGTAATTTAAAAAAATATATTTTATTTTATTTCAATTGATTTTTTAAATACTCAAAAAAAAAGGATGCAAATATCCAGCTTCACATATCCTACAATTGTAATATTCAGTGATTTTTTACGGATCAGACTTAGTTAATGATAATTTCTTTATATTAGTGGAGTGTTTTTTATGACCACACGGACACTTCTGATTATCTGGAGCCACCGAGCGCATAGTGTATGTATGTTATGGAAAAGCAAAAAGGTGCGAAAGAGAAAGGCTAGAAGAACATGATAAATAATGAACATTACATTGCATAGCTTAGTTTATTTCAAGCAACCAACGAAAAATTTCAAATCTGAGTGGTGGGCTTTTACCAAGGAGGTTATAAAAATTTCTTGCTCTCTGGATAACCAGCATGCGGAATTATGATTAATAAAATTAAAGGTTTTTAAAAGAAGGTTTTCTCGTTCGTCTACATGAGCGTTTCTAAAATATTTTAATTTTTGGCAGATCCCTCTATTTTTTCTTTTAAGAAACATAGCATTCCCAAGTTATGAATTATCTGGAAATACTGAAAAAAATACTTTTATAAGATAACTTTTGTAGCTCTTCGTATGCGGGTAATTTTAAAAAAATCGTTCTTGGTGGAAGTCCATGTTTGAGCTTTAAATATTTAAAATCTTACATTTTCGGAGGTACTGAGGCATTTCCTCATTTATCGATAGTTGCTAAGTTTGCACATTTTATATCTCTATATAAATACATAAGCCTATAAACATATGTTACGAATAACAATACAATATTTGAAAAACTTCTCTCATCATAATAAGTGGAAAATGTTATTTGCGAAATGATGGAAGACTAAGCTAGCAGATAAATTGAAACCATGACGCTTGGGTGGAAATTCAACGCATTAATCAATTAGGCTACTAACCAGTCGATATTATCAAGATATGAAAAACTCCTACTGCCATCATACGGCGGAAAATTTTGATTGTGCAATGATGGAGAACTTGGCTAGTAGAGGAATTGAATACACGCCGCCCGGGTGGGAATCCGACGCGTTTGTCCACTCAGCTACTTACCGGTCATACACTTATTAGTTATACACAGTAGTTGAAGCTATCAGCATGCGTCTTTCTAACCGTGCACCCGTGGTGATCCGAGCTTCTTCTAGACCAGCATCAACAAATCCTAATATTAGGATAAATTGTATATAATCTGACGGCCCCAGTTTGGAGAAATATACACTTTTTAACTCAGAGGACATGCCTTATATAGATATACTCGTATTTATAATATAACCCACCTTACAACGTCTCCCAACCGCGTGACGACATGTTTTTTCAGGCTGTACATAGTACAGACAAGGGAGGATTGTGTAAGGTGTCACATACAAAAAAGTGAAGATCCCATTTGATCTACCAATAATGATTTCTGTGACGTTTTCAAAGCGTAGAACAAATATAAAGATACCTTCTTTGATTTCAAAGGTAGCTGCTTTCAACACAATATTCCCCTAAGCCCATTCCCTCCCCTGCACCGACCTTCCCCGCATTCAGGCTCGGTATGACAACTGCCAAAGTCGTAACACGTTATTGTTTTCAGTAATACAGAAGAACACGCCTCGCGCTGTTTGCGAGTCGACTACCCTTGAATGTTTAATATGCCGAGCTTAGTGGTTCGTGTTCAACACACAATCGGGAACATTAAATAACTACTATTCTTTGCACGCAACAGCTTCAAAAATGACCTATTTATTATGAGAACACCATTGGAACAGATTTCACAACTTGGCCTTTATGGCGTAAATATGACAAAATATTAAGCGGCTCACAATTTTTGCATACAAAAAAGTTTGTGAAATCATCGGTTGGTAACGAGACAACATTTTTAAACGCAGGTATAACTCGCAAAAAATATAATCAACGACATCGGAAAATCACATACATTACCAGAACATGGTATTTATTTAGTCCATTTCAATATAATATACGTTAAGTGATGTTTTTAATTGTTTTGTTTTAAAAAATTATACAATTACGCTGCACTAAAAATGTTGAAAAAAATCGTCCAAAACGAAATACTGTTTTTAAATATTCTTTATTATTATTTCCCATTTTTTGTGATTTTTTATACAAAATGCTTCTTTTCGCCTTACGATTTTTAAACTTTTATTTAATAGTTTATGTATTTTTTTTAATTATTTGAGCTTAACAGAAGTTTAACCTAAAACTAGAATGTATATACATTCTCCAGATACTCCAAAACATAAATTTTTTGATCGTGTGCAGAATTTATCTCCACATGTGTTTCTGCCAGAAGAGATGAAGTTATTATCTAAAGGTTAATTTAATATTGTCCTGATGATGGAAGGGTACTTCCGAAACCGGTAGACATAATATTGAATAATAAAGTGGTTATAAACAAAGTGTATGTGTTCTATTTATAAATATGGCAAGCCAGAAAGTAAATGCTTTTTATGAATATGTAAAATTAAATCACTTATTTTTATTAAACAAAATTTATATTGTTTTATTGACCTATTATCGTTGTGTGCATAAGGTATCAACAATTTACCATGGTATAGAGTTGTATTCAGTGCGTAGTTTAGTGCTTCTATATTATACTTTGCAAATAAAAATATTACCTATGTTGTGAACACATTAATTTATCATTTTTACATACATCGTTTTCATTTTAAAAAATACTTTTGAATATTTCAGTAAATTTTCAGTTTTTATTTGTAATCAACAAAATAAAAAGAAATAAACGTAAAACAAAATAAAAAAATTGCGATAACAATTTTTACAAAAGATCATTAATGATTACATACTCCACACACGATGATGAATTCCGTGGATTAACTATGTAGTATTGTGCCTAAGACAATGTTTATTCAGGGATATGTTAGTGATTTTTTTAAGCATTTGCTTTCGGGATAAAACCAGACTTCTGCAACACTTACTGCAAATCATCAACTATAGTAAATTAATATTATTAATATAATTAACATTATCAAATAATTTTAAAACATTAGGTCAATCAAATTATATGATTTTTAACAAACTTGGGGTTTGGCTGTTCGAGTTTTTTGCACATTATCATAATATGACGCGTAGTCCAGAATGTTTTCAACAGCAAGGGTAATTATGACCACCCTGTAAACTGTAAATAATTTAAAATCTCACTTTTATTACAGTATTTTGACGGCGAGGCGAGGACGGCGTTTAATGTTAAAGCAATTATTTGGCGATCACGTAAATAATATAATTACGTGGAGCGTAGATTAACGGAAAATAAAAAAAATATACGTTAACCCATCAAAAAAGCTTTTCCTATTTTTAACGAAAAATGGAGACAACTTTTTGGTTGTTTTTACAATCCATTAAAGGGTACATAGGTATTTTATAAGTGTAACTTCTAACAAATTTCGTTAATTTAGAACAATAAATTATTGGAGATCACACAAAAGCATTTGTTTTTATCGTTCTTGCTCTCATATCAATAATTATTTATTGAATTATGTTGTCTATGATTTTTTGTGATATAAGCCGGTCACAATTTAATTGTCAGAGTCCGTTAATATTAAAAATTAACCTGAGTGGAAGTTAAGGACATTTTTTTTTTATTTTAACATTAAAAAACAATGATTTCTCGAATATGTATTTCATAAATATCGACTGTGTTTAAGTCAACGGGGTTATGCTACATTTTTTTTAAGGCAAATTTTGGCCTAGGGGTTTAAACCACTGTCACATTTTATACTGTCGCAAATCGATCAGTGCCATTATTATTATTTTACCGTTACCACTTCAAATAATCGACAATTCTCGGCCCGTTTCGGGGTTTGATCACATTATGATCGGGTGTCAAGCATAATATATATTTTACGACTTCCATAGTCGAGTAGTAAGACGCTCGACTACGAATCCAAAGGTCGCGGGTTCAAACCCGGCGAGCGCTAATAACTTGAATTTAAAAAAATATGTGTCATAACACATTGAATTCATATAAAACAATAAAAAATATATTTGCGACACGTTCCAGAGTGTTAGATACTCCAAGTTTTGCCCTGGTGAAAGACCACCATTCAGAATTGAAACGTTGCTTGAAATGGCTTTTAGCCGTGTTTGGCTTGGATCTGAATAGCCAGCTACTTTCCAACCTGGGATGCCATAGTCTCACAGGCTCTAGATGGTTGGGAGCAGTTGGGACTCTTGTCCGGTATTCACTATAAAAAAAAATTATAAAAAAATAGTACGACCGTTATTTTATAACTAAGGCCTAAATGTTCTTGCAAAAAATGTAGAGTAACGCCTTTTAGCTAAACACTGTTGAGTTGGTAGATAGGAATTATATATTACGACAAGATCATTAAGCAATATTTTGTACTTCAACATAAAAGCCCGGTCAGCTTTATGTATTTTTGTGATAAATAATATGTTTTAATTTTGAAAATAAATCTGCTTTTTGTACATGTATTACCATTTTTTTCTTATCAACTTTCTTGTGTAAATTTTATGTGTAATATTTGAAAATTAACACTTATAATTGAGAAAGGGTGTGCAGAAGGAAACTCATTTTTTCGTTCAATAGTGACACATATTCTGAATGTAGCAAGCTTTGTATGGGCACTAGTGATTATTAAATGAGATGTGTTTCTGTTTTACAGACGATAAAATACTACAATGGCGTCATGACGTTACGGAATGGGATGCAGTAATGCGATGGAGGTAATACATAAATTAATTCATACATTGACATTATACAAGCCATAATGATTACAGTCAAATACCTTTTTCTATTTTTTTCTGCTGATGTGCTTCTAGCCAGTTTTAATTTGTTAAACACATGTTTTTTTGAGGTGAAAAAACTGATAAGGATATTAAAAGAAGGGTGAATACAGGAAACTCCATTAATGGTGGACTGAGCGCTGTTGGCGTCAATAAAAAAAAAATGTCCAAAGAAGCAAAGCTAGCAGTCCACAATGGAGCGTTTATACCAACCCTGGTGTATTTATTTTTATTTTTTTATTATTCATCTTGGTTAATACAAAATGTATGAGATTGCTCCGTGTCTGTCTCACAAGGAAATTAATGTGTGTACGAGTATGTCAGTGAAGCATGGGACTGGCAAAGGAATAATGAAAGTATTCACTACACGATTGCGTTTTACATACTAACTTTTTTTTAAACTCTTGATTTAATGTTGTATTCTACGCATTTATTGTACCCCTTTATTTAACTAATGTGTATTTAATGTAAAAGCCTTTAAGGCGATAGTAAAATAAATCAAATTAAATTAAAAAATAGACTGAATGCTGTAGAAAATTAATTCCTAATTCATATACGCGCTAAAACCATGTATGTCCGTACTAAAAATATTGATATCCGGAAATAAGGCAGATTTAAGCGTAATAAATACGATTAAGGGACGCTTAGATGGTTTGGGCATGTAGAGCGGATGATTGAAGAATGGGGTGTGAGAAGAAAATATGACGTGAAAGCGAATGAAACGCCCGAGGAAGACATGGCACGATCAAGTAAATCAAATACTTGAGTCGGGCCGTGTCAGGAGTCAGAATAACAAAAGAGTATTAATGGGATTATGTATCAATGTGAATGAAGCAAGGAGAGTGTGCCAAGACAGATTTGTATGGCAGTCCATCCTTTCTGCCTACTCCTGACGGCGTAAAGGTTAGTTAGTTAGTAACAAAATAAATGGACAAGTATTTGAAACGGGTAAATTATAGTGCCTAAATAGCATGAATAAATAACTCTAGGAAATAGTTTTAACTGCTGAAAATACATATTTTTCGTATTATAAGTATCGCCCCGTTGAATCTCTCTACTCAGGCGTACAATGCCTGGCGCACAATCTCGACACGAATCAATTTCTCTCGGACTATGCCGCATGCGTCACGCATCAACTTCCTTGCAGAAACTTCAGGTGAATTTAAATAAATACTTTTTTTCTATTTCTTCCATACATCGACATAAATAATGATAATTGTTTAATTGTGATATTTTAAGCGGCAATTTTTTTTAATATTTTGCATTATTTATGCAGTCGTATATCGTCACTTGAAAGGCAAAAGGGCTTAAGCGACACTTGGGAAAAATAGTTTTATCAGTTTTTTTTTCTGCCGTTTGACTCTGAATTTTGTGACCTTTCAGCCACCCAAAATATATCTATCAATTGGAAGAATGCTTGACTCAAGCGACACAAGTTTGGACTGCTTTTTGTCACTTCAGGCAACTCAGTAAGAGCATTGAATTACCTAAGTTATCTTTTTTTTAAATCCAACCAGGTACTGAAGAATGAATTTTATTGTAAAACAAAAAAAAACTTTGAAGTGCTCTGGTAAAAACATCCCTAAATGGCGCTTGAGCCCTTTTACCTTTCGGCCGACGATATGGTTTTATTGTACAACCGTCTGAGGGTCCTCATTAATAAGAAAAATATCAAAACAAAAGTGAATGATACAGTTATCTGGATAGCCATTTGTTCAAGCTTTTGAAGTCCACTTGGAACGCAATTCCAAGAAAACACATTATCAGAATATCGTAAGGATAAGCGAATGGGGTAGTCCGTATATATCCTGATACATAATCCTTTGTGTGTGGTCTTTCTAGGGTCTCTCGAAAGATTAAGGTCCCCACTTAATGCGAGATTAGTTCTAGGCCTCTCCGGCTTAGTTGTGAGCCCTAAGTACATTATGCTTATTACAATATTTTTTAGAAATCTGAGAACAAGGATGTTGAGATTGTTTCTCATTAGATTTCATTTAGTGGGTTGATATTGGTTTTGATTTGAGCTATGTTCAGACAATTTCAGCTTTTATTTACTTTGATTAGCTTATCATTGACCTCATTTACTATCTACAACGCGTAAGGAAACTATAATAATTTACATTGCTGGAGTTTTGTGTACAATAAAAAATAAAATTATGCGAAAGAATAACAGATTAATAGTATTTGTATGAAAAACACGTTAGAAATGCGATGTATCATGCAGAAACAAAATCAACCGTGAACTCGAGAATTTTATAAGATTATAATACCGTTAGATTCTTAAATTAAGAAAAACTACTATTACTAGCCAATTGGCAATGTTAAAAAAATAGGACGATTAAAATATAGGACACAGAGAATTATGACCAGGCGGTTGTTCTAGTGGAAGCAAACTAGAGGCAGATCGAGAAAGAGTTGAACTTATTAAGAAGAAAATTGAAGCAGGGTGGGAAGGCATGAAGACTGGGAACGAAAAACTAGAGACCTGAGACCTGATCTGATTTTTTTTTATGCAGAATTGTTCTTTAGATACATATCTAGCAAGGAAAAATGAGATGAGTCAGAAAATAAAATTAAGTGCTATTATTTTTTGAAAAAGGACATGTGACATACGACATAATTAGATGCCAAAAATTAAAAAATACTAAATTTTGTTTTATCTTTACTGAACATCTGAGTTTATTGACTCATTCTGTTCTTCCTTGCGCCTACAGATAAACATAGCCTGTTCAAAAGAAAAGGTGAATTTTAAAATTTCGATAGCTGTGCACATTCGATTATCGATTTTTTTTATCAAAAATCCTTTTTTTTTCAAAAGTAAAAAATTGAAGAACACACAAAAACGTTACTAACTTTTCCAGTTGTCAAAAACAAACTACTCATCCAAAATGGCTGATAATGCTAACATATGATAAACATATGTGTACCAACATAACAAAAAAAAAATCGATAGTCAAATGTACACAGCCTGCGAAAATTTAAAATTCAACTTTTCTTTTGAACAGGCCTCGTATATTAGCCTAGTACTGGCAGCATAAAGTATGTTTGAATATATCGTCTTTAATGTAATATAAATTAATAAAAATGAAATCGCTTCCACTTTAAGACTCCTAGTTTGGAGTGAAAATATTTAGTGGCCTTTGTGTGCCTCGGCGCATCGTATAGTGTAGATTTAAAGACTTTGCCGAAGGTAAAGGCAAGTACACAATCCGTGCAATGGCGATTGGCTATTTTCCCGGCTGAACCCGCCTCCTACCAAATTGCTTTTTGTGCATCAGCTATCAGCCACATTCTTTCGTCTGTCATACTCTAACCGTATAACGCGAAACTAATTAAAGGTGTGCTACGTATAGTTTTATTTGACAAATTAGTATTTTGTTACTCTACGAGCAGTTTTAGTTTTTGGGCCCTAGCGCCTTAATTAATGCAAGCATTCAAATGGATACTAGAATTGATCAAAGCTGATTTTATGCCCTTGGTATACGTAGTAAAACATTAGAGTACATAGAGTAGTATCTATCCAAGTCAGTGAAGTCAGTTTTTGACTTGTTTTTGATGATTTTAACCTGACTTGGCGCGCCTGGGCGTGGCTAAGACTAAGGCTACGGTATTTATACATATCCATTCATATCACATATCGACATAATGATTTAGTTTTTTCGTATGGCCACTTTTTCACAGTATGTTTATCAACAAAAATATAGCATATAACCTAAATAACCGTTTAGTTGTGTCAAGTTTAATGGCATAATAAAAAAATGTGGGCGGAGTCCCGCGGTGAGCTAGGCTTGCTAGGAGCTTAAGATCATTGCGACAGTATATAGAAGCGGTCTATAAAATTTGTTGTATCTTTCTCTCTCATGGTGTACGACGTAAAAACCCGGAGAAAGTGATTTATCGCTAGTTTGTGTAGGTTGAGTAAAAATAATTAGCTCTCCCTCCATATATTGTTACTTCAAGAGTAAAACCCTACAGTTACCGAATGATCAATCATTAATTCTATGAGGAGAAGGGCCGATGTTAGCTTAACGAATTAGATAAAGTGGGGTTATTTAGATGGTTTTAGATGAAAAGGAGGATCATGTTAAAACATACCGCGTAAGAAAGTCACCGAAAGAGTCTAGAAAGAGGGCAACCCAGAAAAACATTACGCTAGGAGTTCACCTGTTCCACCTTCCCCGTTTTATTACTTTCTCCACTCCCTTCAGCCTCTTCATATACCCGATTAGGATCATCATAGTCCTACTGGCTCTGGACAGTTGTGAGCATTTGTGGTGCGGGATTCAGATTATTATTTAACTTTCAGTATCGCCCTGGTAAAATGCCAACATTACAAATCATCGAAGCTTTGCTTGAAATAGCTTTAGCTGTATTTGGTGACCATATTTGAATAGCCAGGTACTTTCTAACATTCTTCTGTCACATCTCGTACCCTTTCCTTTTCTTTTCAGCGACATGTCCAAAATTGCAGATGTCATGATCCTACTGGCTCCGGCAGAGCGAAACTTTTGCGCGGTATTAAAATATAAAAAAACAAAAACTTTAAATGTGTTAGATCTGAAAGAAGTGTCGATATCATTCTATCTTTTTTTCTTGCTATTTTTTTATCTTTTAAGCTCTCAGATGTAAAAATTAGTTATATTTGTTTTAATTTTCATAGTTAATTATGCCTTGTCAAGTTTATTATTCAGTTTTAAACTATTTCTCGAAGCAGAGTAAAATCAAAATATTCCTTTTCTGACGGGTCCTCGCTATAATTAATGAAGTCATGATGATTCAGACATGCGATGCATTAATCACAGATTCAAGTCAGCCGCTGGGGTTCAGTGGCGTACCCAAAGTTAAGTTTCGCGGCTGGGGTAAACCATCTTTACGAAGAGAATGGGGCATACGAATATAATTTAGTTCAACTTGAACAAAATATGAATATTGTCTATATTGCTTACCCTACAAGCCATAAAACAAGGTTATTGAATGGCGATCGTTAGTCAATATAAAAAAGTCTGTCTATAAACCACATTACAATATTCACGTCCAAGCATAAGAGTACGAAGTATTTTTTTACCCCTTTGAAGCCTTAAATGGGTATGTGTGAGTCCAAAATTGCTTGCAATGAAACATTTACCAATACTTCATAATAAACCGTACTAGAAATCACGATATTTTTAGTGAAGTAATTCTGAAACTAACTATGTCATGGCCTAGATTGCAATTTCAGGGAAATAATTATGCTGTATTGGTAGAAATTTTTAATTCATAACTTAATAAATAAAAAGTATTGTTGTTGGGACAGTTTTGTTATGATTAATTAGAAGTAAATAGTTTTAATATGTTTTTTTCTTGTGTTTTATGAAATATGTTTTATGAAATATGTGTATTGTATTTTATGACATTATTTCTTATTACATATTATTAAAAGGTTCTAATCTATGGTTCATATAAATAAATAAATGTCACGCTCTTATACGGGAACATTATAGTAAAAGAATATAACTTTTTGTGTCGGACGCGAATGCCCCGACAGCGGCGCTAATGTAGGAAATAAGTTAGATCTAAGATTTCTCAATACAAATTGTAAATTTTATAATTTCATGTATGTTTCTCTCGGCTCGCTCGGCCTCAAATGAGACAAGAGGTTGACCTTGAGGCTAAAATCCCCTAGACCCAGGCTGCGAATAACGCAAACGCGAGCGGCCTAGAGCGGACACTCGCGACCGAGCTTTACAAGTCTCAGCGCGGACCGAGGCGAGAGAAATCAATCTATCTGACCTTATAACGGGAGCCAGGTCAATCACACGACCCAATAAATTATACCGTCGTAAAGGCCTGACTCCCAGCTACAAAAACAATGTTAATTTAAGTATGTAATTATTAGGCTAAGTTAGTAATTAAGATTTTTAGCCCAAAAAACGGGCACCTTTTTTGTGCTTGTGTTTTAAAATGTTTATTCTGAACTAAATAAAAATGATGGAAGAGTGTGGAGAAGTTGAGGTTAAAGGTGATGCTTAGGAGAAGGGGATAGATTAATTAAATCTGTCCCACAAAATTACCAACCGGCCGGGGAGAGAGCGAAAGAGGATGCTAAATCCTCTCATACATCGCTCATACGCCTCGGCTGTGCGCTCCCAAAGCAATGAAATATTGCGCAATAATGGGAGAAAAGGCAGATCACCAGCATCCTCCGCCAGCATCATCTACCTACCTTGACTTCTCTCCGCTTGACATCGCCTACAACTTGACTCCTGCCTTTTCTTCTGACCATCGCCTGCCCCCCTGGACCGCCTGACTACAACTTTCTACGGACCACGCCGCAGCATCTTCACTTGAGAGCAGAACCAGCCCCTACAAGTCAACCCTAGTCGACTCCCTTACAACGAGACGACCCCTTGGAGCACTTCGCAGATCGGGACCGCCCCCCCTATTACAGTTTACTTGTGTACCTGATCACGTCGGGTACACTTTTACTCTGCGTAAAAATAAAATGTTTGGTATATAATTTAACTACAAATTCAGCTGAAGAACTTTAAAAAAATTGTATCAGGTACTAACTTAATTAACTTAAAATAAAAACTGTTCCAATAAGATTGGTCTTAACATATCTCGGGGGAAAAAAACACCAATTTTAAAACGGAAACCCAAGAGGATACAAAAATAAATTGTACATGCTGTATTCATAAGAAATTCGTGACAAATAACACTGTTACCTTAAGATTTTTTTTATACTAAAAAAATAACTTTCTGCTGAAAGGCGTTACTTTACAACCATTGAAATGTTTTTTTTTATAGGTATCATTGAACCAAATTGTATATTTATACAATTTGATTTTTCCATATTTTTTCACATTCCAAAGCTAGATACAAAAAATCACCGTCACGTGCAATATGTCTGAGACGCCGCTGCGCCACTGGTGTAACCCTTTTATCTTACCAGATAGTGAACAATGGTAACATGTTTTATCTAACCAAGCTCTATTTGTCAAAATCAGAACTTTTAAAGTTCAAACTTTTTGCTTTGTTAAATGGCGTCTGTCTACTTCTAGAGAGAAATTAATGAATATTTCTGTAATATTTGAAAAATTATTTGCATAATATGGTTTTCTATGGCAAAGGATTTTTTTAGTCAAAAAAATTTCGAGGTCTATTCTGAAATGACATTGTTGGATTTCAAATAGACAACTTGTTAGGTTCTCACCTTTTTGTTCATGATCCAGTCCTTACCTATTCCGCCAATTTTCCATTCGGTTTATTATTGAAAAACTGTGCCGGACGTACTGTGCCGCGACAATTATAATGTGTAGTGTTAAGTTAGACTTAAGATTATTTTTCATATTGTAGGAAATTATTATGTATGTATATTTCTCCCGCGGCTTGTTGAGTCACAATGGGGCTCTGCGTCATTGTGATACAATGACGCAGAGCCCTTCAGGCTGGGTCCTGCCCGACTAAGCTGGAAACTACTGCGATGACGGGGCGCTTAGCGCGGACCGATCCCAGCCGAGCCCGGCGAATCTCGAGCCGACTCAAGCGGGAGAAATCAATCTTTCCGACCTTATTACGAGAGCCGGGTCAATCACACGACCAAATAAATTATATCATTGTGATGACTCGACTCACGGCTACACAATTATTGTGAAATTAAAAATGTTAATGTTAGAATAAGGTAGTTATTAAGAATTAAGCTCTCGAAAACCGGGCGCAATTTGTAACTTGTGTTTTAAAACCTTTATTGTGACATCAATAATAATTATAGAGAGGCGATTGAAGTTGAGGTAAAAGCTGGTAGCAAGGAGAAGGGGATAAGTAAAATTAAAACTATTCCCAAAAATTTTCATCCGCCCGGGGAAAGAGGGAGCAAAATTCTCCCATAAAAGTTCCCCTCACTCCGGCTGTGCGCTCCCGAGCCAATTAAATATTGCGCTAAAACGGGAGAAAAGGCAAATCACCAGCATCCTTCGCCAGTACCAGCCATCTTGATTTCTCTTCGCTTCGACATCGCCTTCAACTCGACTCCTGCCATTCATTGACCATCGCTTGCCCCCCTGGACCGCCTGACTACTAGGCGCGGCCGGTGCATCAAATGCTGACTTATTCACCGAGCAAAAAAATTAAAACATGTGTACCTTTAATGAAAGTGTAGGCACTTTAACTATTTATAGAGAAGGTCAATTCTTCGGTCCTTTTGCCGAGCGAAGACTTCAATCACCCTTGTATTGAAATCGGGGATGGTTTGGATTAGCTTTTTCCCGATACTTAACGCCGACAGCACATTTAATCTGTTTTGGCTCATGGTGTTTCTTAAAAAGATTTTTTTTTAAGGTAGAAAAACCTCTTTCACTCTCAACACTTGTCATCGGGATGGTGTACACAATTTTAAGAAGCTTCATACATTGGGTGAAAGAATCCGTAACCGATTTTATAAAACAGTTGTCAAATGAATAAAGCCCCATCAGCAGTTGCGTAATCGTCACTAGTATAAATTGTTGAAAGTTCATTTTTCAATTGCACTTTATTTAAAAATGCATAGGTTTTTAGAGTCAATTCAAAATCACGTTCAGGAATCGCATCTATATTTTACAAAATTTTCACACGCTAGTAAATTTGCCGCTGTGTGGTGGTTATTAAATTCAAATCTCTGTTTCATTTGAAATAAAATCAAATCGCACACTTCTTTGCAAATGACGAACTTCGTAGTTTTAATTCATTTATCTGGGGGCTCCTGAAAACTATCCGTAGAATCACGCACGTTTTGGATAGTTTTTTCGAACGCACTCAGGCTACTACGAATAATGACGGGTTCAATGTTTTTTTTTCTGCAAACATTGGAACAAAATATCACATTGAGGCATAACCTTATGAAAAAAATTTAACCAATATATAAAGGTTTCGTCTTTGAGGTAATGCAAAAGCATGCCAGCTTGATTAATTGTGTAACTGTCAAAAATTTTCCGAATTTGTAATGGTTTCAATACACTCGATTAGGGATTCTATATAGATAAACACTGTTCTGACTATTCTTACATTGAAATTTCACCTAATCTGCGGAACAGAGGGCATTTTTCACTTGAATATTATCATAAAAATATCTGTACGCTTAGAAGACCGAGAAAAAAAATGGAAAGCCTTGTAAATTCAAATAAAATGTTTTCACTTCCTTATTTTGTGTCACCGATTTTTCAACAATTAGGTTCATTTGATGAGCATAACAATGTACATAATGGGCAAAGGGATAAATACTTTTAACTTTCGCCTCAACACCCCCAACCTTCCAACTCATAACAGATGCACCATCATAGCACTGGGCGATTAAATTGCTCGGTGTAATACTAAGCGAGTTCAGTTCTTGGAATATTGTTTCTGATATTCCATCAGCGCAACGGAATCTTGGCATCAGGTATTTCCAAAAACGTTCGTGTATTTCGCCCTCCCGTTCATACCGAATTATAAGAACCATTTGATTGATTGTAGAAACATCTGTCGTTTTGTCGGCTCGAATGGCTAAATAATCGCTTTCCATGATGTGTTTTCGCACTTATGCGTGGTATACTTCCAAAATGGCATCTAAAATATCATTTTGTATAGCCTTTGAAGTACTTTTAAATACCGTAGCGGATTCTAGATGTTGTTTCATAGCCATGTCAAGCTCGGCAACGAAATCAACCAAGCCTCGAAAAACTCCAGGGTTCAAAGTATTTTGTCTCATCACGACCGCGCATGGCTAATTCATAATCACCACAAAACTTCATGTAGTCTATAAGTTTAGACACAGTGTTCCTATTTTTTAGTACAAGTTCGTTATGCTGCTTTATCTGCAAACGGTAACCGAAATCTAATTCATTTCTAATATCAACAACGCCTAGTGACGCCAAACTAAGCACGTTGTTTAAATGAGTTTTTGAAGTGTTATTACATTTTATACTCTCGGACAAGTGACTTAAATCACAGACGCCATTTAATGTCCAAGTTGGTTCACCACAGAAAATTAAAATAATTCATGCACTTTATCCCAACCTTTGATTCCAAAACATTTTGGAATCCTTATTAAATGCGCCAACTTTTAAAGAAACTTGCCAAGCTAGCGTAGTACTTTTTTTTTCAGTACAGAAAGTTAAAATTGGGCGAAGTATTCATTTTGAAAACTTAGTTGGGAAAAAAGTGTCATTTTCTTCCAAGCTGGGGTAGTTGGTTTGAAAATTTATGCAACAATTTACAGAAGCATTATTCAGAATTACATAATTAAAAAAAATTGTAGTAACGGGAGTTAAAACACCATCACAGGGTGTAGATTTTCTCGATTTATTTTAAATGCCCATAATTTTTAAAATACATAACTTAGATTTAAAAAAATATTTTTCTGATAACGCTTATGACTTTGCCTACTTCCCGGTTTCGGCTTGACGTCGAGTTCTGGGACACCCTGTATAGAAGCGGTCCAAGAAATTTGTTTTCTCTTTCTCTCTCATGGTGTACGATGTAAAAACTAGGAAAAAGTGATTTATTACAATTTCGGATGGGTTGGGTAAAACAAATTAGCTATCCCTCCATATATTGTTACTTCAAGGTTTGAAACAATATTAGCTGAGCTTTGATGTCAGATATGAAGTAAGCGCATGAGTGACAAGAGGACACTCAAACAAAAGGTCTGAAATCAAAATCTCAAGCGCTCTAATATCGCACGAGATATCTGCTGACCCGTTGACTCGTGGTTGCATTTTGCAAGAGAAATATTACTTTCTTTCTCAAACCCGTAAGCAAGTAAGCGCATCTTTCGGAATATTTCGGACGATTCCGGCGATATTCGTGATCCGGCCGGCGCACGAAAGTCACCATTTTTTTGGTAGGATGTGTGATATCCACGGTTTACGGCAAAAATACTCGCCTATACAAAATTATCCGACAACAGAACAATCCAGTCCCTTTCTTGATCTTAAAACTTAACACAAAACAGTTCACAATATAAGAGAATTCAAATTTACTATGTGCTGCCGGAAAGCATAGAAACATAACACCTTACAGTAAATTCAAGAGGGGTTGCAAAAACCACCTACCCGTTGAAACATAACGTCTATTATTAATTATTAATAAGTTGTTTTGTGAGTACGTACATCTGTACGAGAATAAAATTTTCATAATGGAACTGATGGATGTGTATTAAATTTGAAAAATTTATATTTTCAAAAGTAGACAAGCGTTAAAAACTGTACATTTGAAATGGGTGGATAAGAGCAACCAGTTTTTTTTTCTTTGGCCAGTCAAGTTACATTCCATGATTTTTCGCGGGTAATAATTGATTATACAATATATTTTTTAGTTCGTCATCAGTTAAAAGTAAACTTTAATGTTTTATTAAATAAAACTATTTTTTTTTTATAGTGAATACCGCACATGAGTCCCAACTGCTCTCTACCGTCTAGAGCTAGTGAGACAATAGCATCCCCGATCAGGGTATGTTGTGAGGCTAAAGGTAGTGGAGAGGAAAATAAGATGAAAAAGGGGAAGGTTGAAAAGTACCTGACTATTTAGATCTGCTCACCAAACACGGCTAATTTCAAGCAACGTTTCGATTTTGAATGGTGGTCTTTCACCAGGCCGATACTTAGGGTATCTAACACTCTGGAACGTGCTGTTAATATACTGTACGTTATTTTTTATATAAATTTAATGTGTTATGAATATTAATTAGATAAAAAAACTTATTTCAACAAATAAATTACTTTGTAATAATTATATAGACAAATATAATTTTATAAGACGTCTGTTTTTCTGTAAAATAATTTATTTTAGTTATTGAAATGATAATGAAGTTTTTAAGAATACATTTCTTAATATATTATTCCCAAGGAGTTGAAAAAAAAAAAACTCATCCCGGCTCGTTAACTCTCATGGATATAATTCATGGCTATGAATTTAATTGCCTGCATTATTCAAAGCTCAAAAACTAGTATAAAAATGTTGTATTTGTGAGTTATCTATTTATGTGTATGTATTTATTGTAATCCGATTAAAACGTCCTCTACAACTATGTCAACAAGTTCTAAATATAAATACCTTTACCCGTGTAAATTTCCTTCCACGATTAAATAAAACCACGCAGGTATATTTACACCTTGTAATAATGTCAAATAAATCTGCTGAAACACAGGTACGCCGTCAGCGGCCTTATCCGCAAAGGGCTCTATAGCGGAAGTAGCAACAGCGGGCGGCTCATCTTCAAAGGCTTTTGCGCCGGAACATCCGGTATAGATAAACCGTTTCCTCTCCGGCCACAACGAGCCTAAAAGTGATATGATTTATTACGCTGATACAATGAAAACCACTTGCTTCTTCACATCTCCGCCTCGGATCAGTCAAATAAGGTGATTAATCTAGCGTTGAGCAGGGGAACAAACAATAATTAAATACTAACTAGGTTATAATAATATTTTGATATCGTGTTTGACATGTTAACGATATTTTGGTTGCTACAATCGCTTTGAAAGATTGTATTTGTGTAAACTCCAGATTAATTAACGAAAATAATTAGTATAACCAAGGGAAACAAGTTAAGTGTTAATTTGAAACAAATGATTTGGATTAAATTAAGTTTATTATTGATTAATTTAATTATTCTCGTTATCCTGTTATATTATAAATAGTGGTATAAATCCAGTGAATGATAAAAGAACACAATTCTGAATCGAAACTTTAATTATTAAAGCTCAAGGCATGTTTGATGACCAGATCTGAATAGCCAGATTCTTACCCACCTTCCTCTTACCCATCTACGTCCCCTTTTTACTTTCTTCAACCTCACAGCATACCCCAATTGGGGATGCCATAGTCTCCCCAGTTCGTGGAGTTGCGGCTCTCACATAAATAAATACACGTTTGCCTATGTTGAGTTCTAGATCGTTTTATACTGTCCTAGCTGTCTATGGTCCTAGCAAAGGAATATTGGCGTTACAACTCTTTGAGGCACGGAATATTATAAAATAATAAGCCCCAGATTGCATACTAATTTTATTTTCACAAAATTTTACTAAGTTGGTTTATTTTTATTAATGAGGATGTATTATTTTTTTTTTAAGTGTTTAATTATAGGGTAGTGAATTCAATAACTAGTTTAAATACATGGAACTACTTACAATCAACAACACTTAAACAATACAGTAGTAGAGACGTCAAGTAATTGCTCTATTAAAGTTTTGCAAATCTAAGTATTAACAGTGACGAAAATCTTTTAAAAAGTGCACCAATCAATGCTTTTGCAATCCGCGTTTCATTTCTAGTTTTTTTCAAAACAAACATTTGTATATTAGTATAGTTTTAGTGCATCATAAGATAGTTAAATCAATACAAAAACAATCGCATTGACAGAAGCATCGTAAGGCTAACTTCACACAAGGAGGTCGAACACGCAAAGTGACAACATCTACTCAAGTTATGGATATATTAACTGAAATGAGGCAGGAGTGTAAAGAAGTCCTTAAAGACATCACGGATTTCAAGATCACAAGTGAGTATTAAGCAAATAAAATCGACGACTTCTCCAAGCAAATTCAAAAAATGAACAAAAAAAATTAAAAAGTGGAAAATGAACGAAAACGATATATTTGATTCAAAGAGTATTATTAGTATGATTCAACTGATATTGACATACCTTGTGAACATTCTACCACTATATGAGACGATTCATTATGAAGATTTAGTTAGTCTCACACAGTTAATATCAGTTGGAGCAACACTACGCTTCTGGTGTAGATAATTACCCTGTAAAACCTTAGACTGTAAAATAAATACAAATAAAATGCAAGTAAAGAGTTTTAGTACAAAAGAATCCATAACAATATACTGGTAATATGAAGTACCAAACAGGTGCCAATAATCAATATATTTATATTTTACTGTACCTTGTGCTGCATAATGTTATTAATTAACTTTTACTCAAATACCTATTTACTATTGTTTGGGATTCCGACCCCCTCGATTGAACCCGTTAATACTTCTCCCTCACGTCCGTGAGTCCGTTGGCAGTCGATCCCCGTGTCTGTGAAAAAAAACTGAACCAGTCGTACTTTATTTTTTGTTACTATAATTTGTATTTATTTTGTAAAAAAAAATAACTTATTTCTTATATGCATTAAATTCAAAAAATTTGTAATGTATAAGAAATTTAATAAAAAAAAATATTATTATTATTATTATTTTGCTTTTTCGACCAACCACGATCTTCTGGGCCGCTTCTTACTAGAGATGGCTATGCTTAAAACGGATGTATATAAACATATAATGCGGTAAGTATTATAAATTTACTTCATAGTTTAATATGTTACAACATATTTCCGCCAAGTTAGTAAATATAAAGAGTCGGATATAAAATTAAAAAGGCGATTTTTTCTCAGATAGTCGATTTGAAGCGCACTTGATGTAAAATACCACAAAAGTGCGCTATATAAGTCTACTTTTATTATTATTATTATTTGTAACGTTTCTGCCGTTTTAAATAGAAAATATTTTCATAATAACAGAACAATCTTTTTTAAAAACAGAATTAAAATGATTTATTATGTCAGAATATCACACACGTAATAATATCAAGAGAATTTTGAAATAACGATGGATGCTTATTGTTAATATTATGTTCTTAAAAATACGAATCTCCTAACGTACCATCAAAAATATTAAAAACTGACAAAACACTCATGAAAAGTGGTCATTTTTACTACTTGTCAGGTCCTACTAGTATATTCACGTATTTAACATATCGCAATAATTTATTTGCTCGCATAAAACAACTTCAAATATTTCAGTAAACGAAATCATAGGGAATGACCTCAAAAAGTGATTTTTACGATGAATGGTGTGAAGTTTACGCGTATGGCGGATACGGTTTCACGCGCCGACGCGGAAAATATTATGTGACTTCTTACTTTGTCCCCCTCTCTCTCGTGGTGTTCAAAGTAAAAACTCAGAGAAAGTGATTTATGGCACATTTGTATTGATTGGATCAAAATATTAGCTCACCCTCCTTATAAATTGTTCCTCCAAGGTCAAAACCATCTCGGTTTTTTAAAGGAATATATTTCTTTCATTTTTTTTTGAAAAGGGTGAAGTTGAAATATTATTAGAGACTGCCCACATAATAAAACTGAAAACATCTTATTTTCTCTCCGGTTTCTCTGTTATATTTTGGGCTTTGTTGAAGGTTTGTTTAAACAACCTCGCTTATACTTTTGCTAGGGGTGTCGATCAAATTGATTGATTTTTTCGGTTTCCGGCATGTTTCTCCGATGAACCCATTCAAAGTGAAATCAATAGATTGAAAAAAATTGAGAGAGAATAAATCAGAAATGGTTTGGTAAAAGGGTTGACAACAACTTTATTGGAAGAAATGTTTCTTAGAAAATTAATAAGACGATCCTTTCGCAAGGGTTGGGGAGAAAAATGTTCCCGAGGGAGCGACTTGGTTTTCCTCTCTACCCGTTTATTTTCCCTCGTCTAGAGCCCTCATTTCCCCCAAGACAATATCAATTAATACAAGATATTAATGACTCGGAGTGAGAGTCTGTATTTATTTGGTAGATAAATCTTCGAAAAATAATATATTTTTGTCAATGATACTCTTACTATCATGGAAAAACGTGAATACGTTACATAAAAACGAGTATTTATTTCATACATTTTTTCCCATAGTGCATTTTCTTGGCTAAATTGTAATGCGATACATCTTCGTGATATACGATTCGCACAAAACATATTTTGTCTTTTGGTTCGGTACGATTACATATTTATTCTAATATTAACGGAATGGGATTTATGTGACTCAATTCAATACTTATACTGTATTTTTGTTCGTAACTATCTTCTATTGAATATCTGACTATCCTCTATTGAAGTATGTCGTGTGGAAGAACGAAGTTGGGTGAAAATGAGATAGACGATATGAAGGTCAGGAAGTACTTGGCCATTCAGATCTGGTCATTAAACAAGGCTAAAGCCATTTCTCGCAACGGTTCAATAGTGAATGTTGGTATTTTATAGGACAATACTGAGAGTATCTAGCATTCTAAAACGAGCTGCGCATATATTGACCTGTATTATGAAATATGCACATTAAATGTATTTGCATATGCCCGGTCTCGAACCCACGACCTTTAGATACGAACCAAACGTTTTGTTCACACCGCTTGGCCAATAAAGTCGTTCTTCTTAACTCTTTATTTCAACACACGTCTGCATCAAATTACCTATCATCTTTTTTACAAGAAAGACCAACATTTTCGTGACAAACAACCTAACAATATTTAAAAAAAACTCCTACTTCGAGAACTTGGCTAGCAGAGGAATTGAACCCACGACACCCATGGTAACCCAGTCAACGCGACTATTAACCGTTCAAACGTCCTTTTTCGAAGCCTCCTTAATTATTTTCTACCTTATATGGAACGTACTTATACATTCGGTGTAATTACTGGACAATTGAGAACAAAAGCAAGGATGATATAATGATAACTGTTCATTACGGTTGAGGTCATACTTACGAGTATGAACATTTATGAAAACACTTAAACATGGTATTATGTTAAATTACGCTGTGTAACAGCGTGGTTCTAGGTAGAAAGATGACCTTTGCGTTTTAACCCTTTTCAAATAAAACACGTTTTTTAAAAAGAAAATCCTCTTCTATTAGAACAGAATTAAAGTGTTTGAGTGTGTCTCATTCTCCTTCACCGCGGCGAGTGAATTCAGTCATTTCTACAAATTGTTTACACCACGCGGCGGCTGACTAAAGTCATTTTCAAGTTTCGACTTTGTTTTTTGAGTACATGTATGTCGTATTCGGGAGAAATTTGTTTTAAAAATAATTATATTCATTTTTGGATTGACATCCTTGAAAATCTTTATCAATTACTTCATTGTTTATTTTATAAAATAATAAAACCGAGAGCCCGGGGACAGCCTTCAGTTGGAGTTTTGAAACTTGCGGGCGTGTTTGATGGGAATCCTATAGAGCGTTCATATAGATGGCCTGAAATTTACCGCGTTTGCTTACATCAACACAATTATGGCGTTATCTTAATTTGGGTTTATCTCAAGTTATGTTTATTGATACTTTGGTGTTCGAGGATGATTTAAGGATAGTTCATAATTCATATAATGTTTTTGTTTTCTTAAAAGGATCGTTTTAAACATAACATTCGACCAAAAATGCAAAAACAAAAAATGTACCGCATAGGGACGACTGTTAAGGTATATTTATTTTGCAGTTAGAGGGTAAATTCCTTCTAATTTTTTACAGTAATACAAAACATGCTTATTGTTATATATTTCATTTTCAATTCTAAAGTTGGTGAGTTTGAAACTTGTCACATTAATTTGACATCGTCACAATTCAACGGTTAGCGTTTTTTGTTATTTATTCTGAAATTTCAAGGGTTCTCGTTAAACGCTGATTGTCGGTCCGCTTCAGCTTTTGAGCAAATCGCGGTCAGCTTAAAAGCGTAACGGTTATGTTGCTATGTTTGACAGCTGATCACAATTCGATAGAAGCTTAAACAGGCCCAAAATCGGCGTTTAACGGGAACTTTTCAAATGTAAAAAAAAGCAAAATGGCGATAATTGCTGAATTGTGACGACGTCTAATATGGCGATGTTTAATGTGGCGAACATTTGAAACAACCCAGATTATTTTATTCACCATATTAATACCAAATTTGCAGGTAAAGACACCCTTCAGAGTAAAATGTCAACTAAATATGTAAATAATAATTATTTTTAACCTTTTCCAATCTAATTCGTTTTTAAAATACTAGGAAATGTCATTTTATAATACCAATTTTAGTTCGGTTCCAGTTTGGTTGTGCAGTAATAATACAAATATTTTAAATTTGTTTATTTAAGGATTCAATTTTTGAAATATCGCCCTAAGGCTCAGCACCCAACAATGGCGCTAAACGTCACTTTGTAGCAATCTAATACAAGTAATACTGTACATGGCTCATCTGTAAATTCTATATGAAAATGTCTAAGGTTTCAAGTGAATACAAATTTTAAGCTGTAATCTTTTAAATCCTATGAATAACATACTAAAATGTCAGCAAAAGGTGCGATTAAAAACCAGTGAAGACATTTTTGAGCGCTTTACCTAAGGTTTCAGTATGCAATTCATAAAGAATTAAAATGAGTACAGTAAAATAATTTTATTCACCGAAAACTTTATATATTTTCGTAACTAGACAGTAGATACATAGAGTCTAGTAGAAACATAGAATTTACAAATAAATCATTAAATTTATAGTATTGCTTGTATAAGAAAGCCAAAATATGTGTATTTTCGGATGCCGACCATTAAGAGCTTAGCAGAGCTCTAAAATAACTCAAGATCATAGTCAAAAATAAGTGCAATATGCAACCCGTCACATTAACGTGTACAATGGGTATTTTAAAATGAAAACACGGCTTTCAATATCTAAAAGAGAAAAAAAAACACAAATAGGAATATTAAAAAATATAGTACGTTCTCCTTTTAACTAATAGACAAATAAGTAACCAACTGTACTACAAAGTCTGCCATATTTACTTTGCCATTTTGGTCAATATATCGTTTTCCATAACGCTCTTTATACATTTTACTGCAGTTAAAATCATTTAAATATGCCGTTAAATATCACATATTTAACAGATTTTTTGGCTGAAGCATCCAGTATTACAACAACTTTTTCAGCTTTTATTGGACATTTTGTTTTTCCATTGAAAGGTCCAAGTTAATCTTCTGTTAAGCCTCGTAGTATTTTCCATTGGTACCACAGTATAGCAATAGGTATGATTGAGGTATACATTTTGTAACAATCGATTGAACTCATTCAAATGATTTAGAAATTGAATAGACGTGTCAAACCGTTTACATCGATTACAAATATTTATAATAATACAAGGCTATTTATATGGCGCCATTTTCGTGAAATATCACCTCAAGGGTGGTTTAAAAATATCAAAAACTATCGCTAAATTTATCATAAAACTATCTATGTACCTCAAACTATCAAAATCGCCTTATTGATATTAATTATTTACATTTGTCGCGGGCTGTGTAAAATTGACGAAACTTTTTGTTTAGCAGTAGATCAAGGATTGAGGATTGCGGATCATTACATGAAAATATATTATTATTCTGGTGAGTTTAGATGCTAACGAGTTAGCCTTGCTGTGTTAATTAGGGCAATTCTGTTTTTCTGTTAATCATGGATATGATTTTCCGAAAGTTTTGAGTTTAGCTCTGAACTCTGTCGAGTCTTTTATTATTCTCAGATATGTGGTGGTCTATTCTCGGCTTCAGAACCTGCCACTCCTGTAGCGCGCTCTCCGAACTTAGTGTCTGGTATGCGCTTTGGTTCCTTCAACCTTCCGAAAGCCAATGATTTTTTTTTTTTTTATATATAATTTAATTGAATTAAATTTAATATTATTATTATTGAGTTCTGCTATTTTCAGTTTTTTTTTATTTTTAGTGACAGCTGTTTCGGCGTTTAAGGCCATTGTCAAACTGCCGATGATATTGCCGATCTAAGGGTTGGCTGTCGCAAATTGGAATCTTCAGGGATATATAATTCCGATAAATAAGTCGGAAATATTCCGTTAATTAATTTAAATATCATTCAGCAAAGCTAAATTAATTCTAACGAATAGGTATCATTGGTGTACTTCATGGTGGAGTTCTAAGTTTCTTGGCTCTAGATCACGGGGTAAATGAAAGCCGTATTCAATTTAGGTGGGTTTTTTTGACATGCATTTAAATCTTAAATATGAGCTGTGTAATCAGTTTTTCGTCCTTTTAAAGTGTGCCTCGAATTGTTATCTCTGCCGTCTTAAAATGTACACAGCTTTTCGGTCTGGAATTTCTAGGTTATTCACATCGTGAACCATGAAGTTTTTAAATATCCATTAGACTATAAAAAATAAGACACGGCAGAAAATCTATGGAGAACCAGGGTAGACATATAATATATGATGAATTATAAAAATGTGTCTTTGCACCTTGCTCTTGTATTGATTTTAAGTATTTATCTAGTAAGTATTATTCAGAATCAAATTATTACTCTAATTGGCCACCTCTTCACATTATTTTGATAATGCCTTGCACTATGTTAGTAGAGTAACATGTTGTAATAACTGATCCAGAGAAAGAATTTTATTGTCTTTATTTCGGAAATTGCAATTTTTTTTATTTATTTAATTGAAAACCGCAGAAGAATCCCGACTGTTCCTAACCGTCTGGAGTCAATGGAACTATTGCATCCCTAATCGGGGTAAGTTGTAAGGTTAAAGGTAGCGGCAATAGGAAGGAGATTGGGAAGAGGAAGGTTAAAGAATACCTGACTATTCAGATCTGGTCACGAAACGTTTGGATTCTGAATGGTGGTATTTCTCCGGGGCGATACTAAGTATCTACCACTGCAAGTTGTTCTAATTGCTTTCTAGGAATCGAAAGCAACGAGGTATCTAGTATACCTCTTAGAGAAAGTTTATCATCTCCAAGTCTGTGCTATCTCCGAGTTAACTTTGCGACCGTGGTGTGAATGAAAAGGAAACTTGGAATAAGTTTCTGCTTTTCTGTGAGGTTTCCAGTGAATAATGATAATACGATTTGAATTTGAAAAGTTTTCACCTTTAAGGCAGGATGTTTGGAATTCACACTTAGGCGTTACCCGTTTTTTGCGAAAAATGTTTTTGGTTTGGTAAACGCAGTTCACTCTCTTTCTAATTATTGCTCTCAAATGAAAAATCACCGACTTTTTTGTCGTTTGTTTATTGATTGATATTTTTTTGCAGATGCCAGTTGTTTTCTTACTTCTCCTCCACCTTTCGTTGAATGGACCAGAGGAAAGCCAAGCTGTGAACCCTGGTAAGATTTATTATTTTTATCGTCTAAGTTTTTATAATACTAATAATTGATCAAAATTGCAATAAGCAGCGAGCACACTATTTTTGAATTTGTGTTGATTTCGCCAAAACACTTTCAACACTGCTGCAACAATCCATCAGAATTCAAAAAGTTTGCTTTTGTAACAACGATTCATTGTTGTTTCAAAACAAAAAAAGGCCAAAAAAGCTATAAAACGTACAAAAACACATCGTGCAGCTACTGAGCACACGGATAAGTTTTTTTAATGTTATTTGTACACTTATCTACAAGGTGTACGACAATTTCAAAAGTATGACACTATTATTTTTTAGATAATTACCGTGTATTTATTTTTTTAAAGAAAACTTTAGACACATTGTTGCTTGACATTATACTTAAATGAAAATGTATATTGTTTTCAACTGCGTTGTAAAAAATACGAGTATACATTTCGTCAACTAGTTTTGGTTATTTGAAACCCTTCTTTAGGACAGCATTATTATAAAATAATCCAAAAACCCTCCCCTTTTACCTCTCCCTCTATGATGATCTGTTTCCATCTGATATGATATTTTTCTCTCTTTATTACCAAGTTATTTTAAATAAATACCGTTCCGGAGAAGGTTTGGAAACAACCGAAATTACTTGAAAAAATGTATACATTCTAATAAAGTGATTCAAAACAAAATATCTTTTCATTTTACTTTATATTGTAGTTTTTACAGAACTAACTTATTGTGTGAATAATTTCATTTGCAAGTTATTCTAAAAGCTCTGGTGTTAAACAAGTAAAATACTCTTTATATTAATTTCAACATACTAAAATACCATATAACTGCATAACAGCCTTTTTTTTAATAAATTCAACTACCACTTCAGTGCGAATTATTTAACAAACAATTTCTGACATTTGCTCTGAATTAATATTTATATACAATTGAAAGACACTATTCATGTAAACGAAATTTCCATAAAGCTGCATACAAACCATTTACTATCAGTCTCATAACCTTTTCAACATGAATAATAATCCTACCTCCAGGTTCTACCAATTGCTCGGAAACATATTTTAATATGATTCCAATAACACTATCCGTGTCCAGAATCTAGAGATCCTCCTGACGGTATAGGAAGACCAGTCTTTTTACTATCCGTTCAACGGCCACTTCAACGTGAATAATTTTATGTGCAGGTTTTACCAATTGCCCTGAAATATCATAGCATAGTTCCAAAGACACTATTCGTGTCCAGAATCTAAAGATGGTAGAAACAGTTGACCTTGTACTCGCGAGTGGTACAAAACGACCCAGTATTTTTAATATTCCATTGGGATCACGTATTAAATATTGATTTCGATACCGTTTCGAGTCATGTAGGCATTGCCAAGGGAAAGCGAGCCCTACGGCTGCTACATCACCGGCATTCCCAAACGACGCAATTTCATTTATCGCCCTACAAAATGCTAGCTGTTAAGAATGTTCGAAGGAAATTTTCATTGAAATGATAAAACAGGGACAGACGCTGCAATAACAAACATCCTGGGGTGGTTTCATTGATATTTTGCGCTACAATCTCCATACAAATCTTACACAGGTATTTCAGTGTGCCGTGAATACTAAGCCTGCGATCTTTCGCAACCTCCGTGGCAGAGTGGTAGCTCCAGAGGTCACCGGTTCGAAATCCGACGTAGGCGAATGAATATTTTACTGGGGTTATATGAATTATTTCACAAAGAAATCAAATAGCGCAACGTATTGTGACCGGTTAGTAGCTGGGTTGAAAAATATGTCGGGTTCCCACCCACGCATCGTGAGTTCAATTCCTCTGCTTGCTAAGTCCTCCAATATTACACAAGCAACATTTTCACATGTTATGATGGTATTAGAAGTTTTTAGAATATTGTTGAATTTTAGACTTTCTTTTTTTAATGTTTGTTATATTTGGACCGAAGGCTTCTTTCAGAATCGTCTTGGTGAGAGACAATCATTTAAAATCGACATTTCTCTACCAATCTTTCTCAGCTTCAGGTGAAACTTTTGTGCGGTTTGACTTTCAAATTCACTGATTTTTAATATTGACGACCTCCGTGGTCGCGTGCGCAAATATTTTTTTTCATCTGCTATGTTATTTTAAATTTGATTAATATGAAATAATATACAGTACCTATATATGCAAAACATTCCGGAGTTTCAGGCACTCTCAACATCGCCCTGGTGAACGATCACCATTTAGAATCGAGACGTTGTTTGAAATGGGTTTAGTCGTATTTGGTGACCAGATCTTAAAAGCCAAGTACTTACCAACCTTTCTCTTTCCCATCTCCTTCCCTCTGTTACTCCTTTTATTCTCACAACAAACACCAATTAAATATGTCATAGTTCCATTGGCTCTGGAGAGTTGGGACTCAACAAATAAAAATTATTGCTAGAAAATAACTAAATGCGGTAGTTTAATGTACCTAAAAAATACATAGCCCTTTACTTAAAAACTAGATAGATCAAATAAAATCTCGAAAAATAAATTTAGAATGGCGTTTTAATACGTATTTGCAGATGACCCGTTCTCTGAAAAGATTTTTTCTCGTGTAAAAAAACTGAAAATTATGAAAAAAATTAAAACGCACAAAATAAATAAAATACTACATTGGATTAAAAAAGCAATTCTACGGAGTGTTCAACTTGGTTGTCTCTGTCTTCGTGATTTTTATATGTAAACATATTATAATTAGGTAACACGATATCTAATAATGATACATTATTTTTGTTTGCAAATAATAGGAAGAAACGTTTCTCAAATTGAAGGAGCTTGCAAATGATTCGGTCACGTCAAGTGAGGTATGATACATATTTCGTAGAGCGTGTTTTTTTTTCTTCTTTTAAATATAACCAAGTATGGAGCTTAAAAACTGTTCTGGTTTAATTATTACAATCGGGGTGTCGACTTTCAGGAAGTGGGTAATTCGGGAAGGTGGTCATTTAGGATTTCAGCTTTCAGCTCTCGTGTGTTAGCATTGGAGATCAAAACTCACTCTAAAGTATTACTCAATTTAAAGCGATGTGAGAATCACCAAGATGTATTTCTATATTATCAGAGTATATTCCACGGAAGTTTTTTGAAAAAATGTATAACTTAATTTGGTTTATTGTTCCGATAGATACTGTATTGTTTTTGGTTTATTGTTTATTAAAAAGACGGAACTTTAATATCTTTATATTTTTAAGAGACCGAATCTAGTCTAGTCGCAAATAATAAACTTTTTTATATTTCTTGGGCATTAACTACGTCATAATTTGGAAGAGTTTAATCTTTTACGATGTACATTTGTTACATCAATTTCGATTATTATCGTTTGCATCTTTTGCAGCTTTCTTCACTAATTTCAAGATAAAAACATAACTTGACAACAAGAATATTTCAAATAAATTCGAAAAGAAAACGAAATATCCACTTTAGAATGTAATCAATATGCTGATCAGTATGAATGAATGACAGCTAGACATTTTAAAACTAAGATCAGGGAGTATGAACTCTGTTTACGTAATAGCCATAGCTTCAACAAAAAATATATAAATACTGTTTTAAATTTTCCACCTTAGAAACATTAGAAATTAACAACAAAAAAAATACAGTCAAAACTTATAGTCAACCAAATAATTACACCCTGTAAGTCACCTTCGCTAATAATTTTCCCTTCTTTTTACTTCTCCCACTATCTCCCTCCTCCTTCCAAATCACCCCCCTCAAAACCTTCACCTGACAATATCTAATATATTTCGGTATTTTTATGATTGATGTTAGTTTTAAAAACGCTAGTTAATGACACGGGCGTGTCGAAACTGGTAGTGAATAATTAAAAAATAAGTGACAAATGTACATCAGAACATATAAAACTCTTCAAAAACAAATTAATAAACATGACTATAAAAGCTTTCTGATACTAACCCTAATGTGTAGCAGTGGCACACGGAATTGTCGAAAGTCGGAAGGTCGAACGCAGAACTAATGAAATCCCTGAGCTATGTATGTGATTGTTCAAATTGACGCTTAGTGGATTATTGGTCGGGATGGCAGAATTGGTAGTCGCGCCGCTTCCGTGTGAAGTCAAAGTCTCGAGTTAGAATCTCGGTCGAAACCTGATATTTTTGTTTTCTGTATCTTTTTCTAGTTTCACATTGTTTATTCTTTCAACAATCAATATTACAATTACGCGGAAAGCTTTAAAAATACTTAACTTTGAAATGAAATTGCTGAATATGTGTCTTCTATGATAGCTTTGAACACATCGCATTAAGTCACTCTATTCCGGGCATAATGAGTATGTTGCTCACGTTCCTTTTGGCATTTTTCCGATAAATATTCCCAAATCCATTCCTGTCCCACATGTTGTCATTCTATACTGAATTATCAAATTCGAATAATGTTAGGAAATTTTCAGGTATTTTTGGGGAGGAAGTAATAATTGTTTTTGTCGCTTTCTGTTACCGGAATGTTGTCAAAAAGTTGAAAGGATCGGCCATTCGCGGCTAGAAATTGAAAGGTTTTTCGAGAAATCCACAGAAAGCTTTAATGAGAGCTTGGGGAATGTGTATGGGATTTGTTATTTGGTATAAAAAAAATATTTGAAATATTTTGATATTTGGTAGGTATTTAAAAAGTATTTGAGGTATGTTTGTTGGAATTGTATAATGCTACATGTGGTGAAATACAAACAATGGTCCCACATTCAACTTTCAAACGGAAAACACCGCGATCAATCATCGAGTATCATGAAATTTTCGGATTAACTAAACTATTTTTTAGCTCAAAACCATATTTTTATCATGAGATATTCAGTTCGTAAATTTCATTATGACTGACCAAAAGTATTTCATAATGGCGTTTCCTTTATTTGCTCCGTGTGTTTCAATTGTCCAATAATAATAAAATGACGGCCTCCGTAGTCGAGTGGTTAAGACGCTCGACTACGAAAGTCGCGGGTTCAAAACCCGGGGTACGCAAATAAATTTTATTTAATTAAAATTTAAAGTTTATTTCCGGCAAGTTTCATAGTGGTAGATAGTCTAAGTATGGTGAAAAGTGGTGAAAGACTACCATTCAGAATTTAAACGTTGCTTAAAATGTCTTTATCCGTGTTTGGCGATCAGATCTGAATTGCCAGATACTTTCTAACCTTCTTCCCCATCTCCTTTCCCTTCCCGCTACATTTAGCCTTACAAAATACCATAATAGGGGATGCCATAGTTCCACTGGATCCAGGCAGTTAGGAGCAATTTTTTTTTTCAAAAGTCTTGTGCGGTATTCAATATATTATCTACTTATTATTTTGTTTTTTTAAACTCATAAGACTATCAAAACTTGGACTCGGTAAAGTCTGCGGATTTAAAAACTTATCTGTGCAGTCGGATGGCGTTGCTATTATAGACATCAGGTAAAAGTTAGTTCCTCTCTGGCCGCATGCACAAAAAGTTATATGTAGATATGAAATAATATTAAATTAGAATTTTAATAATTTCAGGTTTGAAGCCAAGCTCACGTAAAAAAAACTCTTAAAATCTTGGTCATTCATTTCATTAAAAATTACATTCCCGGGCTTACAGAGCGTTTGATAAATGACATAATCCCACCTGTTCAAGTTGTCTCTCAAATTCACGGCACGCCGTAAAAACGTCCCGATTTTTTCAATGTGAAAAGAATGATGTGGATCGAATAAATTATCATTTTTTTTAAAGGGTACCTGCTATTTTATCCCCGGGGCTTGGGGCAAATTATTACGCTTCGCAGGTGTTCCAAATTGCCCGGATGTCACCTGGTTATCATTTTTACTTAGGAATATATTGGATGATAATAATTCATCATAGGTGAGGGAAGGTAGGTCCACGGGGGATGATATATGGCCGGCATTTGTGAATTTGTTCTAAATTCTCTTTTTAAAGCTCCTGGTAAACGACCGATATCGAGAATATAATCATTTTCGCATTCGGCAATGACAATGTAATATTACACGAAAAGCTGTGAGGAGCTAAGGCTGTCGTATCAACTTAAATATTACACAAACGTGGAATCATTTATGACTATATTATCAAACTGTATTTTTTATTAAAAGAGATGACTGACCGAAGGGGTAAGTTCTAGTTTGGCTCTGAACTTTTGTGAGTCTTTTGCTAAGCTTTAAGTTCTAATAGTCCTAAAGCTCAATCTCCAAACATATCATCTGGAGTGCGTTTTTCAATGGAGACATTTCGACCATCAATTCCTTTACTGTGCTTTTCATAATATGTAAGAGATAGTATTATTAATAACTACGTCCCCGCTTGTCAATAACGAACCGACGCCTTTACATATTGAAAGAAAAAGTATTAGATTAAACTTACTTGAATAATTAGAAATAAATAAAATAATCCAAATATAACATTCATTGACTTTCTCCGTGGTCGAGTGGTTAAGACTCTTGATTACGAATCTAGAGGTGGCGGGCTCAAATATCGGCGTGCGCAAATACATTTCATTTAATTACTATTTGTTATACCACATATATAGTATGCTTGTGGTACTTTGCAGAGTGTTAGATACTCTAAGTATCGCCTTGGTGAAAGACCGCCATTCATAATCGAAACGTTGCTAGAAATGGCTTAAGCCGAGATCTGAATAACCAGGTACTCTCCAACCTTTCTCATTTTCATCTCCTTTCCCTCCCCACTACATTCAGCCTCACAACATATCCCAATTTAAGATACTATAGTCCCACTGGCTACATATAGTTGTGAGTAGTTGAGACTCTTGTGCGGTATTCAATTTAAAAAAATAATAATAATAATAATAGAAAAATTATCCCAAGTTCATTATTTTTTTTATTTTAATACTGAATAATAATAAAACGCTACACAATATAATTTCTCAAATTAATTCCCCAAATAATCAAGAAAGGTACTAAACAAATAAAAAAACATACAAATACAGAATTGATTTTCAAAAACAGGGGAAAACTATGGCATATCACATTATATATCCTGTGAAAAGGGAAAAGATCTGGTTTCCCGTAGTCTTTTTTTTCTTCTTGATCTCATTTTTATTTCAGCATACAAAGTAACACAAAACGATGTAATGAAATGAAATTCAAATAAATTTTTAACCGTACTACAAAGCCAACACGGTCAATTTACGTAGGAAAACAACTAGCGCATTTCTAAGGGACACGAGGTAAATGCTTAAAGAGTTTTGCACCGGATCAATGGATGAAAGCTTTTAGTCAAAGACCATAAAGGCTGCTACTCACGCACCTAATTCTTACGGAATATATTATACATGAAATATTACTATCGGTGCTTTTAAAAAGTTTTTAATGGTTCTACAGCTGTTAAGGTGATGAGTGGACAGTTTATCAACAGATCTCTTCATAAAAAAATATTTTCTCATCCTTACAGAGTCATCGATTCACTCAAATTACTTATCAAAAGTATGAAACCGTACGTAAATGCTTGTCTTCGAATATTTTTTAGGTTTTTTTTTTAATGTATGTATTAATATGTACTTAGTTGATATTTTTATGAGATTTAGATGGGGGTTTATTTTTGATATTTTTGCAAGAAAAAATGTACCATTCTTACAATATTGCATCATTAAACTACACCACTCTTATTAGCGACAAAGGGAAGCGTAATAATTTGATGAAAATATTTAAAATTATAATGTTTATTATCATCTCATACTTTATTACCCTCTTGCTACGAACTACTGAAGTTTGGATACAAACTTCACAACGTTTGTGACTTGCCAATGTTTATTTTTAAAATGTTTTAAATAAATATTCATACATAGCCTGTTTAAAAGAAAAGGTGGATTTTGAATTTTCGCGGGCTGTGTACATTCGATTATCGATTTTTTTGTTATGTTGGTACACATATTTTTATCATATGTTAGCATTATCAGTCATTTTGGATTAGTGGTTTGTTTTTGACAACTGGAAAGGTTAGTCACGTTTTTGTGTGTTCTTCGATTATTTACTTTATATACGTATATGTCAGATAAGGCTAGTTCACTAAACTCATAATTTATTTATTTCAAATATTATCCATTTACTTATGGTTATAACAATAAATACCCAATAGTTCGTGAGATCGAAAGTAGAAAAAAAGAATTCATATTACATATGTATATGGCACAGCATGTAGAAAAATGTTGCAAATTTGAACCAGTAAAATTACTCGACTAGTTCAGGTAATAATAGTTGTTTTACCCGGACTCATCTTCTTGGTTGTAAATCGATCTGCGATAACGCATTAGAGAGTGAGCAAAAAAGCCTACTAAGACAAAGTGCATTTTAACGTAAAACGTACAATTTAAAAAAAACTTACTTTTTTCCACAGTTTCCCGTTTCACGTTTCTTTTTGCAATCACGATTCTTTTCTGAAAGTAAAAGAGAAATACATAAATTTCAATAAATGCAGTTGTACGTAAACAAATCAATCTAACGGAAAACATATTGAACTTTGGCATAGAAAGCTAACTTCATGAATGAAACAAGAAAATCATGATCCCAATATAACTGATCAGAATCTTGAAGTAACACTGTATGGAGAGAGAGAGTTAATTCTTTTTACCCAACCTATACAAACTTGCGATAAATCACTTTCTCTGGGTTTTTACGTCGTACACCATGAGAGAGAAAGAGACAACAAATATAATACACCGCTTCTATGTACGCGATGATCTTGGGCTCCTGGGTCACCGCGTGACTCCGCCCACATTTTTTACTATGCCACTAAAGTTGACACAACTAAACGGTTTTTTTAGATTATATGTTATATTTTTGTTGATAACAATACTGTGAAAAAGTGGTTATACGAATAAACAAAAACGTTATGTCGACATCTGCTATGAATGGATGTATAAATATCCTTGCCTTAATCTTGGCCACGCCCAGGTCTGCTGAGTCCGGTAAAAATCATCAAAAACTGACTACAATTCCTTGGATAGATACCACTCTCAAGATCAGAATGCTTTTCGTTATTAATAAGCGTATGAATTGCACCAACTTTAGTTTCAAATGTATTTTTTGCACGTAAAATAAACCAAAGAGAATTTGTATTTAGTTTAAATGAACATTTACGTTGGCACGCCAGTACAAGGCATTATCTCCGAAGGTTGTTTGTCCTGATAATGGACTGAAAATTCAAAATGTTCATTTGAACTGTCCATCGCCCGGGGATTACACAATGCCCTTTCTAGTGCTTTCTGTTTCTATCGCGGTACAGAGTGCGAAATGGGAAAATTGATGTGCTTTTTAAAAAGCTTTTAAAATGTAAGAGATACGGTAGAGATTTTCAAACGAAAAGAACTGGAACTGGTTCCTCGCCAAAACAAAAGTACTAGTCGGTAGAGATTTTAAATGTGAAGACGTACTTTAATTGAAGTACTTGAAATGAATGACTTCTTTATAGGCTTTGAAGTTCAACTTCACAACTGAACTGCTACAAATTAAAGTACTTCATTGTTATCTAACTTCCATTAAAGTATTTGTTCAATGAAATAAATTGAATGATGATTGAACTGCCGCAAATTGAAATAGTTCACACGGAGCAGTCAGAATGCTAAAATGAACTACCAACTTCAATTGAAGTATTTTTTCAATGAACAATGCAGGAAGTAGGAACTGCTGCCAAAAAAATTAGTTCTTTGAAGTAGTTCTTTCAGAGCGGCCACAACGCTAGCAGAAACGATTACTAATAATATGAAGACTTCATTATTTTTTTTCTTGTCATGGAACGTCTTGGAACAATACAAGCATTACGGTCTGCCGGTCGCAAATTTATCAAAATGGAACGAAAAATATATATTCTTTTAATTTTATTATTTCTAATTTTTCTACAATGGTTCGTCAAAAAAGTAATTACTCATTCAATTCTGCATTCAAATGCGGCGTTATAAACGTTTCAAGATTTACAAAAAAACGGATCTTCCTATTAAGAAAAAGTGTTTTAACTACTTGCGAAACTTCGTTCGTGGATTTATACATTATACGTTGATCCCGATGACAATGCTCTAAGAAACGCTTCAAATTAACACGAAATTCATTAAACTCTACTCAAGTAAAAATTGAAAGAGTTAAAGTTCTTTTGAAACCGCGGCCATGGGAAATGCTCCCTTTGTCCAGAATTTATTTTCATTCATAAAGTTAATTCATTGTTCGAGGACGTTTTTTAAATTTAAAAATTTACAACTTTAATTTAAGTCGTTTTTCACGTGGGGCTATTATTATGAGACAAATTAATTCCGAATTTTCTTATCTCTAAAGCAACCTTAAGAATTATACATTTTCAAGATAGCAAATTACATTGTGGTGGATTTTCAACCTTTCACTGGCAACACCTTTTTTGAGGTTTGTGAACCACGTGACAGTCACTTCGTCGGAATTTAAAAAAATAATCACTGTAGTGTCATACGCATATAAAAATGTAGTAAATATTTTGTTGTATAACCTGTAAAAAAAAATGAATTCTCTATATTGTCATTAATATCTGGCAACATTGACCGTCTTTAGTATCCAGATCTGAACGTTGAAGTACTTTCCAATCTTCCTCTTCCTCATTTCCTTCTACTCCTTGCTACCTTCTACCTCACATTATACAGCAATTGATGATTTCATATTCCCACTGGCTCAGGCTTAGAGTAACGTAGAGACCTAACTTTGCGAAATTTTGTCCGCACTTTTTGACCAAGCAATGACCAAAGGGTGTGGCCTAAACTCAGAGTAAAATCACTAACAGGGTTGTCACAAATTAAGTAAATTAGGTATTTTGTTGTGAGTAGGTAGTTGTAAATCATTAAAAAGAATGAATGTTGTATATTTTTTTGTTTATTCAAAGATACATTAATCAATAAGATTATTAAAATCTTATTTATAGATAAAAATATAAACGAATTAAATTATTAGTACAGAACATTTTATAATACATCTTATAAAATGAACTTCAGTTCCATCAACAAAATAGTTTACAAACAAAAGTAAAATAAAAAAATGTACGGTGATAACAGATGTTAAATCATTTTCTTAACCTTGGAGTAAGAATATATGGAGAGATCATTTTTTTTACCTATATAAATTTGCGATAAATCACTTTCTCTGCGTTTTCACGTCGTACACCATGAGAGAGAAAGAGGCACAAAAATTTCACAAAACATGAAACCGCTTTTAAGTATTGTAGGGATGTTTTCCGTCCCGCGTTATTTTGTAAGGAAATTTCGAATGCAGATAATAATAACAGTGAACTTTGTGATATTTCACGTCAAGTGCGCTTCATACTTAATTAATTAAGCTAATAATTCTAACTAACAAGGAGAAAATAATATATAATATGTATACAAAATTAAAACTATCTAAATGCATGATCGTTATCATAAATCATCAGAGAACAGGTTCAGAAATGGGTACAATAGTGCATGTGCACATCAATAGATATAAAAAAAAAACAATTAACTAGAAGCTAAGGGTATAAAAATCCAGATGAAACGTATGAATTCATATTAACATATTTGTTAAATCAAAGAAAAAGAAATTAGATTTTTCTCGTCTTTTTTCATCCTTTGGAAATCTAAAAATAATTAAATAAATAATAATATTCCAATTTTGGCATAGCCCTGAATCTGGGGACGTAACCGAAATTATAAATATAACTAAGAGATAAACACTATTCTGTCTTTATCTGTTTGCCAACAATTTAGCGTTAGTATCATGAGAAAGAAAAGAGACCGGGATATTTTCAGAAGCCGTACAATATGGGGATTCCCCATGTAATGGTTTCTTATGTGACAGCTAGTAAATATCTCCAAGTTAAAAATATTACGAATCCACTAAAACTCATTTCAAACGGAAGTTTATTATATTGGAACGAATAGTCCAAAGATTAATTACATATTGGTGTAAGTTACTAGTTGTTTTGTAGGTTAGAATGTTAAATATTTGAGATCTAACTAAAAAAGACGATTTTTATGGTACATACGTGTGAAAACTGTTTGTTTTTGGTCCTTTTGTACTTCGATTGAAGCAACCAAGTATAGCACATATGGCCATGATGTTTTGCTAGATATCGGACAAAAAATAACTCAAGTTTTTAACTATTTACGCACTTTTGACAGTCCGTTCACTTGACACTCCAAACGTGAATGAAGTTCGTCCAGATCAATTAACCGCGGACATGGTATTAGCCCGCCCCAAATCATGTATTGGTTTCAACAATTGTTTGTCTCTTTTTCTCATATGCGTATAGAACCGAGCATAAAGAGAGAGCTATATTTTGCGAGTTTGTCAACGATTTGTCACAAATTAGTATGGTCTCTTTATATTGTTACTCTGAGGGCTCAGGGCATTTAGGACGCTTGTGCGGTGTTTATTAAAACAAAAACTTTTTTTTAAACTCTTCAATATTTAATTAAATAAGAATCTTACTTACTTTGACGCTTTAAATTCACTGAAAATAATTCATTACATTACCAGTAGCAAATAATTTAAAAACATTACTTCAGAAAACAGTATATCTGGCAAATAAATAAGAAAAATCATTTATTGCAATGCTATTCAAAAGTGACTTTCTTACTTATTTTCTCTTATTTCCTCAATCTCCTCTTTATATTCAATACAATACATCAATTCTGTTTCTGTTTGAATTTAAAATACTTTCACGATATTGTCCTTCTCAGAATGAATTTACTTACTGGGAGTATTTTACGTAACAAATATTGTGTCCATAATGTAATATTTAATTTTTTTTAAATACATTTGAATTGTTGCTTAATACGTATTCGTAGACTATGGAAACATGGTATAAATAAGGGCTGGAAGAGGTTGGGAGGGAAAGGAGATGATAATAAGAAAAGTCAGAAAGTACCTGAGTCTCCAGATCTCAGCTCTAAATTCGGCGAAAACTATTCCGAGGAACTTTTCGATTGTGATAAGTATTTGTCTGTACCAGGACAATTCTGAGTATATCTACGTACCTAGCGATCTGGAAACTATGATTTGATGATTGTTTACTTTTTGCAATCGTCTGTGTATCAAATCTTATCCTTATTTTTTTAAATTAAATAAGTTGTTTTTTAAATAAATACATTGTGATTAATATTAATCATAAACCTGCTCAAAATTCAATTAATAAGCATGAATACATATTTTTCAAACATTTTTAAAATTATTAAGATCAAAACAACAAAACTTAACTACAAAATCCACCCTTTTTGATTTAAAGGTATCGAACGTAATATTACTATTTACCCTTTTAAAAGTTTTGAATTTATCGCAAAATGGGTAATATATAATGAGAAATGTACGAACAATTTTTTTTAATACGGAAATACTTTAGTATATCGGCACGCCTTTTCCTATTGACCCTTGTTCTTATGATCATCATTGAAAATACCTTACATTCAGAGCGATTATCAAATTTCCATCTAAAATATTTCAGTACTTCGTAAAATTCTACCTTTTCGGAGTTTTTCAAAGAGAATGATCAAATTGGAGAAAAGAGATACCTCAGGCGCGTAGAATACACCTGCCTGTCAATCCGATTCCAGCAGCCCTTTGAAGGCGGGGAAATTGGAGCTTTCGCATTTACCTAGACAGATGTAATAATTCAATTAGATCAGATTGAATTATTATTTGAAAACGCTTACATCATTTCGGGGAATAAGCGATACTCGGCAAATAAGAGCTTTATTGAGATTCACTTCTTGAAATAAAGTAAGCCTACGATCTACCTAACTTACCACCTTTCGTCTGTATTCGTTAAATAAATGAGAAAATAATGGAAGGAAGAAGGAAGTTTATTTACCAATAGCCCTCATATACCAATATACCTCAGCATCCAAAATGGCGCTTGTAGCATGCTAATAATACAAGCAATACTGCACATGATTTATCTGTAAATTCTACATGGGCAGTTAGGAAAATGTCTAAGGTTTTAACTGAATAATAATAATAATCATAATTTTAAGCTGTAATCTTTTAACTTCAATAAAAAAAACACACTAATATGTCAGTAAAAGGTGCCGTTTGAAAACTAGCGCATCCGTTTTCTAACGTTTCACCTTAAATTCCAGTATGCATTTCATTTATTATTTTAAAGATAACCGTTTTTAAATTGTATTCACTGGAAACCGACATTTTCCTAACTGTATATAATTAACAGATAAATCGTTTTTAGTATTGCTTGTACCTATTGTAGTCAAAACGTGTGTATTTTTTGAGTGCTGACCCTTAAAGCAACACAATATTTTGTTTACATTGACCTTTCCCTGACCAAGATCGAAATCATTTTTTCAATCCCAAAAGAATACGCCAGCGCCACCGAAATATGAGAGTTATTTAAACATTTGTCTTTAGAATTTTTTTCTAAATAAGTTTTCTATGTTTCTGAATAAATTAATGAAAAACATAAAGATATCAAGCATTGTCTAGATACCTTTAAATCTGAAATAAATAAATAATATAAAATCATCAATCTAGTAAATAATATTTTAACTTATTTGAAAAATATAGCTATACTATTTTCTTTAACTTTTTATGGTTTCGTGCAGCAAATCAATTTACGGTTAATAAATTAGTTTTGAATTTAATTAAAAACATCAGTGTAAGAAAATATGATTCAACTGAAATAAGATACGTACAAAGCCTGGAGCAAAATAAAATCTTGAAAAAAGTCATATAAATATCTTTCTTCTAAGAATCATAAAACCTTCATTTAAACATGATCAAGTTTTTTTTCCATTTCTCTTTTCCACGAACGAAAAATATGAATACATCTTATTTTTCTGGTAATATAAATAAAGGCATGAGATATTATTTTTAAACATTGGTAACTGTAATAAATTACGGGTCTTTTGGTATAAATAATAAAATTAGCTAAAGTCTATTCCAGTGTTACTGAAAACTCACTTTATTTGTAGGCAAATTTGAAAGGAATCTGATACGAGAGCATTTTCACAGTGAAGGGTCGATTCCTTGAGATGCGAATGGCTGACATTTAACCTCCCGGTTCTAGACTAATAAATTGAAATATTCATTTTATTTTCGTTTAATGTGAAAAGTTGTTTTTCGAACTGATGTTTTTGTATTGCGTGTTGGAAAATAGATTCTATTTTGTGTAGTGCACACTCGTAACTGGATCTAAATTAGGTTGTACCATATAAAAATTTATTTCTGTTTTTTATTCCCAGTAATATCAAATTTTTCAAAACTTGAAATAAAACGAGATTGATCAAATATGTTTTCACCAATTACCACATTAATAAAAGTATTTTAGCTGTTAATTTTAATAAGGATCTAGTAATAAATATAAAGACGTTAAAACACGCTTTATTTGCAATTTGTAAGTAAACATAGAACCACTTAACTATCCTGAGCATACTAACAAAATTTTACTAATGAGATACATAGTAGAAATCTGTTTGTCCCAGTAAAAACTCTCGAACAGTGAGATCGACCTTCCTGAAGTTTGATAACCTTTTCTGTCAATTTTCAATTTAATGCCATTATTTTACAACGTTATTTTTATCGTGAGACATGAAGCTTGAAAATGTACATGAAACTGTTTTAGATCATCAACCCATCTCATCTACGGGTGATTGATCTATGCTCTTATTTCCTCCCAAATACGCTGTCCGAAGAAATTGTGGTTCTTACAGTTGCTTGTTAGTCGTACTACCTGCCCAGAATAGTTCGGCATGAGATGATGCTGATACTTTGCTACAGAAGACGGTTATGTTGGTCACTTTATATACCGGGCATGGCGCTTTGTGTGGCGTCCATGTTTGTGACAACGTTTTTGGTTAGAGTCCATGTTTGCACTTTGAACTTTAATATTCGAAGGGTAAAATTGACAAGTAGAAATGAAGGTTTACGGAAAGTCAGGTAGAGAGAAGTAACTCTGGCATTAAATTTTGTGCTTTTATAATTCATTCTAAGAAATAAAGGTGATGAGAAATTAACTTCGCCTCTTCTGAACAATAAGAGAAGTGTGACATATACATCTTCACCTAAATGCCACAAACTTGTCTAGATGTGTTGGAATATCTTCCTGTGTTTTAAGATACTAGTGAGTCTTTTGAAGGCGGCCCATCCAAATATTCTTCGTCTCTTAACAGAATATGTCTGAAAATCTAGTTACAATTAACTAAGCGAGAGCTAATGAAATATTCTTAAATGTAAATACCGAATAGTGTAGCTGTCAGACATTCTACCAAAATATACAGTCGAAGTATAATGCGTATTAATAAGGATACCGGATATTTTACAAAATTATTCGGATAAAATTAAATAAAATGGCTAACCTTTTACATACTTATTGTTTTGGTGGCTGTCGAAAATTGTATGGTGATTTGACATTATTACGATATTTTTTTGTTTTCGAGAATCACATCAAATCAAATGAAGTTCATTATATTGATCCTAATAAGTAATGCGCTAGTTCTCAGAATCTAAGAAACTTCTGAGAAATGTTTACTTCCTTTCCTACAAAAAAAAAAGTAAATGATTGCAATGAACTGTTCATTTTGACAATTTGACAAGAATAGTGTAAACAACAAAAAACCATTACATTTGGAAGAAGATATTTTACGAAATAATGGATTTTATTTTAGTTTAACTAACTAACCATCACGCCGTTTCTCCGCAGGGACGGACCGCCATACAACTCTGTCTTGGCACACACTTCTTGCTTCATTCACATTTATACATCGTCTAATACATACTCTGACTTCTGACTCTTCACATGGCCCGGTTCAAGTATTTGATTCACTTGATCGTGACATGTCTTCCTCGGCGTCCCCGACTTCTTCTTCCATTCACTTTCGCATCATATATTCTTTTCACACTCCTTTTTTCGTTCATTCGCTCTACATGCTACTCGATATCGTCTGTCAGCGAGTGGGTGTGATATAAAGTTAAAGTATTTGGCAATCAATATGTTTTTAAATCGTCATTTTTAAATCATTGTTGAAATTAAATTAAATCGGCTGGACAAGGTTGTGAGGCGGATTGAGAAAGGGGATGTAGGAAGGGATTTTTTCACGCATGGCCTTGAAGAAGACCGGATTAAATGAAGGGAGAAAGACAGATACCGGCAGCTCGCTCTACATAGTACAAAAATGAATTGGAAAAAAGATTCTTTTTTATGAAACCGACATCAACTGTGAACAGATTTTCCGCGTTTGTCCATCGAGTTTCTCACGCGCAGGAGATCAATGCTGCTAGCCCCTTCAAACACATTTTGTTGAAATATCTGTAAAAAATACTCCAGTATCAATATACCTACGTTGTTTCTGTGCATTAGAGATAGCAATTGGTATGTTAACAATGGATTGTTCACTTAGACGAACCGCCCCATTTTGTACAGAACCAAGCAAGTTAATCAAGTGTTTGAGAGCTCCAGCCTAGAGGTGTTTCCCAAATGAAACTAACGGTTGTATTTGAAATATATAAAGCGTCACTTTTGAAGAATCCGCTAGTCACACTGAAAACGTCCTGTTTTATATTATATTGTAAAAGCGTTTACATACTATCAAAATATATTTTCTAAATAATTAATAAGAATCGATCGATTTCGCAATAAAAAAAAAAAACATTTTTGTAATTTAATTAAAATATTTTGTAACGTTGTTTTTTCTACCTTTTATTTAACAGAGCGGATTTAAGCTTTTCTCTGTCATCGTCAGAGTTTCTGAACATGTAGAGCAGGGATAATCAGTATAATGGAATCCTACCGTGAACAAATAACGGTTTCAAAGTGGTAAATACCACTATTGTTTTAACAATTGCTGTATTCTAATACCACACAAGAGTCCCAACAGTCCAGGGCGAGTAGGACTTTGGCAACCCATCCTAAAGTTTCCAATCTTTAAAAAAAATATTTCAATAAGTTTTCATAAAGTACACAGAAAGAATGTGTTCATTATATGACTCAGTAATTACTTTGTTTTTATTATATGAAATGCAAAAAGACTAAAGCGCCATTTTACGAAGTTTACATTAGAGCACTTTAAAGTTTTTTTTGGGTCTACAATAAAATTCATTATTCTTATGTTTGGATTTTGAAAAAAAAAGTTTTAACTCCGGTAATTCAATGCTACTGACAAAAAGCTAAAAAAGTCCCAAACTTATGTTGGTCGAGTCAAGCCTTCTCCCAAATGGTAAATATATTTAAGATGACTGAACGGCCACAAAAGTCTTTAGAATCAAATGGAAAAAGACGCAGAAAAAAAACTGCATATTTAACTATCTTTTTGCTAAAGTGTCGCTTAAGCCCTTTTGCCTTTCCAGCGACGACATCATTAATTACAATTTTTTAGTCAAATATTCATCCTAATAATCTAAATTTTAATCAAATTACGATTGAAATTTCGTTAGAAACTCTTTCCGGCACGAAAATCAATTAGACGTACCTCCTGGCAATACAACATGAGATCCGAGACCAGCAATAGGAAAGGTCAAGGGAGAAGGTTCTTAGGTGCATTAACTATTTACGGCCTGTGGCCAAATAGAATTTTCCCAATCAATTTTAATTTAAAACTTCTGGCACCAAGCTTCCATTCGTCTGTACCACACTTTTTTTATGACAAATTAATATTTCCGGGTTACGAAAAATCTGATCATATTTGAGTTTTTCTTGCAGAGGTTTCGTAGAGAATGTCTTGATGAACCTCACTTATTTCGCACATGCGAAAAAAAATATCATGGATACATTTTTCACTTTTTATTTTATTTTTTAATTTTTTATTTACTTAACTTCATGTTTATTAACAATATTTTATACACATTGTCCTCCACGCTAGGAGTTCACCTGTGATGCGGTAGACATTTTTCGAATTACATGGTAAAACAATAGATAAAACAATTAAAATTAAAATTGAAAATAAAAAAAAATATAGAAGAAAATACAAAAAAGATATATAAAAGAAAAGAAAATTTAAAAGAGAAGAAAAGATTAAAGAAAATATAATAAAAACAAAATAGAGCCACTTTAAAACAAACAAAAAAATTGTACAAATAAATAAAATTATTAAGTAGCACTATTATTATTACTGTATGCGACCTGACTCAAGACCTCCGAGTGATTTTTCAAGAGTTTCCCTTTTGAACCATTCGCTCAACGTCTTCAATCAGACACGCTCAATCTTTAGACAGGGGTAAGGGAGACGGGTACCTTAGATCGCTTTTAATTAAAGTTTAGAAGACTGTCGGCGTCTAGAAAGGCCCGTGCAAGCCTCCTTTTCGCTAGATTAGCTGACAGAAACAGTAAAAAAATACACCTTCAATTACCTTCTTTAAAATATCTAAAACAAAACGATCAAAAATTTTGTCTTAACATAGATCTGATCACTAAACACGACTAAAGCCATTTCGAGAAACGTTTCGATTTTGAATTTCATCTTTCAACAGCGCGAAACATGGAGTATCTACCACTCTGGAACGTATTGCAAATATAGTGTACATTATTTCACATTAATTAATTGGAAAAAACACATATTAATTAATTTATTTTTTTTAAATTGCACGCCGCGTCCTCTAGATTCGTAATCGAGCGTCTTCACCTTGAAAATAATTCTGCACTTCTGCTATGGAGATGAACGTTTCGAAAGTAATTACTTTCTGGAGTGGATGCCACTACGCGAGGTTCTAATATTGAACATTTGATTTTTCTCACTTTTAACTTTTATTTATTCGATGGAAAAATTCAATTAATCACGCTTATGTTCAACTTTCAAACTAAAGCTCCACAAAAGCTTTTTTATAGTCAATGTCTCGGGAAGCTTTATACAGAGTTTTCAATAATTTTACCACGCGCTTCTTTCGTTTTTACTTGGAGTTTAATAAATGCCTCTGACAAGGGAATAAAAAACAGCCGTGTCACGATCTTTTATATAATCTCCCACACTTCACTGCCGCTAACCTTGACTTCTCTCCGCCCTCAGCACTCTCTCCCCTCGCACACCCAACCTTTTCAGCCCAGGGGCGTAATGGGAACAAAGTACAAGTCAACAAATCCAAGTATTAAGAAAGCGAAAGGGGAGTCACTATCTAATATTTGAAGGACGTTATCGAGCTACGGTTCTAAATAAAATAAAAAATTTCGTAGATGGTTACTTATTTATTAATTTACTAACTCCCTGATGAACTTTTACATATTAAATAAACATAAAGTAAGTGCATGAGCAAATAGAATAATAACAGAAAAGTTGATTTTATTCGTAATGCTAGATTTCCACACCCTGCAAGCCCGCCGGAAGATGTTTTTGGGTAAACATTTTTAAAAGTCGATTTCTGGGGGTATTTATAACACATATATACTAAAAGTGATCAATTTGTTCACCGCATGGTGCGAGGCATGTGTCGTTTACACACCGAAAGTCAGAACTTTCTCATACAAAAACACGCTAATTTATAAAGCGATTAAATTATTTAATGAAGCTGCATCTACCTTTGATCTACATATATATGGAGTTCTTTCATTACCTCTTGGTGAACGTACAATAGTTACCATTAGGTACATAACGACTCAGATACTTTTCAAAAAAATACACCCATTTTTACACTCTACATGTTCAATGTTTACACATTATTTTTTTTTTTTACCTGTTATACTATTGAATTTTTCGTTGATTATGCTTTTTAATTTAGCTTGAATTTATGTTTTACTGTTGCCCTTTTTAGACATTGGTGAATAACTCTATTAGGAGATGATTAAAATAAATAAACATTTTGAAATATGGAAAGCAAAAAAAAAGAAAAGTAGTTCCCATATATTGATGACAAATAAGTAAATAATTTTAGTGTCATTTAAATTTTGGCAAATTTACGTGAAAGATATCAATATTTGAAGTGAATTGAGAAATGGGTGCATGCATGTAGTAGTTAGTTTGGAAATGATGGTTGCAGAATAATATTTTGGGCCGAGTTGCTCGCTGAGGTACTCAAAGTTGATAGGTGCAGGAGTTCACAAAATATGGTTATAACAACCCCGATAGAACAACTCACCGCCATGTAAGATTTTCGCCGGCAAGCTGTCATGATCAAACCCATTTGCTTCATATTTATCATACTTGTAACACTTTGTATATTTTTGTAATAGTATCTAATATATTGTTATTTCGTTAAACTATTTTATCTTTAATAGTAATTAATAGGATTTAAATAATTCGTATAGCGCCGTTTTTGTGAAAAATCACCTAATATGTCCATTTAAGTAAGCAGTTTTTATTACTAACCGCGTACTTAAACTGTCATCAACTCACATTCTCCTTTATTAAACGCTTTCTCTAAAATAGTTTGGTTATACTGCCATTCCGAAAGTATTATTAAATTACAGACTAAGACAATCGCTACGAACCTGCGCAAACCTTAATTTAAACAAATTAAGGACAATAATTAGTAAAAGCAGATAAAAACCAACTCCCGCGAGTTTTGTCGCTAGACCCTGCGGGCGGCTTTTGGTTGGGCTGCGCCTAATTCGAGTGTTGGTGACCATTTATAGAGTTTTGCCCTTTTGGAGGTCTAACAACTTCCAATGCATTGTAAAGTAGTATCAATATATTGTAAAGTCTGTCGAACATGATTTGATTGGTCGCCGTGTGGAGCGCTAACCTCTCCCTTTGTTTTTTATGTAACAAAAAAAATAGGTATGATAAATAAGTCGTCATTGTAGAGAACTTTTTCTCTTCATAGTTTTTACATTATTTTTCTGTTAAAGGAAACCATAACAATGAAACGGGTAAGTAATTTGAAACAAAAATGAGTCAAGACATTTTAAAAATAAAATAATATTCACCATCGGAGTCTGAGTCGTCTTAGTTATCTTTTACTATGTATTTGCTGTATGGATTATAGATTATAATAATACTTGTCTAATTTGTATAGCGTCATTTTTGTGAAATATCACCTCAAGGGCGTTTAATCTTATATTTACAAAACATAAAAACTTCTGCAGCTAATTTGCATTTTTTGTTTTCATAAACTTCAAAAGACTGGCTTTTTAATCTCGGGTTTCATTATTTAAATTGAGATTTTCTTATGGTTTAAATTTGTTTACATTCAAGTATTCAAATTTGACATACATTTCCCTAAAAGATTGGGATGTCATCAAAACATGACCTGATAGCAAGTACCGAAATAAGAAATATGTTTTTATGATGATCTGGTATCCTTTAAACTTAGTACTTAAAAATTTATAAATATATATATACTAATCAAAATTAATTATTTCCTTCCAAAGTTTATAAATACTTACAAACCTATCTTAAGATGAGGGTATAGGGTTTCGGAGTCTAAAATTATTCTTCAGAATCCGAGGATGCTAGAAAAATTATAAAATATTTGATACTCGTGCGTATGGTGTACTAAAGTACTACGGGCTATGTAATTTTGAAATTGAATGTGCCCAAGAACGAAAATTATTGGAAACAATAAAAATTATTGTATCAACGATATCATACTTTGAAACACTGTTAGGGTTTATTGTTTATTATTTTACAAAATATTATATTCTATTGAACGTGAATAAAATATGAGTAAATGACTGTACATAAATATACGAGTATAGTAAATGAAAAAAAACAAATTTTAAATCTAACCTCAAATAACCCATAGTTGTTTTTAAAATGTGTCGATATTATACTAAAGGGTATAGTGTAAGGTAATAAACTGTTCTTTTTATTTAAAAATAAGTAATAGGAGTTCATGACTTTTTTTTATGTGAAACTTAATTTCGCTTACGAATTTGTAACAAAGCCGCCCGTTTTTTGACGTGGATGGCAAGAAAACAACAACAAAAACAACCCGCAAACAATGTATTGATAAGAATAATAACACACTGCTTAATAATAACATAGATCAATCTTGAAAAATTAAAATATCTGCATAGATGCATTACGTTTTTGACACAAATTTTTACTTTTAAACATGTACTTTCTTCTCGCTTTTCTGTAGATATATCTGGCCACAATTTTTTATGTTCTTTAATTCGTTTCTTATCCACCTGTATTCACTTTTAGGCTTCTTAAAACCTATTTATTTGGTAAGAACTGTCAGATTCAGTACGAGTTGACGGTGGTTGACGCCATTGTGTTTTATGGTAAAAATTACAGATAAAGACGGAATCTTCTTTCAAATAAAACATGTTACCAGAAACCGATGACAGGCTCTTGAGTTTGTTTTTGCATCAGCATCAATTGCAGCAAAATTATTTACAATAACGTAATTCATAAAATATTTTATTTAGTAATAATTAAGTAATAATCAAGTAATAATTAAGTAATAATAAAGTAATAATTAAGTAATAATTAAGTAATACTTAAGTAATAATAAAGTAATAATCAAGTAATAATTAAGTAATAATTAAGTAATAATTGCGTATTTATTTTGGTACAAATAAAATTAATTTATGTTTAAATAAAAAATTACGACTAACGCCATCTGTGTTAGCGGCAGTAGTCTATTTGAGCCGCAAGCGATGAACGCGTATAAAAGACGCTAGTTATTGGTTTAGTCGCGACACACATCAAAAGGAACATAGTGAGTAAATCGTGAAAAACCGTAATCGGAAGAAAATTTTAAGCTTGTCTGTATGAGCAAATATTTTATCGGACGTGGCTGAAGACAGCTTAGCGTAATAATAATATCAGATTACAATCAGTTTTCCACCTACTTTTAACATATTGTGAAAGTCTCAGCACTCTCGAACGAGGTTTCCGATAGAGGAAGCCAAAACCTATAACAGTTTTCAAGAATTTCAGTTCATTGAGATTGTAATTATTAAAGCCACGAGTTGTACGCCCCTATCCCTCCCTGTTCGTTCTCTATCTTCCGGTTTCTCTTACAGAATATTAATAAGATCCGTGTTTGGTTTTCCTGACACAGAATGTTTGGGAGAACTTTGTTTATAGCCCTACCCTATTCTTTGTCTCAGGCAAAATGTGTATTTACTGAACCCTTAATTCACTACCTACAAGACATCAAAACTATGGAATTTAAAATAATTTGATAGCTGTCGTAGTCATGATGAAGTAATTGTGGTTTAGTACTCACTTGACATCTTTTAAATTGAAAGTGGAATAATGCGCAAGAAATAATATTATTTTATTATCGTAAAAAAACTACACAAATATTGCAAATGGGATCATAAGCTAGAGCCCTTAAGAAGTCGGCACCGGTCAGTAGAGTAGAAGTCAGCAGAGGTCAGCACCCAAAAATGCACTCTTTTTGGCTTTCTAGTACAAGAAAAACTACAGATTATTTATCTGTTAAATCTATACGGATAGTTAGAAATGGAGTTACGGATGGATTCTCCTATTTTGACAAGCGGATTGCGTTATCACGTGGGAATATTATTCTTGTTCTGCAGGTATTTCAATGAAACTTAAGTCATTAATTCTTTCTTCACCGGTGCATAGACGGGAAACTTTCCAAACGCACGCAACATTTGTACACGGTTGACATTCGATACATGAGAACGGGTCGCTTCTACAACTCGTTCTTGTATTCAACAGCTCGGCTATGGAACGATTTTCCGTCCTCTTCTATTGTACGACACGGGCCACTTTAAAACCAAAAACCCTCCACACAGAATCTCCAAATATAACACAGGCCCTGAGAGAAATAATTTCTCGTTTGTGGAGTTACTGTAATTTTTATTTTATAAAAAACAGTTTGCGATAATGTTTTTGTAGGTAATAACTAACATCAAAATGTTTACAAAGTGAATAAAACAACATGGTTGACGTGACACTATAGTGATTTAGTGGGTACTATGCTAAAATAATAAACGCATAGCAAGTCTAAATGTTCCCATCAAATAAAAGAGGTTTGCTCGTTCATAGACGTTGTTCATTTTGAAGAAAATCGACACTCCACCCTAATGTAATAAATCAGGTTCTATTTTCAAAATAGACTACAAAGGCGGTATATGTATTTTATTATTTATTTAGCGTACGCTAGTATGCAAGCGAATTTAAAAGTGATTAAATAAAAACAAATTTTTAACTTTATTCCACTTTTTTTTATTTTTTGACTGGACCGGTTTCAGCCTATAACGGCCATCTTCAGACTAGTACTGAAGATGGCCGTTATAGGCTGAAACCGGTCCAGTCAAAAAATAAAAAAGTGGAATAAAGTTCAAAATTTGTTTTTGTTTAATCATTAAAATGGAATTCCACCATGAATTAACAGTTACAAAACTAGAATTTAAAAGTGCTGCGAACTAAAACAGGAAGAGCTTTGAAGTCGCCTTAAAATATTGTTAGTATTGTTGAATTTGGTTTAACCTCTGGAATGATGTTTTTTTTTCAATAATTCTATCTTCTCAGATAATGTGTTTATGTATTTTTTTTCAAATTGTATTGTAATGGCTTAAGTGATTTTTCTGGAATAGCTACTTATATTCGGAGAATAGATTTTTTTCTCCCTCATATTACTAAGAAAAGTATGATGAGAAATGTGAAGATATTTTGTCGTTTTATTCCATTTTCATGTGATTGAATAATTTTTCTTCCTAATAAAAAGAAATTGCATAAGGTTTTTCTGCAAATAAAAACAGTAATGTAACTTTAAAAATCGTTTTTTTTTCTGAAGTACTGACGTAAGCAAGTTTCAAACATTTATTAATCTACTTGTACTGAACTTAACGTTAGTGAAATATATCTCTATGGTTTGATTATTTTGTTAACAAGCGATTGCGTAAACAACAAATTTTAAAGGAAAAAAAAACATCTGAAAAGATATAGTGATTATTGGCCCTTCCGGCAAATTAAAGGTTAAATAAATATATATATATATATATATATATATATATATATATATATATATATATATATATATATATATATATATATATATATATATATATATATATTCTCCAACTGACGTGGGAGTCTCATATTGACTCAATGAATCTATAAAATAACCATTCTAACTATTTGCTCTGTCGCACTGAAAAATAAACAAACACTGTTTGAACACCTATTTTATTTTTATTTTCATATATAAATAAATAAAACATAAATCATAACTTCCAATATTAAGACTAACATAACATACATTCTCTGTTTATTGACATATTTTTTGTGGATAGAACTGATAGGAATCATTTAAGATTCCAAATAAAAAAAGGTTATTCACCAAGAAACAAGGTGTTTTGATTGTTTATTACATAAAAAAATTCTTCTACCATCACAATAAGCGGAAAATGTTGCTTGTGCAATGATGGAGGACGTAGCTAGCAGAGGAATTAAACCTACTACGACTGGGTGGAAACCCGATACATTTTTCAACTCGGTTACTAACATAACTATTACTCAATTACTGAGATAATTTAACCTCACCTAACCCAACCAAAATATTTTTTTAACATGTGCGCTATAAATACGTTTCATTTCAGTATGACACACATTAAAGTATAATTATACTTGAAAAAAAAATAATAAAAAAAAAATTTATAACGTCCTTAGAACTTACAAATTGGTTCTACTTCATTGATTTTTAGGATGTATAACCACTTCTTGTTATGAAGAAACCTATTAATTTCAACAGAGAGATACTGTCAAAACGTGACGGAACAGGACGGTGCTCTTAAGAAAATTAAAAATGTAACCTTCTTTTGAATTTTTATTTGATCTTTCCTTTGACAATTTTCTAATCGGAGGTAATATGAAACCAAAGGTCCAAAACCTTTATTTAATTTCCTTTTCAGATTACACCAAACGATCGTTTGACATTTTTTCTGGATAAAAGCTGAAAACTTTTTCGAAAAGGAAATTAGAATTTCCTTTTCAATTTATTGAACCCAAGTGATTTAATAGAAAAAACTTACGGAAGTGAGGTTTTTCTTTTTAAATACAAACATGATTACATTATTAACATAAGTTTGCACGGGGTTCTTTAATTGAACGGATCAAGTGGTTTGGTAAAATTATTAAAATTTAGAGAAGTTTTAATTGGTATATATCGAAAATAGCTACGGTATTAGGGGAAGGTCAGTACAAAGCTACTTAAAGGTAGTCATTAAATATATAATGATCAATTTTTTCAAAAAGTAAAAAATCGAAGAACACACAAAAACGTGACTAACCTTTCCAGTTGTCAAAAACAAACCACTATTCCAAAATGGCTGATAATGCTAACATATGTGTACCAATATAACAAAAAAAAACGATAATAGAATGTACACAGCCCGCGAAAATTCAAAATTCACCTTTTCTTTTGAACAGGCCTCGTATGTGTAAGAAAAATACAGTTCTTAATGTTCATAAAATGAGTGTCAACACTGACTACGGTTCTAAACTTGCGTGTAGTTAACAGATACAAAATGTTTGCGAAATATTTACAAAAACCACGGTATTTAAAACTATGCAAGCCGCAGTTATTTTAGCGTTAGAGCTGTATCGCCTTCTGAAATCATTTTCCACTTTTTTTCAAAAAGCAGTTTGACGAGCCTTTAGAAAGTTAGCCAGCTGTTAAATGGAAATATAAATCTTTTTTATCACAGAACTTAAATAGAATAAGAAAATCAACATGAATTAAAATATTAAAAATAATAAACTTAATCTTCCCATTGAAAATATTAACTAAAACTACTTAATTAAAGAATTACATTTATTAAAACTTTCAGATCGAATAATTATTTTTGACTTGACTTTCATTTATAAAATTGTCAATGGTATTATAGACAGTCTGAGTTAAAAATCTTATTTCCTTTCTCATACCAACGAGAACTACTCGATTCAAAATTTTATTCAGTTGTAACAATAACATCAGGACTGAGTGTTTCAGATACTCGCTTGTACCTAGATTGCAAGTTGGTATAGTACATACGCAGAGGTGGCTGATGTATTTAAGTGCACAGAATGTAGATACAAGAAGGCTATAACATCATCTTTAATCAATAATATTTGTAAGTATTTAAACAATATTTTTTACTACTCTACAACTATTCCTTATTTTGTTTGTGCATTTAATTATTATTTTTTCACTGCGAATTGTAAATCTTTAATGTAAAACCCCTCACGGGCGTATACAATAAAAATAAATAATAAAATACGATAATATTTTTATTTGAAAACCGAACAAGAGTTCCATGCTGCCCGGAGCCAGTGGAAATACGAGTAGAAGGGGAAAGAAATGGGAAAGAGGAAAGTTAAGAACACATGGGTAGTCAGATCTGGTCACTAAACATAGTTAAAGCCAGTTCATGATGTCCTCCGTTTGTCAAGTAGTTCAGACGCTCGATTACAAAACCAGAGGTCGCGGGTCAGATCCCAGCGTGCGCCATTAAATTTCATTTATTTAGTATGTGTTATTTCACTTTTCATTCACATACAAAATAATATATAGTAAATTTTTGCGGCACGTTATGGAGTATTATACTCCTCTGATTTTTCTAAATATCGGCCTGGTGAATGACCGAAACGTTGCATGAAATGGCTTTAGACGTATTTAGTGACCAGATATGAATAGCCAAGTACTTCCCAACCGTTTTCTTCCCATCTCTTTCCCCTTTTCACTACAACATCATTTGGATGAAAAATTATGTTTAAATTGTCTTATTTTTAATTGTTTTATTTTTTACTGTCTTTACTTTGCATTCATTGCAATTTTTATTTTTTTAGAATTAATTGTTTTATATTTATGAATATTGTGTAGTAATACACTTACTCGCTCTATTTAAAAACGCCTTAAAATAAAAAATTTTGTAATGTTTTTAAAATAATAAATAACTGAATAACTGAATTATAAAAAAATTGAAAATGCAAAATTTCTATTTTCAGCTCGTATTTCAACCAGAGTGATACTGAGATTATCCACCAAAGTGAACATAAAAATTGAATTAGACTGCGTTTATATTTACAACCAAACATTTTCAATTTGAAAACGAGTTTATCTGAATTCTCTATTTTCATTTTCACAGCAAATTGACTTGCTGACTTCCAAATGCAGTCATATGATTGGCCGCGGTCTCAGCACGTTGCAGCGGGGATCAAGCTCTATCTGAAACCTGTATTTGAACGGCAACTACTCGCTGGCAATTTAATAATACAGTAATGTCAACATTCTTTCCGAAAACTTGAGGCGCACCGGAAATACGTCATATACAAAAATAAGGTTGTATACGGTACGGTCCCTTGAGCCCGAAGGGGCTGTAAATATTTATTTAATTTGAACATGTTTCATTAGAATTTATTTACTTGTCAGACCTTCAACCGACCACTGAACAGAATAGATACGACAAATTTGTTTTATCAATATCGTTTCTTTACCGCGTTTTTTTAAATTTTTTTTTTAAGAAATACAAACATTTCCGGGTTACGATTAACCTGACAATATTAAAAAAAAAATCCTACTATCATCATAATAAGCGGAAGATGTTGCTTGTGCAATGATGGAGAACTTAGCCAGCAGAGGAAATGAACCCATGACGCCCGGGTCCGAATCCAGCGCGTTTGTCCATTCAACTACCGACCGATCAAACATCGTTGAAACATCAAAATCAAAGGAGTTCGTTTTGGAAAACTTAATCAATGAATTAGTTTAGGCTTTTAAGCATTAATTTTCTAAACAATAACTGTAAATAAATGAATATCAAAACTGCTGAAAGTCAAAACTTGTCTTTTTTAATTAAATAAGTCAGTAAGTACAAATTTGGAACTGATGTTTTGGATTGAAATTATCAAATTTAAAAAAGTTTTTTTCATATTTCTACCTAACTAATAAAGTACCTGCCTATTGTATTTTAGCAAACATTATAATACATTTAAAATGGGTGGTTAACAGGAACTTTCACATTATATTCTTCTTAGCAAGTCAACTTACATCCCGTGGTTTTTCGCGAATAGCTAATAATTATCATATTTTCCTACCGATGTATACCTGTATGTATTCATGACAACATGAACATATATAGCAAAGGGTTAAACAAGTATTTAATAGAACTTCAAATTATCATAAAATTTATATAAAGCGATTTTTAAACTGATTCAATACCCACAAAAAAGTGTTATAAATAATAATAGGGCCTAAGCGACATGCTGTTCAAATATGAGTTAAATATGCAGTTTCGATTGGTTTATTTGTTTGCATCAAATGCTCTGACTCTCGTTTGATTTTGAAGACTCTTGTGGCCATTCAGCCATAAACAATATATTTACCATTTGGGAGAAGGCTTGACTCAAGCGACACAAGCTTGGGACTTTTAAAAATCTTTTTGTCACTTCAGGTAACTCAATAAGAACATTGAGTCACCTGGGTAAACTTTTTTTTATAAATCCAACTAGGAACTGAAAACTTATGAATTTCATTGTTATTCAATAAAAACTTAAAGTGCTCTGGTGTAGACTCCCCAAAGTGGCGTTTCAGCCTTTTTGCCTTTCCAGCGACGATATATTTTTTTGAACGATATCATATTATGTATAAACATATTTTTTTACTCTTCGTTCCAGAGTCGAAGCCTTTTAAGTTTCGTCCTAGCGAAACACCACAAATCTGAATCGTAACTGTTTAAGAATAACCAATTGAATATCCAGCCTCTCCCCCGTGTCGTTGCCTTTTATTGTTTCTTTCCACCTTTAAGCACTCCCTCGCCAATGGGCGTCATAGTTTTGCTGATCTCGATATTAGTGGGATTTTTGTGTAGCATGAACAAAAAATACTACAAAGAATCATACGTTGAGCAAATAAAGAAAAAAATATATTGAGAAAGACTTCCCGGTTTACGAATAACCTACTATTATAAATTAATTGATTTCTCTGTAATCTCAAGAACAAATCCTTAAATTATGTTTTCTGACCAGTACAAAAATACTTGACTAATTTATATAGTGCCATTTTTGTGAAATATCACCTCAAGGACGTAATGATGAAGGACCTAGCTTGCGGACGATGGAACCCGCAACGGAAGAGTGTGATCTCGATGATCCGAACCACTCGGCTATAAGCGGATAATTACCTCACAGAAAGAAATTGCAAAGGTTTTCTCCTATATTTATTCGACGGCCTCTGTAATCGAGCGGTAGGACGATCGACTACGGATCCAAAGGTCGGGGGTTCAAGCTCGGCGTGCGCAAATACATTTAATTTAATTTATATGTAATCATATAAAGTATATTTGCGGCACCTTCCAGAGTAGTGGAAACTCTAAATATCTCCCTGATGAAAAGCCACCATTCACAATCGAACCACCTGAGTGGTGAAAACTCTAAATATGTCCCTGGTGAAAAGCCACCATTCACAATCGAACCACCTGAGTGGTGAAAACTCTAAATATCTCCCTGGTGAAAAGCCACCATTCTAATCAAACCACCTAAATGGTGAAAACTCTAAATATCTCCCTGGTGAAAAGCCACCATTCTAATTGAACCACCTAAATGGTGAAAACTCTAAATATCTCCCTGGTGAAAAGCCACCATTCTAATCAAACCACCTAAATGGTGAAAACTCTAAATATCTCCCTGGTAGCCTCTAATTGAACCACCTAAATGGTGAAAACTCTAAATATCTCCCTGGTGAAAAGCCACCATTCTAATTGAACCACCTAAATGGTGAAAACTCTAAATATCTCCCTGGTGAAAAGCCACCATTCTAATTGAACCACCTAAATGGTGAAAACTCTAAATATCTCCCTGGTGGCCACCATTCTAATTGAACCACCTAAATGGTGAAAACTAAATATCTCCCTCTAAATGGAAATATCTCCCTGGTGAAAAGCCACCATTCTAATTGAACCACCTAAATGGTGAAAAACTCTAAATATCTCCCTGGTGAAAAGCCATTCTAATTAAATGAAAACTCTAAATATCTCCTGGTGAAAAGCCACCATTCTAATTAATTGAACCTAAATAGAACCACCTAAATGGTGAAAACTCTAAATATCTCCCTGGTGAAAAGCCACCATTCTAATTGAACCACCTAAATGGTGAAAACTCTAAATATCTCCCTGGTGAAAAGCCACCATTCTAATCAAACCACCTAAATGGTGAAAACTCTAAATATCTCCCTGGTGAAAAGCCACCATTCTAATTGAACCACCTAAATGGTGAAAACTCTAAATATCTCCCTGGTGAAAAGCCACCACCATTCTAATTGAACCTAAACCACCTAAATGGTGAAAACTCTAAATATCTCCCTGGTGAAAAGCCACCATTCTAATTGAACCACCTAAATGGTGAAAACTCTAAATATCTCCCTGGTGAAAAGCCACCATTCTAATCAGAACCACCTAAATGGTGAAAAACTCTAAATATCTCCCTGGTGAAAAGCCACCATTCTAATTGAACCACCTAAATGGTGAAAACTCTAAATATCTCCCTGGTGAAAAGCCACCATTCTAATTGAACCACCTAAATGGTGAAAACTCTAAATATCTCCCTGGTGAAAAGCCACCATTCTAATTGAACCACTAAATGGTGCTTCTAAATATGTCCCTGGTGAAAAGCCACCATTCTGAATCGAACCACCTATGGTGAAAACTCTAAAACTCCCTAAATTCTGAACCACCCTCTAAATATCTCCCTGGTGAAAAGAACCACCTAAATGGTTCTAAAATGGTGAAAGACCACCTAAATGGTGAAAACTCTAAATATCTCCCTGGTGAAAAGCCACCATTCTAATTGAACCACCTAAATGGTGAAAACTCTAAATATCTCCCTGGTGAAAAGCCACCATTCTAATTGAACCACCTAAATGGTGAAAACTCTAAATATCTCCCTGGTGAAAAGCCACCATTCTAATTGGTGAAAACTCTAAATATCTCCCTGGTGAAAAGCCACCATTCTAATTGAACCACCTAAATGGTGAAAACTCTAAATATCTCCCTGGTGAAAAGCCACCATTCTAATTGAACCACCTAAATGGTGAAAACTCTAAATATCTCCCTGGTGAAAAGCCATCATTCACAATCGAACCACCTGAGTAATGAAAACTCTAAATATGTCCCTGGTGAAAAGCCACCATTCACAATCGAATAATAATAAAACAACAAAAAATACTCATTTCTTCGAACAACTGTGAGATATTTCGTAGCATTTTGACCTTTAATTACTGAGTTGTCACAGAAGATTTATCTTCAATATCTCAGATCGAGCTTTTGCCGTTAAAACCTGCTTCATGTCTGTTTGAATGGATTGGTTAACACTCTTCAGACTTGGGTTTGATAATAATCACACAAATATATCAAAGAAAAAAATACCTTCTTTCAAAATTATTTTTTCCTTGTAACAGAATTCGATATAAGTTGATAGGTTCGATTTTCATTATTTCTTTAAAAAAATGTTAAAAAAGTCATAAAAACAAAATATTTATTTCATTTTCTACACGAAATTTGATGACCTTCGTACTTGCGTTAAGATCTTTAAATTAGTGTTCAAATTAAGATGAGAAAAAATAATTCAAAACTGAAAACTACTCTCAGAATCGCCCTGGTGAGTTTACATAATTTTTACGGCTTTAGCCGTGTTTGCTATAAAATCTGAATATCCTGGTACTTTCAAACCTAACTGTTTCCAATCTCATTCCCCTTTCATTTTTTTGTCTTTTATCTTCTTGGCTTTTGTAGTTCCACTGGTTTTATTATGTTTTTCTCAAAAATCATCTAAAGCAGTGTTCAGAGGAACATATTTAATTTGTTTGTTTGATTGAAGAACGTTTCTCGAAAAAAAATAATATAAAGTAAGTTAAAAGTGTCGGTAACTGCTTGGCTCTTTTGACAATTACGTACTTTAGCTTAGAATCATTCAAAATAAGATAAATTATATGTAACTTTATTTCCTTTAACATACGTTCGTGTACAGACTCTCATCTCATTTATTATTATGTCAAAACTGCAACGCTGTGGAAAATGAACTGTTTTTACAATTATCATATAATTGTAAAAACAGTGTTAATTGGAAATATAACGGTTACAAGCGTTGTAGTCTCGTCAGCTAAAATAATAGAAAATGATTCAAATCCGATGACTGATGATGTAAAACGCGCATTTTGAAAAACTTTGGAGAATTGTATGTGTAATTTTAATAGTTTTTGAGAAAAAAAAAAACATTTTATCTTTGAATAATGAAATCTATTTTCCACTTTCCTCCAGCAGAGAGGACCAAAAAGCAACGGCCAAGGGAGTATTTAAAATACATATTTTTTTTATTATTTCTGCAGGTAAAGGGATAAAGTTTATGAAATTGGGTTTTTCCCTAGTGTGAATATATGATTCCTCGATACCTACTTCAAAATATATAGAGCCTACGATATTTTATCCACTGCTTCAGTTACTTATGTTTTAGGGGAAATATTTTCGTCTGCCAGCTCAAATAAGTATTTGGGACACTGCGCTCATGACTAAACGTCAAAAATAAACGATTATTGTCTCTTTTTTATAATTCTATTAAATTATAAAATAAAATTTAAATGGAGTTCTAAAAATTAAACACAAAAACCATAAATTAATGTATCTAGTCTTACTAACTAACCATCACGCCAGGATTAGGTAGAGAGGATGGACCGCCATACAACTCTGTCTTGGCATACACTCTTTGCTTCATTTACATTGATATACCGTCTCATACATACTTTTCTCTTTTTATGATTCTTGACAAGGCCCGACTCGAGAATTTGATTAACTTCTATTATGTCTTGCTCGGGCGTCCCTGACTTCTTCTGCTGTTCACTTTCACGTCACATATTATTATCTCACTCTTTTCATCGTTCATCTGCTCCACATGCCCAAACCATCGAAGTGTCCTTTTCTTAGTACTATTCATTACGGTTGCACTAGCCCTGCATACTTTCTGGATATCTACATTTTTAACATAGTCATACGTGGTTTTATCGCACATACGCCTTAGAGATCTCATTTTTAGAGCATTCAGTTTGATATAATCCTTTCTCTGCCAGTCCCATGCCTCACTGCCATACATGCGTTGGTGCAAGTACTCCGCTGTGGACTGTTAGCTTCGTTTCTTTGGACATTTTCTATTTGCGCCAACAGCGTTTGGTCCTCCATTAATGGAGTTTCTTGCATTCACCCTTCTCTAAATACCCTTATCAGCCTTTCCATCTTTCGTAAACATGTTTTCCAAATACACAAAATTATTCACTTGCTCCGAGTATGTCTTTAGTCAATTCACGTAATATTTAAAGACTATTAGAATTTCTATAAGAATTCTGTGGATTTGTAGGTAAATATTTTTGGTTTCAGCCAAAAGTATTTTGTGCGACAGACAATTGAAAATTTAATGATTAATCAGTGAAAAAGTAAACCAATAGAAATGTTTTGTCGCCCATTAACATAATACTGTTTGACTTGAATCAAATTGATTACACGTTCATGGAAGTATTTCTATATTTGAAAATGTTTGATCAATTTTACCTAAACTATGATAAAACATACAGTCAATCGGGCACACGAGACACGCCTGCAACACATTAAAGTTGATTCCCGTAAGAAATAGAACAATAACGTTTTTAAAGCAACAACACAATTTCCGAAGAAACTTGATCATTTTTTAAAATTTAAAACACTAGTTTTACTTTTCTAGGGATTAAAAATGCCATTTAACATAATGAAATTGTCAATTTTCACATGGTTTTCCTTTCATAATGATCAGTTGTAGGTATTACTTTATTGAATGGCTCTCAATGTGTATAATCTTAAAAAATCAAAATAACCTTCGTTTTTCCAATCTTATTTATTCAATTTCTTTATTCTTTTTAATAACATTACAAAATAAAATTTTAAGGCGTTATTAAAGATATGTAGAAAAAAATATTATATGGAGTAAACAAAAAAACAGAGTACACTGCATATAATATACAATATAAGACAAGATTTTACAACTAAACAGAATAGATATATAGTAAATACAAGTTAAGCAAGCAGCAATAAAACTTGCTGTATAAATACAGTTTCGCTGATGCAAAAAATATTGATATCCGAAGCGATTCGATTCAACAGCAAGAGTGCCCTCCCCACCGGCATGACCATTGGCAAGTTAGTCCTACAGGCCGGGAGATAAAACAATCTATGCTATCGATGACGGCGATAACCATTGGGAACATAACATTATCCATTAGGCTAATCTTTACTTTTGTGAATTTAAAGTAAGTATATTTTTTTATCTGTTTAAATATTTTCTAGCCCCGACGTACGTTTAAATAAATTCACTTTCATATCATCTGCTTCAAGGAAAAAAAAATCATAACCGTTTCCTTTGTGCTGTTAGAATCAGGAAAAACACTTTTCAGTAAGATTTTTTTATAATGGCTCCTTTCAAGGAGGCTGTGTTCAGTTGTTGATCTTGTCTGCCTTGTCACTTATTGTGTCAAGCGCATAGCTTTGGAGTGAAAGGACCTTTCAAATCCGAGACAATGACCGTAAAAGGGTTTAGCTTTAAGGCTTCGAGGCTCGCCTGTTTATATAGCCTCTGTGGGCTCGAAGGCTTCAGGGGCGACGAAGAGAGAAGGAGGGAGGTTACGGTGATGGTGACGTAGTTTGTTAGAGCCTTTGTGTGTAGAGTGTGCATGGTCCACCGAAGAGATACCGATAGGAGTGTGCTATAAGCGTTCCCGAAGTAAGGTCAATGTTTCCTTACCTCTGCTAAAATCGATAAAACACTTTTAAATACCGAAATACGAGAGTCTCGACTACCCGAAATCAGACTGTGGCATCCCCAATCAGGGTAGGTTTTGAGATTAAAGGGAATGGTCTGAGAAAGCAAGTGGTGGAGTACTTGGTTTTTCAAATCTGGTCACCAAACACGGTTATTGCTATTTCAAGCAAAGTTTCGATTGTGGATAGTGGTCTTTCACAGGGGCGTTTCTAAGTGAATCGAAGACTCTGAAAATGCCGTAAATATACTTTGTGTAATTTAATATAAATTAAAATTTTAATTCATGCACACCGATAATATTCTTGAGTAAGTAATCATTTTCACTGACCCGTCTGGGGCTTAGGAGTTGAAAAATCTTTCGCAAATTGTCAGCATCAGTTTTCTTTCAAATCGGTATAGATAAAGCTAATAACAGTGAATTAATATTGCTCATTTTTGTGATGTATCACCTCAAATGCGCTTTTATACTAAATTAATACCATCAAAAAATAGATGTGGGCATAGAAGTGCACGTGTACATCAACAGATTAAAAACAATTTACTAGAACCTAAAAGTGTAAAAAATCCAGATGAAAAGTGTCTATGAATATAATACTTTTTTTTAAATAAAGAAAAGGGAAATATCATTGAAGACAGTTAACGGTACTTAAAAATATCAATATAATATTCGAGTATTATAAGATTACGATTCTAAAAATACAAACAATGTGAATATAACAAAATTCTAAAGAGTTTCTGTTCAGTGGCATGAGCCCCGTTTGTTTATTATTATGGAAACATTAATGCTTTATTGTCCGGTTTCCTTTATTTTACAGGGAATAGCAGATTGGGAGACGATCCATAAATGAAATGCTAATCATAATAGTATTAATGTTTGCGTTAAGTGCTTTGTGAAAGCAATAGCTCCAGTGCTCAGCCATCAACCATATTTCCTCAGTAGCTTGCCCAGCATGTAATATACATTCCCATTCTTAACGCTGGTGTGTGTATTAAGTCTGATTACTCAACTATCAACTGGGCCGATATCGGTTGTTTCCAACATCTTAAATAAATGTCATATTTCCATCAGTATAAATATATCTAAGATATCCGTTAACTTAATTAAATGTCATATTTCCATCAGCTTAAATACATCTAATATTTCCGCCAACTAAAAGTAAATGTCATGTTTTGAACAGCTTAAAAAAATTTTCTTTTTATATCAACTCACATAAGTTAATGTCATATTTATTTCAGCTTAAATATATTTAATATTTCCAATTAACTAAATGCCATATATAAATACTTATATCTAATATTTCCGTCAACTTAAATAAAAATGATATTTCCATCAATTTAAAAAAAATATATATTTCCATCAACTTCCATAATATATCTAATATTTCCGTCAATTTAAGTGAATGCCATATTTACTTCAGCTTTAATATATTGACTGTGTTTAAGTCAAAAGTGTTATTCTACAATTTTTTTAAATCAAAAACTTAAGCTCAGTGGTTTGAACCACTGTCACATTTTACACAGTCACAAATCGATGATTAGCGCCATTATGATTTTTTACCGATACCACTTCAAATAATCTCTCCGTTAACTATCGATTCTCAGTCCGTTTCATCATTTGATCAAATTATGATCAGGGTTCAAAAAAAACAACGTGACCGTTATGTTATCACTAAGGCCTAAATTTCTTTGCAAAAAATATGTAGTAACGCCTTTCACTTAAACACAGTTGATGTGCAATATTTCCAACAAATGAAATAAATTAAATATTTGAATCTGCTTAAGCATATGCGATTTTCCGTCTACTCAAATAAATTAACTATTTCCATCAGTTTAAATAAGTGTAATAATCTATCCATCAACTAAAATAAATAAAATAATTCCAACAACTTAAATAAATGTAATGTGACATTCCGCGACTACGAAAGAAGAAATCAAATTCTGGCGTGAAGAAATATATTTACTGTGATTATATAGCATATTTGCTGCACGCTTAAGATTGATATATACCTTTAGTTTCACCCTGCCGAAAGATGCCGGCTTAGATTTGAGACGTTGTCTAAAATAGCTTTAGCCGTGTTTGGTGATGAGATCTGAATAGCTACGTACTGTCCCACTTTTCTTTTTCACATCTCCTTCCTTTCTCCATTCTCTCCAGCCTCACAATTTACCCCGATCAAGGATGCCATAGTCCAACTGGCTCCGGACAGTGGTAGGAGTTGAAACTCTTGTTTATTTTTATTTTTTTAAATATTAACCTTACATTAAGTAAATGTTGGTACTTCACCTACACTTGGGTATAAATGATAGCAGCAAACGACAAGCGTGTAAAAAATATTATGGTTAATAGGTTCAAAGTAATTATTTAATCGTGCTTTTTTCTATTTTTGAGATAGGTAAGCTAATGTTGATTCTGTATTGATGTTGACCGGTTAATAGCTGAGTGGACAAAGGCATCGAATTTCTATCCTCCATCATTACACAACAAAAATTTTCCGCTTATTATGGTGGCATTAGGAGTTTTTCAAATATTATCAGGTTATTCGTAACCCAGGAATGTTTGTCTTTCCTTTAAAAAAAAACGAAAGTATTATTAAATGATTGACATGGAATTACACCACAAATTAACAATTTCAAAAATTGAAATATTACAAAGTGATTGTTTTTTGTGAAAGAAATTGAAAGTGTTAAACCACAAAATTATGTCCTCCTTAAAAAAAACATGAACTTTTTATACTTAATCTAATTTTCATTAAACTTAGGTAAATATTCTACGGAAATCATAACAGATCGACATTCTTAAAATTTTGTAGACACAAAAAAAATCTTTATGTTTCAGAAATAGTTGGATAGTACCTACGTGTGCCGCCTACGAAAATAAGTATGTCAAGGTGATCTTCAAATAAATGTCTCCATGCTTATTTATTGCAGGAAAACGATCCATCGCCTTGTTTTTGATTTATTTGGATGTTATTTGAATGTATGTGTAGTACATTATATATGTCTAATATTCTGCTGGGATTGGTGAAAGTCGTAAATATCAACTTCCCAGAAGTACCAATAGGCCATTACGTCCAACTTTGATAATATTACATGTCTAAGAAGTTAATGTGGATTTGAGACTTGTGATTTGAAAGGAAAATGTTGATATATTTGACAACAGTACGGACCTACTCGACGAATAATATATTTATTTTTCCATTCAAAACATCACTTTCTTTTGTTAAAAATCAATAATTATAATAATAATAGCTATATTATGAGTTTATTTTACAGAACAAAAAGTCTACATTCATTTATTAGAATATTTATTATCAGGGTCAGGGTCAGATAAGGTCACATAGGTCTCAATCTCTATCGGGATAGGATGACGTCGGAGCCAAACCGGAGCGCTTCGATTTGTCGATTTTTTAATCAATTTTAATAATTGGTTTTTTAATTGCATGAATAACCAAGTATAAATACAATCGTTCTATGTGAAAAAAAGTCATAACGTTTATCATTGAATTTTGAAAGATATAAAATTATACAGGAAAAGTGGGGGGAGTAAAGTTAAATTGACAAAAAACTTTAATATTTATCTTGACTTCTGACATCCTTCCAAAAGTGACTCAGTGTCACTATTCGCAATATATGTGATAAAAAATCTTTTGTTAGCATTCGTACTATGGAATTTCCGAAGGAAAAGAGATGGGGAAAGAGGAAATAAGAAAAGTACCTAGCCATTCAAAATCTGGTCACCAAACACGACTAAAGCCATTTCACGCAACGGTTCAATTCTGAATGGCGGTCTTTTCCAGGGCGATACTTAGAGTATCTACCACTCTGAAACGCGCCACAAATATATTTTGAATTATTTTATATGAATTAAAGGTGTTGCGACACATATTATTTAAATAAAAAAATATTTGCGCAGGCTGGCTTTAAACCCGCGAACTCTAGATTCGTATTTTATCATCTTACCACTCAACCACGCAGGCCGTCTGAAAACTGGTAGACGTTTCTTATTAGCGTGTCGATGTACCCGAAGTAAACTTCCATCAAAGGTTGAAATTCATTTTTTTCAATTATCATTTTCATTGGCTTGGAAAATCGAATTTAAGTTGGCGACATAATTTTTGATTCACGCCTTATTTGGGTTTTAAATGACGTTATTAAATTTTTTTATAGATGTATTTTTGCACTGTACAATCGGTAGGAAACATACTTTAATTTAATTTAATTACTTTTAGATAAGTAAATAACTTTTTCAAACGGTAACGCTGGCGTGGTATCATGGGAGCAGAAGGAAAATTTTGAACGCTGTATGGGGAATGAAGAAGGTTATAAAAACGCATAATAGAAAAAAGGTTTCATTATTATCATTGTGAAAAATTGCGGTTTTGGTGCAGTTGTAAGTCAGTTTGTTTTGTAGAGAACGTAGCAATCGAATAAATGTATCTGAGAGTTATTATTTCACTAACAGTTATATAAACATTTATATTTCTAACGCCTATTGTCGGTGCCGTTATCGCAAATAACGAAATAACGACGTTGGGGATAACGCCGCGGATAAGCACGCGTCACCGAATTCCTAAAACTCGCACTCGGCATATCCGTACCGGGCGTTGGGGCTGTTTACTTACGTAGCACTACGGCGTTGCCTTGAGACGTCGTCGATACACACTCAAACACCTGGAAGTGTTTTACATCCGTTCAATATGAAATACCCGGGCGATACGTACTGAAACTGAAATATTCAAATGCTGTTTGTCGCACTTTTCACGAGATATGAGGAGTTATTGGTATGAAATGGGCGATAAAAGCGCGCTCGGCTCAATAAAGAAAACCTAACGGTAGTTTATATCATATCTGTGTGCGTTATTAGGTTGTATTCCGCGCGTGCACGATCTGTTACATTGGCGATATAAATAATGTATTGAATATAATCTTATCCGAAATTAGAACAGCCGCAGTGGATTTGATTATGAATTTGCATTTGTGGTTGGGTTGCTAACGATTATTAAGGAAGATGCGAAATAACAGTCTCTCTTTATTTAAAATTACCAAGTTTTATATTGTAATTTATAATACCAATTGATATAGACTAAATAAGCGTCCATTCTGGGTGTTCGATTCGAAAACTGCGATAAACGCCGAATACGTTTCAACTTCGGATGAATTGTGAAATTAAAGTGGGCTGTAAAACGAGTGCTACTTGATGGAAGATTTGATTGTATATTGTGGATAAAATGAGGATTTAAGCCAGTTTGCTCACCTGAGGTCCTTGAGAGGAAACGGCCGGCTGCTCCCGAGCGATGGATAACGAATTTGATGTGTCCTCCAGAGACGGATGCGATGCGAATGACGAAAGACGAAAAGAGACGAAGTCCCTGGAGGCACTTAATGCAACGAACGATTGAAGACGAATGATCGCGAATATACCCGCTGTCTCCTCAAGAGCGGGTTGTGAGACTTTTTCCCGTTGAGAGCGACACCGTCGCCGATTTGTTTTAAGGCTGGTCACAGATAAAATCAAAAAGCAAACTGACGGGGATATAGGTTGGGACTGGATAATAGACAAAAGGTGAGAACCTAGCAAGTTGTTTTATTTAGAATCCAACACTGGGCATTAATAGTATATGCGAGTATACCATAGATTCACTTAAAATTGTACCAGTTTGAATATGCCTGTCATAAAGTGAAAAAAAAAATAGTGGAATAAAGTTAAAAACTTTGTATTATAAAATCACTATAATGAAGTTCTACCACGAATTAACAGTTTCAAAATTAGAAATACTAAAACAGTGTCCCTCGTGACTAGGATGAACCAAGTTTGTATGCAGAATGAGTTAATAATGAATGTAAGTAAGCCAAAAGTCATGATGTTTGAAAAGAGAGCACGAAAACAGCGTGCCATATAATTGTGAATGATGAGTTGGAGCAAGTGGATGAATTTGTGTATTTAGGAAGTATGCGCTTACGAGAGACGGAAAGGCTGATAAGGATATTGAAAGGAGGGTAAATGCAGGAAACTGCATTAACAGAGGACTAGACTGTTGTGGCAAGCCAAAAAATCCAAAGAAGTGAAACTTTCAGTGCACAAAGGGGTGATTATACCTAACCCTGATATATGGCAATGAGGTATGGAACTGGCAGAGGAAAGGATGAAGGTAGAATTTACAGAATTCAATTACATTATATACTCGTATAAAAAAAGGCATTACAATTTTAAAAAGAAAAAAATCAATTTGGATTCAGTGAGCACCAGACCAAGAACGTTAGGCCAAATAATTACCCCGAAACTCAATACAAAAACAGCACAACATCACTATTCGTACTCAGCAATCAAGATTTTCAACGAACTTCCTAAAGACGTAATAGACGTAAACAACTACGAAATATTAAAAAAAAAACTTAAAAATAACCTAAAATGTCTTACATTCATATGATATTCATTTTTAATCATAAAAAATAATTTCAAGAAACCCATGATAGTACTCCCTCCCTAAGCACGAGAATTTTCTCAATTAGGGAGGTAATTATCATTTACTAGAAACTTGACATTGTATATAAACTGAATTAATATTATACCTACTGTAAGTAAAAATGTTTATTTTTGTAGAATTGATTAAAAAATATTAACGGAAAAAAAAAAAAAAATTATGCTACAGAAATGAAATCGTTGAGGCGTATGTGTGGTAAAGAAATTACCGAATTTAAAGTCAAATAATAAAAATAATAATATCTGGATGAGTTTTCAGTTTGGACCGAAATTCTGTTGGGTTCGTTATACATCTTAGTTCCGCAGAAAGTTTATTCCAAACCTTCGGCCCCGAAACTCCTGCAGCGCGATCTCCAATCTTAGTATTAGGATTGCGTTTGGGTTCTATCAGCCTTCCGATAGCCGATGACGTTGCTGATCTAAGAGTCGACTGCCTTAGAAGAATGTTTTCTGGAACGCATAATTCGGTGATGTACAGTGGGGCCATTTATTTAATGGATTTAAACACCATCCAGCACAGCATGTACTGGATGATTCTTTCAGTGCACTTGAGCCAGTGAAGGTTCCGAAGGTGCTCTGAAATATGCAAATATTTAGATACCCCGGTGATAAGCCTTGCTGCAGCATTTAAAACTGATATTAGTTTGGTATTTAGGAAGGCTGGCGTAAATACCGTTACAGTAGTCGAGCCGTGAGACTACATACGAATTGATCAGTAGTTTAGTTGCTTCTATCGGAAGATTTCTTTTGACAGACTTAAGTTGTCTCAGATGAAAAAATCCGGTACTTACAGTCCGATTTATTTGAATTTTTAGTGAAAGGTATCCGGAAAGCATGCAAGGCTAGTGTAATCGTAATAAGTATGATTGAGAAGGGACGCTTAGATGGTTTGGCCATAAAGAGCGGATACAAGAAAAGAGGACATAAACATTCAGCTCAATAAGATGAAAGAAAGTCTTATGACACAGGGTAAGCCAGGTAGTAGAATCTAGTTACTAAGTAACTAACCAACTATCACGCCATTTTTCCGCAGGGGAAGCAGAGAGTATGAATCGCCATACAGCCCTATCTTGAAACAAACTCCTTGCTTCATTCACATTCATACACCATCTCATATATGCTCTGTTATTCTGAGCCTTGACATAACCCGACTCAAGTACATATTTGATTCACTTGTTCGTGTCATGACTTCCTCGGGTGTTCACAACTTCTTTTACCATTCACTTCCGCGTTGTGTATTCTTATCACAGTCCTTTATTCGCTTATACATTTTGTATGCCCAAGCCACCTAATCGTCCCTTTCTTAATCCTATTAATCACGCTTACATCAGCCTTGCATTCTTTCCGGATATCAACATTTTTAACACAGTCACACATGATTTTACCGCACATACGCCTCAGGGTATTAATTTCTACAGCGTTCATTCTACTTTAATCCCTTCTCTGCCAGTTCCACGACTCGTTAAAGTACATCAGGATTAGTATAAGCATTCTATTGTGGACTACTAGCTTTGCTTCTTTAGACATTTTTGTATATGAACCAACAGCGTTCAATCCTTCATTAATGGAGTTTTCTGCATTCACCCTTCTAAGCTGACTAAAAACCTTTTGTTGAGGAAAATCAAAAGAACAGTCACGTAACCCCACTGAGGACGGTTTTTGGTTTTTTTTTTTAATTATGCTGACGTCTTTTGAAGTACTTTCAATTAATTATACATTTATACGTTGTTGCAGGGTGCACGTGCCTGGTGTTCTCGCAGACGTACGGTAAGGAGCGCGGCACCTTCAGCAGCCCGGACTACCCCAAGAGCTACCCCCGCGGCCTGGACTGCCTACTGTACACCTTCATAGCCGGGCCCGACCAGATAGTGGAGCTCACCTTCGCTGACTTTGATGTCCACAAGACGCACATGGAGTGAGTAGAAGTTTAATTTACACTAACATTTTTTTTTATTCTATTGGCATCTTGTAGTAGAGGTCGCAAACAACCTATAGATCGTAAAGCAGTCTGAATCAGTAATTTGGCTTACCGCCCACCATTTCAAATACCTGACGTCTTAACCTTTGGAATGCCGGATTTCCGTAAGGTACAAAAACTTATTTTTTCAATTATGTTATCTTTAGTGTGTTCATATATATTTTAAAATTGTTGTCGATGGAGTAAGAAGTTTTTCTGAAAAAGACACTTATATTCAGAGAGTTGGTTTTTTCTCCCTTGTGTCCCTAAAAAAATGATTTAGAATTTTTAAGATTGTCTTTTTATTTTATTTACGTGTGGTTGAATACATTTCATTCCAAATAAAAAAAATAAATTGCATGAGATTTTCTTATAAATGCAAACATACGTCACTTTAAAAAACCTTTTTTTCCGTCGTACTGACGTAAGCAAACTTCAAATGTTTATTACTCGACATGTGCCGAACTTAACGCATTGCAAAATATTTATATGGATAGATTTTTTTTATGACAAGCGATTATAATTCATTGATCATGCGAATAACACTTTTAAAAGATAAAAACGGCTGAAAAGATTATTATGAATGCCCGGTGCCTTTAGGACCCTGCGGCACACTGGAGGTTAATAAATCACATTTCAAAAGCCTACATCCCTACACTTTTCAGTCATGAAAAATGCCACCTTCTTTTTCCATTTTTCCTTCCTGAAGAAGTAGCTATAACATGCATTTTTACTTTTGTTGATTAAACGAAGAGTTCGCTTTTATGTCGCGTGCGAATAAAACCTTTCTCGTTAGTAAAGTTATTTTTTCCGTCCGTGGTACATTGTGCCACAGGTTCTCAACCTTTACGGAGTTGTGGCTCCCTTTCATAACAACAAAGAACAAAAAACACAATGAATGACTACTAAACAAATTTTTAATAAAGTTTTTTGTAAATTTTAAACTAAAGAAATCTTTTGTGGATTTTTTTCTTTTTTAAAAATAGTCAAAAATGTATGCTGATTTTTTCAGTGGAATATATTTAATTTATATTTATATGTCGTTAATCTCATCGAAGATCATTATTGATCGACGAACAAACACTATTTTGTTCCAAAAAATTTCAACATAGTAAATAAAATATAATTATATACTTTACACCAGTTGTTTGAACAAGAGCCATATTTAACATTATTACAAATCGACGATCAGCGTCATTTAAAACATATATGGTATATATGAACGGTCCTGTTAGCCGACGATTCTCAGCCCAACAGCGGTGGGTCAATTTTTGTTGTTATGTTGTTTAAACAAACAGCCATTGATTAAAACCAAACGCTGAAGGATGCCTTTCAAATGACAAATAATTAGAAATGGCGTTGTTCGTCGATTTTTTAAGGTGTCAAGCAAACTTTTTTTATTATTTTATCGAAATCAATTTTCCTAAAATAATAGAATGCTAGGGATGTCCCTGTGTTATAGCAAATAAATTAGATAGTTGGGTTGAATAGAAATTATGAAAGTACTTCAGAATGTACATGGGTGAAGACAATCAATAGAATTTAAAAAAGTATGGAGAAGCATAGTTATATTTATAAAAGAAAGTGAAATAACAAAAAATAAATGAATAATCTATAAATAATAAAAGTAAGCAAGATAATTACAAATGTGAAGGTTAATCAAATAACTCACTCTATAAATAAATAAATACTCTTATTTAAAAATTAAAAATAGTGACATTTTATATATATAATATTAATCCTTAATAACACTAGAGTATGTGTGAGACGATGTATGAATGTAAATGAAGCAAGGAGTGTGTGCCAAGACAGAGTTATATGGCGGTCCGTCCTCTCTGCATACCCCTGCGGAAAAACGGCGTGATGGTTAGTTAGTTAATAAGTTAGTTAGTTAATATTAATCTACCGATCGAAAAATAACACTCCCGTCGGTTGTGAAGGAGTACCTTGAGAATTATTTTTTAAAGGCTTTGCGTTGTTTATTTCAATGTCCAAGATTTCTATCCGTTTTAGATGGAGAAAACATAACATTTCACCATTATGTTCATGGTAAAGTATTTGAAATTTGAAACTAACTACCAACCAGTAATTATGAGTGAACGGTTTTCATCGCATCTCTGCTTAATTCCAGTGTCAAACAGGCTGCATGCGAAATTAATTGCTGGCTTTCTATTACATTATTCCCTTAGTTTGACGAGGGTGGTGCCGAGGCATACACAAATAGAATCGCCCTCTTTGGCTGCCGAGCCATGACAAAATAGTTCCGAATTGGAGACGCCCCGCAATATACCTAGAATATGAATGATTAACCCTTATGTGACTGAAGAAAACTATACCTTTTTAAAATTGAAATTAAGGTTTTTTACAGCATATAATTTGCTGAAATTCGCTGGACCACTTTTATGACGTAATACATTTCGACTCACTTCAAGACTTGGAGAAGTGGATAATTTCACCCATTAACATCTTTTCTTATGGTTTTTAATTCAGTAGGTGATTAAAAATAGTATTAGGGTACAGGTGATGTACTTTGAACACAACAGTACATCATATTTATCATTTAAAATAAGATAAAATGATAAAATAAATATGAACTATCTTCAAATTCCATATAAAATATATGAGAGTACTCGGGTACCCTCTCAGTCATCAGAAGGTGTACGTTGTACTTAAGTGTTTTCCGCATACGTACCACCTTCCACATATCCAACGATTATGCTTAATTGTTAATTTTCAATATTGTGAAGAAGTCAGAAAGTTTCAACCGGTTAGACTGACTAAAACATTAAAAAAACCATTTTTAAAACCGGAAAGGGTACCCGGGTACCCTTTCAGTCACATGAAGGTTAAGGTAAAATACCAAGAATTGATTTTAATACTAAATCTTAATATTCCGAAGAGACACTTCTTGTAAATAACTTAACATACAAGTGCTACAGCTAACGATATTTTAAGAATCTAATTTAGTAATTACTACCTACCACTTTATTTTGTAAGCTACAATCTATTTCATCATCCACTTTAATTAACATTCGTTACAAGGTAATTGTTTGTACAATAATTTCCTCTCTGTATAATTTGAATTGTAATACATAATAAGAAGCTGTGCCCAATGTACCAATCTTCCAGTTTCATTAGCATCTCATCATTGATGCCTTGAACCCAATTATGCTTTGTGAAGCTCATTCTCCAAATCCACATCAAAGAAAGAGACACAGAACTTATTAATCTAACCCGTTAATGAATTTTGTCTAATTTATTCCACTGCTGGTAGTCGGGATTCAGAAACTCGTATGCTTCTACATGTAAATCTAAATACTGTGTGTTCAAGATACAACTTAAAGCTCATGTACTCGTATAATTACGCGGAGCTTTTGAACAAAATGTATTACTTCTCAAAACACTGTATTTTTTTGGTGAGCGTTTTAAACGAAGGAGATGTGACTTTTTTATTTGCCGACTTATGAATGATTCTTTGAATTAACCATCTAACAAAAACGCTTTTGTGGTTTTGGAAGCTATGTGAAACAGCTTTAATATATTTTTAGCTTAATATTTGAAAATTCCTAAGTAATTATGCATGGTGTAGATGATTTTTTTTATCTTTCCCGTGCGTGGATCACTTACCAATCTCATAATCCAGTATAATTTTTCATCTAAAAGTTTGATGTTTGCATAAATTACATATATTCTAAAATGTTCATTTAAAAAACAGCTTTAAGGGCTGAATATCGGTTTACAGGTATGAAGTAGATTGCTTAATCTAATTGGAGAAAAACAAAAGAGGGATACCTAACCTTTGAAAATTGGTTATTTCACACAATTTATTGGCATTGCGTGTACCTAATAAGGTATGTTTTTCTTCTGTGATATTACTCTTACAAAATACTTCTTCATGTATACATATTTCATTTGTCTAACCATAGTCCTAATTATGAAAGAGTTTATATGAATTTTCTAAAACATATCGACAAATCATAAACATACATTTCATTTGATTTATTCTTGGTGAGAATTATCTTACTTGATCGATTCCTCTCATCAACCATCCATGACATTTGCTCGTATGTTTAACTCTAAATAACTACAAGGGAGATGGGTTCCCCTACAAAGGGCTGCTATGTAAGCCCAAGAACCCAAACGCGATATTGCTTTGAACCGCGACAGAGTCAGAATAAGACTTTATGAGATCTTCGAGACAAGTAGAAGGCTCTAGAGTATCCATTAGCGAAGACGTTTCCACGCAAATGTTTATTTTAATTATCCTCCACGCCGAGACATTTTCATAAAAAGCGTGCCACGGCCCCGGGCTAATGTGCGACAGTGGCGTTTTTGTGCGTGGATATTACAAGGATACATATTGCGTGATTATTACATTTTAATACTTGACGTACTTTAGTACCCACGTCTTTGCTAGAGAAAGCCTAACATAATAATATAATCTTAATTAACGTAATACGGCTTTGCTCGGGAGTTAATATTATTATAATTTCTATATATAAGTACATATTTTAACAACTTAGAGATATTCACTGTTTCATAAGATTTTTATTGAGGAAATTGTTACTAATAGCTTTCCTACTTCAAATATGCCTAAACGTTACTTATAAAAATTAATTAAAAAAGAAAATAAGGTAATTGTGTCTATCTGAAATAACCTGCCGGGTAAGTACTCGTATGTTTCTGTATATCATTCGATATACAGAAACCATCATCCATCCATCCATCATTTATCTCTTCATATTTTTCAGAGAAAATTTTCATTTGCGTCAGAATTTTGGAATTTTTCTTTAAAATATCCTTAATTTTATTTTCGTACATTTGATACTGTGCTTTTTTTTCAAAGACAGTTTTCACTATCTCAAACTCCTTTTTGAACATTTTTTGGATATTGTCAGATAGATTTTTTTCATTTCCATCTTTGGTCACATTTGCTGGTCATTTTGCTGGTAGTGCGCGCGGTGCTGGTGCTCTGTTTGTTGGCCATTTTATTATTTTCTTTCACTGACAATTATTCAAGCACAGTGCATTATGGGAGCAGTTGCTGTAATTATGGCAGCTTTTATAAATTCAAACTGCACCTCTTAGAGGAATAATAACGCCCTGCACCTTGCAAAGACCTAGATATTTTGTCTATGATAATGTCACACGGCTTACGATGTTTCAAAAATGTTAGGTTTAAATATCGAACTTACACACCGGTATCATAATATTGTTCATATATAACACTCCTACGGGTAACTTGGCACCTTAGTTATATTATAATAGCATACGAATTATTGTACTACTCCACAATAAACAAAGTATCACTTATTATCATAGAGAATGAACTACCAAATTACCATATGTTTGCGTTTCGAAAACTCTCAGGGTAGGATTAAGAAGTAGTAGAACTGAATTTCCGTAGCGCGAACCGAGCGGTGGAGGGGCGTTTGACCACCTGGGCGTGGTAGTGGAGAGCTTTCCAAAGAGACCGATATTTTCTCAGTCACCTGCAGGCAAGCGGAGCGTAAGCATGTTGATTTCCGTGGACCTCTGTTAAGAAGTGTCGTTGCGATCCGAGATGGGGAAAAATCTCGAACAGCGCTACACCATCAAATTCTGCGGCATACTTGGGAGAACCGCGAAGGAGACTCTCGGAATGATTAAGGACGCCTACGGGGATGCTGCCATGAGCCGCTCAACAGTGTTTGAGTGGCATAATCTGTTCCGGGAGGGGCGGGAGCTCGTTGAAGACGACCAGCGCGCCGGTCGCCTGTCAACTTCAAGGAATGATGAAAATGTTGCCAAAGTAAAGGCGCTCCTGAACTCAGACCGGCGCACAAACATTCGTGAGATAGTTGACGAGTTAGGGATTTCGTACGTTAGCATCCAAAAAAGTATTACCGAAGATTTGACCGTGCGAAAGGTGTCCGCCAAGTTTGTGCCAAGAGTCCTGAGTGAAGAACCAAAAGTGAATGGTGTGCAAATTTCTCAGGAAATTCGGAATTGTGTCTAAAAAAACCCAAATTTTCTTGACAGTTTGATTACCGGTGACGAAACGTGGTGTTTTGAGTACGACTTGGAGACCAAACACCAGAGCGCCGAATGGCACACCAACAACTCCCCGCGTTCGAAGAAAGCCAGAATGAGCAAGTCAAGGGTTAAATCCATGCTCATCTCATTTTTCGACCGTCGTGGTGTGGTTCACAGGGAGTTCGTACCCCCTGGACAGACTGTAAATGCCGTTTTTGACGTAAACGTGCTTGGCAGGTTGCGCAAACGCGTGCGGCCAGACATCGCCGAGTCTTGGAAGCTTCACCACGATAATGCGCCGTGCCACACCGCGCTGCTGGTGAGGAAGTTTCTGACCAATCAAAAGGTTGCCACGTTGCCTCACCCGCCCCCCTACAGTCCAGATCTGGCACCGCCGGACTTTTTCCTCTTTCCTCGGCTCAAGCGGGACCTCAAGGGAAACCGATTCAGCTCCGTAGATGACGTCCAAGGGGCCGTGACGGAAACTCTGAAGGGGATTCCGGAAAGCGAGTTCCAGAAGGCGCACGCGCAGTGGAAATCGCATTATACGCGTTTTGTCGAAGGACAAGGGTGCTATTTCGAGGACTTCTAAGGATTTGTACCGATTAGGTCAATAAATTTTTTTTTTAAATATTTAGTCTTACTACTTTTGGTTCCTACCCTGTATATATTTTATTGTTCGATTTTAGGGCATGTGAGTAAATTTATTAATGGTTTTTCTGAATTTGTAGAAGAGTACAGGGATTTTCCAAATAAAGGAAATATACATATCTAAACAAACAAAAAATCTTTTTCTGTACTAAAAGCTTCTACTGAACAAATTCAATTTCCATCTTTCAAATTAGTGGACACTACAATTGACATGATTTTTTTTATATCAACATGTGGTTAGATCCGAAGCTACGATAAAAAACCAAATAAATTTGTAAAATAGTAGACTGTAAAGGATAATCTATACTTCTTGAAGGAAGTGTCTAATTATGGATGGAAAAATTATTGGAACGAAAAGAAAAATGGGAAACCATTCACTCCCCGAATAGTTGTAGTTATAGTTCTTGAAGTGTTCTTAAACAATTGTATTATTGACGAAACGAAAACACCACCCTGACTTAAGTCTTCTTAATTCACAAAATCTCATTTATTTTATATTATTTTGAGAACAACAGCAAAACCGACAAACAAGCGAAAAAACCAACGAGCAACACGGTTTTCCGCATCAAAACTCTTTTCTTGATTGTCAATTATTTTCGAACACGGTTTTGTTGAACACAGAAATTGAAAATTGCGAAATGGTTGGATAGGTAGGAAGTCGATGAAAAACGTGAAGGCAAGAACCTAACAAATTATTTTGAAACCAACACATGTAAAGGGGGTATTTCATTTTTTTCTATTATTTACCGCATCTACTCACACAACTTTGAGCAGTAATACATATCTGAAGCACATTTATAACACACACCTAAAACCACCAAGTAACAAAAATCAAACAAAAGTTACAAACAACGCCAAAAACTAACATTCCACCAATTGATAATAATTCACCGTTACAGTTTGATTGAAAACTGTGATTGTGTCGATGTCAAACACAGCGGTGTCCAAACAGTGCGAACAATTGGCCAACCTATCTGTGTGTGAAGTGAGAGCGGATCGGATCAAAGCCATTGGAGCCAATTGGTAAATGAATTTTGGTCACCCATTCGTTTGACAGATGGCTGAAAATTTCGCGGAATCATGAGAAGTGCTTTAAACGAGTTGTTTTGTGTCAACTTGTTGTTTTAACGGTTGAAATGTGTTGGATTTTCGTTATTTTATTTGTTTCATTACGTTTTGAATCCAAGAAAAAAAAATGGATTGGAATGTTTGCATACATCAGATTTAGAAATGATTTAGAAGACAGGGGTTTATTCTGCACTTTTATAAATTAATAATTTTTGTATGGAATATTAAAAAAAATATTAAATGTATAATTTTGTTAAAATGTATACAAAACACTAACTAACCACGCAGCAGGAATAGGCAGAGGGGATAGACCGCCATACAACTCTGTCTTGGCACACATTCCTTGCTTCATTCACATGCATACATTGTCTCATACACACCCTCTTATTATTCTGACTCTTGACATGGCTCGACTCAAGTATTTGATTCTATTGATCATGCTTTGTCTTCTTCGGGCATCCCTGACTTATTTTTCCATTCACTTTCGCGTCATACATTCTTCTAGCACTTATTTATTCGTTCATCAGCTCTATATACACCCAAAACAATTAAGCGTCCCTTACTTAACCCTATTCATTGCGCTTACATCAGCCTTGCATTTTTCCGGATATACACTTTTTCAACACGGTCATGCATGGTTTTACCGCACGTGCTTCAAAGATCTCGTTTCTACAGCATTCAGTCTACTTTCATTTCTCCTTTGCCAGTTGCATGCCTCACTACCAAAAATGATTGAAAAAATTATAATCATACTTTACTAAAATAGTGCTTTTTTGTGAAATATCACCTCAGGGGCGCTTGATATTTATGCAAGGAATAATCCAGTCATATTTCTTTTTTAATATCAATAAAATATCGGCGCTGGAAAGTCGAAAGGGTTTGAGCGACACTCTGATAAAAAATGAGTTTAATATGCAGTTTCTATTGTTTTTTTTTCTGCATCGAATCATCTGACTCTCGTTTGATTCTGAAGACTTTTGTGGCTCTCAACCATCTAAAAAGTATTTACCATTTGGGAGAAGGCTTGACTTAAGCGACACAATTTTGGGATTTATTTAGCTTTTTGTCGCTTCAGGTAAATCAGTGAGAGCATTAAGATACACTGAGTTACCTAAAGCGATAAAAAGATTTAAAAAAAAGTCCTAAGCTTGTGTCGCTTGAGTCAAGCCTTCTCCCAAATGGTAAATATATTTTAAATGGCTAAAGGGCCACAAGGCTTCAGAATGAAACGAGAGTCCGAGTCCAAAGTGGTATTAACTCTAAGAATCGCCCTGTTGAAAGACCACAATTCAGAAATGACTTAAGCCGTGTTTCGTGACCACATCTAAATAGACAGGTACTTCCCAACCTTCCTCTTCACCATCTTCTTCCTCTCCTCATTACCTTCGACCTCACAACTCACAACATATCCCAGTGGGACGATACTCACTGGTTCCAGACAGTTGGGAGCACTTGGGACACTTGTGCGGTATTCACTACTGATAATATATAAATAAATATACGATTAAATTATGTAGGATACTAAATAATATGTTCTAACGATAAAATGCGACGGCGAAACTAAATTTACTTGTTTCGAACTTTTTAACGCACTGGACAATAAAGGCGCTGTGCGTATATTCAGTCAACGTTAGAGTTTACTGATTCCCCCTTAGACAACTGTAACGAAAAAAAAACTTACTTTAATTTTTGTTTATAAAACTAAAAAAACAGTTCACACAATTTCTCGACGAACCCTCGACAAACCACCAAGTTTCGACACATCATCCATCAATGAAGAGATAAGGCGATAGAAATATGTCATAGGCGTATCCGTGTGGCCGAAGTAAACAGATTTTTTCTTTATTTCTGATGAAACTTATCTAACATTTTCAAAATATCGAATTTATTTATTCAACAGATAATCAACTTTACTGACCCATTTAATGCCTAGGAGTCAAAAGGTACTATCTTAATGGGCTGCATTAATTTTCTTTTAAATCAGTATGGATCACAATTCTTATGATTATTTCTCAACTGTCTATAGGTAAAATGGCTATGCTTACTGCTGGAAAAATAGAAATTGATGAAATTAAAAAACAGTACACCTAAATAATAATAATATTTCATTTTATAAAAAAAATATTACAAAAACTAAGGTAAGCAGTAATAATTATTTTAAGAAGCGTCTTTTCTAGCAAATCAAATAAGTTTTTAAGGAATTTGAGAATTCACACGATGTATAGCCCGATCGTTAGCCCAGTCAGTAAGATAAAATAACAATAATAATTCTTGATTTAAAATGCCTAAAATACTTAATTGTTTCAAATTATCTTAATTATTTGATATACAGCCTTAAAAATATTTAAAAGAGGTATACCTTGATAAAAGCTTGCCAGAAAAAAGCTCAACAACAAAAAAATATTGTGTTTTTCTCCCTGGTCAATTAATAATTAGGACGATACATAATTCAATCGTCGTTTTCGAAAAATGAGAAAATTGATTTAACCTGAAAAATACCGCAGCTACAGACATAATTTATGGAGTCAGTACAGCAACGGTTGATTCGTTTTATTCGCTCATAAAATTCCAATAAATTACTCTGCGAAATAATGACAAAGTAATTTATTGATGTTTTACCGGAATAGTCTTGTTGAATTAATTAATACCATTAGATATAGTGAACTTGAGGTGAAATATCACAAAACTGCGCTATATAAATGCAACGTTATTATTATTATTGTTCGATATCAGTATCGATCAGTGACTTGTGAGCATTTAAGGATTAGAAATTAATAAAAGTGAGCTATTACTATTCCGATATCAAGAAAATCATAAACAGATTTTTTTTATTAAATAATATATCAACACAAAGCTGCGACAGCTTATATTCAGGTTCTACAAAAAAAAAGTTTACATGAACTTAATAATAAAAAGAATTTAATTTAGGGTGTGCTGTGATGTGAGTACGTAACATAAAAAATAAATAAAAAAAATACATTACAATTATTTTCGGTACACTTAATATAATTATTGATTTGTAAAAATGATTATGATGATTCCGAAAATAAAATTACTATTTTTCCATAGAAGGTCCATTCTAATACACCACAGTAAAAGTGCTAAGTATTAATTACAATTTAAAAGTGAAAAAAAGTGTAAGCTACCGATCGTTTTATCCATGAAAAACCTTACTAATTTTCGTTGATGAACATTTATCAAACTTCGAAAAAACATTTTCTGCGTTTTCCCAGAGTGCCTTACATATTTGTTATTAATGGATGTAATTTTGAAATATTTCAGATTTGCGACTACCAAACTATTCAGGCAGCAATAAAATAGCAGGCACTACGCAGTACCTACGCAGCAGTTGAATAATGCGATCGGGAGACGAATGGATCCGCTTTATGGGGGCATTATCACATAACATTTGGATATTACCCCCATTAATTCATCGGATTATTCGCCAGCGGGCTAATTGAACATTTTAACTGCATTTTTGTAGAGGCTCTCGCGCGGCTCTTGCAAACGTTGAATTGTTGCAAATGAAGGTTGCTTGGCAGAGCATTAATTGTAATTAAATATACGGCTGCTTATATCATATGTCTTTAGAGTACTTAAAATTATTTGGAGTTGAGCAATTCTTTGCGTAGCATAAAAGCTTTGTTTTTGAGTTAGTGTTGTCGGTTGATTCGTGAACACAACAATAAGTTAAATTAATTTTTGTACAAATTATAGTTGCTCCGAAATCAAAGTGATAATTAGAGCTGTGTTATTTTGATGGTCTGAAGGGATTACTTTATGATATATACTATAATTGGTTAGCTAATATTGACAAGATAATATATCGGTCATGGAAAAACAATACCTTGTATCCCACATAATAAAAAAATTACAGGGGACACATAAAACTGTACAAATCTGTTTTTAATACCACTCAAGAAATTAAAATTCCACATAATTTAACAGTTGTAAAATATGTGCATTTTAAATTCTAATGTACCCTTATCTAAACTTAAAATCACGAAGAAGGTTATTTTATAAATTATGACAATCAGAAGGAATAACTGGTTTTAAGGCTTTACAGGGAATTACTTTTAACAAATGGGTGGGATAAGAAATTTGGAAACAGGTAGTGTTAAGAGTCGATAAAACAAAAATAAGGAATCTGTGGTTGAGTGGACTGCGAATCTATAAATCGCGGGTTCAAATCCCGACGTGCGCAAATAAATTTCATGTAATTAGTATGTGTTATTTCACAAATAATATATGTTATATTTGCGGCACTTTCCCGACTGATAGATACTATCGCCCTGGTGTAAGACCACCATTCAGAATCGAAACTTTTCTTGAAACAGCTCCAGCCGTGTTTAGTGACCAGATCTGAATAATCGGGTACTTTCGAACTTCTTTCTCTTCCCCACCTTCATCCTCTTTCCACTGAGGATACTCATTCCCAATTGAGGATGCCATAGTTCCACTGGCTCCAGATGGTTGGGAGCAGTTGAGACTCTTGTGCGGTATTCACTAGAATATATATATGTCATAAAAACAAAAAGAATGTGTCAAAATATAAATGCGTGGCATCTATCCTTTCTGTATACCCGTGCGTCGCAATGGATAATTTGTTAATTAGTTAGAAAACTACGAAACGTCAATACAAGCGGAGCCGACAAACAACAAACATGTGAATCAATCAGTACGTATTTCTCACAAAATCAGTGTTTTATTACGCTTTTTATTTACTCGTACAACCCAAAACCATAAAGTGATTTTCGTAAAAAAAAAACTTTTTCACCAACTTACCGCCAGCGCGTTACACCCAAATTAATTACGTGAACCAGTCGGGTTTTTTTCCGGTGGGCACTATTTCAAGGGCGGTCTACCCACTGCTAAGTCGTGCGTTCCCTTCAAAGCCAACATCAATTCTAAAAAAACAGATCATAAAATGCTTGGGCGCTGTAATATATCAGCCCCTACAGCCTCCATCCACTCCGAGAGCCTCTGGGTGGGGAGAAGAGTAGGGGGTAAGCATGGCACAGCGCAACCTACACGGCCCATAAAACCTGATAGTCCCACGGGGATGTTTTTATTTATGAACACCCCTCAGATTAGTAACATGAGGTAATCATGGCCTGATCATTTTTAATGTAAGGTTTTTGTAGCCGAAGTAAACGAAAGCTTTAATAATTACGTTTTCAGTTTTGAGGAGAATATTTAAGTATTTATAATTTTGAAACTTTTGTGGTGGAATGTATTTTGATGATTCAATAAAACCAAATTAAATCTGACATAAAAAAGTATTATATTTTTTAAAACCCGCGGATGCATCCAACTCATCACTATGTAGTCCGTCTCCCGGAAGGTAATAAAACCACCCGAAAGAATATTTGAATGTAATTGTAAAGCCGCCCTTGTCAGCAATAAAACAAAATACTGAGTCACTTTTTTTTTATTATATAGAGCCAATAACGTCTAATCGCTTCAAATTGTTGTCTGGTCTCAATAAAAAACAGATTTTTTAAATTGTGTTGTTAAGTAATTGTAAAATGGTTACATGTAAATACATGTAACCATTTTACAATCAAAGCCATTTCATTACCCCCGAAGAGGTGGGACAAAATAATGAAATTACTTCCAACTCTGTCTAAGCACATACTCACTACTGCATTCATACTCGTATGTTCTTCCGACTGTTGGCATAACTTTGCAAAATCATTTGATTTACTTGATCATACTGTATCTTCCTGCATGCGTCTTCAATTATTTTGTGTTACCGCAAAACCATTATTATGCGACTATAAAACCAATATAAAAGTAATAAAACCAAATTGTCTAAACGTCGCGGAAAACTCGTTTCAATTTTTCAAGTCCCTACGGAACGAGTTTTATCCTAAATCAGATTTTTTATTATTTCTTCAATATTTTTTCTTATAATAGCTATAATTGCATGCTCACCACCACGCTACGAACGATGTCATATTGCTCGTGGCACCATCCTTATGTTAGCATTATGGTTCACGCATCTGGTCGTTGGTTCAATGCCCGGCGCGATGTATTAGTGAAGTGACAAATTATTATTATTTCAAATAATACAAGCACTGTCGGCCAAAGAGCTGTTATACTGTTTTTAAATCAACCTACAGCAACTGATTTGTAGATTATGGTAAATTACCTTAAATTACATAAAATATAGCAAAATTTCAACAAAAAATCTAATAAAAAGCATTTTTCCCCTGTTTATCCGGTATATATCTCGAAACCATCACAACTTTTCAAAAGGATTTTTTTACCTCTCCCGTTTTGATAAAGTTACTGGTTACCAACTATTTTTTAAAATATCTTTTCAAATAATTAACCCCGCCCATGAGTAAAACATTTATATTATATCGTTTATATTTACTTATGAGGAATAGGTATAATTCACCCTTATATCAATGAAAACCCAATTCTGATTGACAAAGCCTTAAAGGGAGGCTTTCGGAGGGTTACTTTCCTTTATATCCTTCCTTCCAGTTAGGCAGGTTACGGATATAGTTTTATCAGTTACTACATCTTGAGTTTATAAGAATTTCCTCGCGCACGCGCAATTTTGAAAAGAAAACATCGAATATATTTTTTTATAATCATATCGTAATATGGAGTCATGAATGTTTATAGTAACTCTCAAACAGGAAAATTTTACACGAACTACACATATTGTTTATTTTAAAAAAATATGATAAAAAAAAATATCAAGCAACATAATTTATTTTGTGAGCACGTACGAATGTACAAGTTGGATTTTTTTCAATTGGCACTGACGGACGTGTTCAGAAAAATATTCAAAAAAAAATCTTAAGCGATAAAGTACCTTTAATGTTATTTAGCAAACATTGTACTGTATTTGAAATGGGTGAATTAAATCAAACTAATATTTTTTCTTGGGAAGTCAAGTTACATTCTGTATTTTTTCACGGGTAACAACTAGTAAACTATAACACGGGAACAAAAATAAACAAACATTGTCTTGATTTATATAAGGAATACTGTGGGATTATTTTTTTAGAACATGAAATAATAAAATCTTTTTTTTATGTTTACTAGTTTCTAGTAGAGCTCAATTGAGGTGAAATATTACAAAATTGTACAACATACTTAAATTCAATGTTATTATGCTTTAAAAGTGTTGGCTGTCCGATTTGGATCTTATTCATGCACTAGTTCAAGGCAGAAACAAGTCCAAAAACAACTTTTTGAGTTTACCACCAACGAATTTATCATGCTGAGAAGTATATCATATCAATAAATAACATAAACAACCTTTACTCAATACTTTCCTTAAGACATCGTGGAATTTTTTTGGTGCATTTTCGATAATTTTTTAAAGAACTCTTGACAAACCACCAACTTTTGACATATTGTCCACCAATGAAAAGATACGCCCAAATATAAGATACGCGAATATAGCTTATTTTTAACTTATTTCGAATTTAATTGAAATTCTTTTTTTAACCAATAATTAATTTTATTGGCCTGCCTGGGACTAAAGAATCGAGAGGTTTTGTACAAATTGGCAACATCATGTTCATTTCAAATGATTTAGATCATCTTTCTAGGGATTAGCTGTTAAGTTATCAAACCCATTACAAAGTTTAATCTATTTGAATAAAGAGCATGCAGCTCTTTCAATATAATAAAATAACCACGTAAAGAGTATTTGAGGTACTATATAAAAATAAATGTATTATAATGAATTATTAAAATAATGAAAACGAAATAATAACTTTGCATAAGACCACAGATATAATTTATTTTTTTCATCGACCGGTTTCGCTTAGCCTCATCAAGGTACAAAATTGTATTTCACAAAAAATACGCAGTGTGTAATTATACGAGTATATACTCGTACATGAGGAGAAAGAATACAATATAAAATAAAAAAGAGAATAGAAAGAAAACAAAATAATAACATTTAAAGTATAGCAAAGTAACAGAGAGAAAGAGAGAGATAATATGAAATGAAAGAGGCAAAACGTCAACTGAGAAGGTGATGAAAGAAAAATAAGAAATTTGATGAGTTTGCGGGAAATATACCTTATATTGGACTACTGGACAAATTTAAGTGATTATTAAGAATATGACTATTAATTTTAATGGCTTTTTATTTCTAGTGCTTCTTAATTATTTAATCTGTTGCCTTGACCATTTTATGCAGAATATGAGCACCGATTCTTTTATAGAAGGTGTGATCTTTTTCAATAAGATGATTGACGAATTCTGAAAAAGCCGTGGTTATTTAAACATTGGCATCAGCATTGACATTACACTCTTATACAAAGTTATCATTTAATTTTCACTTAATATGTCAAACCACAAAGAGATTGCTTTCTGCGAGGTGATTTTTCACAAAAACGGCGCTATACAAATTATCCAAATATTAATATTATTATAATTATTGAAACCATGCTAATTGTTTATGTATGTATTGGCGAAACCGCATCACAACCAATCCTGTTTAATGTAGGTAACGTCGGTCGCCTATAGGAAATACCCTCGAAGCCGGGTACCGAGAAGTGGTCAGAATTAACCCGTCCTGCCTGTTAATGGTAATCGGGTCCTAATAAATAACAATCGTCTCTGTAATAAGGCAGGCCCGATGGGTTGCAGACCTTTTCGGTGCTTGGGGTTAAGTTCAAGGAAACGGCCAGCTTCCAGGAAGTGCTAGGCTATCGCAGATTTGTCCAGATGACCGACTTTGCATGCCCCTACGTTTTCAAGGATCCTTTACGACATAGTACTTCTTGTTTGTGTTACTTGAGTCCTTGCCATATCCTGAAATGTCTGTAAACTGTGTCTGTTTTAAGAGGAAATCTATACTTCGCAAACTTTTGGAAGTATTTGATGTTATTAGAGGTTCTATATACATTATTGATGGTTTATTTCCTTTAGTATTTTCCTACTACGGTTTTTGCAATAGATAATATAATGAAATATTTCTGCTCTTCTTTCGCGGATGACCTAAAAATATTCATTGAAATACAAACTTTAGAAGACTGAAATCGACTCCAGTCAGACATCAGTAGAATTGTTGACTGGACTAAAAGAAATCGGATTGAGTTCAATATTTCTAAATGTTTCATTTTGTCTTTCACAAAGGCGTATCATACTTGGTTTTACCGGTATACTATAAACGATCAAAGTTTAAAACGTGTCTCCACTATGAAGGATCTTGGGATCATATTTGATAGTAGGTTAACATTTCATGCTCATATCGAAATGATCTGTGGCACTTGTGGCAAGATTGTGCTGAATCAAAACACGTTGTCATATACAAAAATAAAAGTGGATTAAAACAACGTGTGTTTTTTTTATTTTATTAATCATGGCAATCCGCATGTTTGCTTATTGTGATAATAATTTATTAGATTATTTATTATTATCAAAGTGCATTAAATTTTATAAAACTCCCCTCCAATAAAAGTATTTATTAAGATAAGAATCATAAATTCAAACTCAAATTTATTGGAGTTATTTAGTGGAACTAAATCTTCACGGGAAGATTATCTGCAAAGAAAACAGAATAATTTATAAAGTCTGCCAGAAAACTTGTATAATATAATATTTTAATGGCAACGGAAGAAAACTTTGGGGATTAATATGATCTTTTCGCAATCAGTTATGAAGAAATCACCGAGGGTTTATCAAAATTTCATCGATCGATTTTATTTTCTGGAAATATTATGTTCTCTTTTAAAATTGATCAATTGAATAAGAAACAATTTTGAAAGAAGGGTAAATACGGGAAACTCCATTAATGAAGGATTGAAAACTGCTGGCGCAAATAAAAATATGTTTAACGAAGCAAAGCTAGCAGTCCACAATGGAGTGCTTATACTAACCCTGATGTATGGCAGTGAGTCATGGAACTGGCAAAAGAAGGACGAAAGTAGAATGCTGTAGAAATGAGATCCCTGAGGTGTATGCCTGGTAAAACCATGTATGATCGTATTAAAAATGTGAATATCCGTAAAGTATGCAAAGCCGATGTAAGCGCAATAAATTGGATTAAGAAAGAGACACTCAGTTGATTTGGTCATTTAGAGTGGATTAACAAAGAAATAAGTGTAAAGAGAATATATGAAGTGAAAGTGAACGGTAGAAGAAGTCGGGGATGACCGAAGAAGACATGACACAATCAAGTTAATAAAATACTGGAATCGGACCACGTCAAGTATCAGAATAGCACAAGAGCATGTATGAGACGGTGTATGAATATGAATGAAGTAAGGAGTTTGTGTATGCCGAGACACAGTTGTATGTCCATGCTCTCTGTCTACCTCTGCGGAGAAATGGCGCGATGGTTAGTTAGTTTGTTAATAAAAAACGAATCTTTACTAAAATTTTTAGATAAATATATATTTTTAAATATTGTAGGAATATAGAAATAAATCAGACCAGAATTTTTACACAGTGAGTCATTCCACACATACCAGCCATTTTCTCAAAAATGCGAGGTTGTAGAGAGAAATAAAATTAAAAGAGCAAAAGCAATGCTTTTTGGTGCAAAAATATTTTTGGCAGAACAGCTAAGTTTTTTGCAAAGTACTTAAAAATAAAAAATAGTGACGTTGAACAAATATTCGTGATGTTAAGTGGTGATTTCAAGAAAAAAATTACTGGAACCGTGTATATCCTTCCTAATTCCAATATATCAATTTACAATAAACATTGTGTAGATGTTGAGTTATTAAAAACAAAACACCTAAATCATAAAAACCTTACTTGCGGTGATTATAACCTATCTTATTGTAATTTTAACGTTTTTGACAATAACCCTTTCTTCGCCCGGAACCGCTTGCGAACGAGAAATCCTGGATATGTCATTATTTTTAAATTTAACCCAATTTAACCATATAAGTAATATTAATATTCGTGTACTTGATTTAGTTTTCTCAAACGAGGAAAAAATATAATTGTAAATAGATCGTAAATACCTATTCTTCCAATAGACAACTACCATCCTTACCAACTATACTCACCCCGTGTACTAAAGAAAACAATCTAAAACTTACAACTCCTACGTTTAACTTCAAAAATGCTAATTGTCTTGATGTGAATGATCGTCTTTATAAATAAGACTGGTCATTTCTTAAATAAGATGATATTAATCAAAATGTTGAATCATTTTATTATTTACTACATACAATTATTACGGATTGTATCCCACTCATTAAATTTAAAAAAATCTAAATATTCAAGATGGTTTTCTAAAGAATTGGTTCAATTAATAGGTCGTATAAAAGAGATTAACATAAGAAATTTAAAGAAGAAAGATCATCATCAAATTATATTGAATTTAAAAAGATTAGAAAAGTTTGCAAAATCTTATCAAAATTATGCTACAATTATAAAATACCATTTTATCAATAATGTTGAAACTTCAATAAATCATGACGTCAAGTATTTTTGTAACTATACATAATCAACCAAAAATAATAACCTGGGTATACCAACCAACTTGAAATATGAGGGCGAAAAAAGCTAATGATACACAAAGTATTGTTGAGCTTTCCGGTTTTCCTTAAAAGTATTTTCTTATTGTTGTTGTTTATCTTGTATTCTTTTAACCAGTTTTCACTAATACTACATCAAATTTTACCACTGATCATTACTTAAATTTATCTTTTGTCCAAGTTACTTAATTGAAACAAAAGTGGTGGACCTGATAAAATACCTCCTGCATTTTTTAACAATTGTGCCACCAATCTAGCATATCCTTTATATTTGCTTTTTAATCAGTCTTTACAAACAGGATGTTTTCCTACTAAGTGGAAATTTAGCTTTCTCACTCTTATCTTTTTAAATGGTGATAAACATGAAGTGATTCATTACAGACCGGTATGCCCTTTATCAACAATCCATAAATTGTTTAAAAAGCTAATTCTTAAAAAAAAAAAATTCAGTTTCAACCAAATCATTTCACCTGAAAAACATAGTTTTATTGCCGGAAAATCTACCGTACTAACTTGTTAACATATCAAAATTTTATATATCTGAATCAATGTTAAGTAAATATCAGGTAGATTTTATCTATCCTGATTTCAGTAAGACGTTTGATAGAGTTATCATGAGTTGTTGCTGAATAAACTGCGTAAATTCCGTATAGGTGGATCACTGTATGAGTGGTTTATTAGTTATTTAATTAAAAGAGTACTGGTTATTAAAATTAATGGTATATCATCGTACAAATTTATTGCTACGAGTGGCGTTCACCAAGGATCACATTTAGGGTCAGTCCTGTTTTTGTTATTTGTCAATGATGTTCTTTGTATTTTTAATGATTTTTAATCTTAAAGATCTGAAATTGTTCAAAGGAGTAAGAAATGTTAGTGATTGCCTTACATTGTTAAATAACTTGGCCAGACTTTTTAAATGGTGTCAAGATACGACTTACAACTAAACATAAGCAAATGTCAAATTATGAGGTTTTATCGAATAATGAATTCGATAATGTTTGATTATTTCATTAATAATATGTTGTTAGTTTCAGTCTCGGAAATTATTGACTTGGGCATATGGTTTGATAAATTTTTATTTTATTAAAAATACAGAAACCATTTCCAATAAAGCTTTCAAAATATTGGGATTTATTTTAAGAGAATCTAGTGAATTTAATAATGTCATTACTTTTAATACATTGTATGTCAATTTTCATGTCAAGTACAGTTGTTATGTCAAGTACAATTCAACAGTTTGGTCTCCAAATTATGATGTTAATTCAAACACGATTGAAAGAATTTTAGAATCGGTAATCCTATATAATGCCTAGATGGCGATCAGTTTCTGTATTCTTTAAATTTACCAAAGTTGTCTGAACATAGAATTATTTGTGACTAAGCGCGCTTCTTTAAAATTGATAATTCAATGTTTTCTACCTCTGAATTTTTTTTATATTTAATCGCATTTCATGGACCTAGCAGAATAGTTACAAGACTGTTCTTACCTTATTGTGATAATTCTATTTAAACTTCACAATAATATGCTCCTATGCGACGGATTCAACATCTGGGAAACAAATACTCCGATGTTATTGACACATTTAGTACATCAATATCACAATACAAGCACAGCTTAGTAAAGTACTAATTTGTTTGATGATACCGTTTTACTCCGTATGTACCTCCCTACTCACTGCTATTTTTTTTTTTTTCATATTGATCTTTTTGTATTGATATTTGCACTGCTTATAAGTATATTACTTTATTAAAATGGTTACCTTTTTTAAAAAGTGAATAACGCATAAGAATCCCAAGTTCTCCCAACCATCTGGAACCAGTAGGACTATGTCATCCCCAAATGGGATATTGTGAGTTCGAAGGTAGTGGGGAGGGGAAGGACATGGGGAAAAGGAAGGTTGGGAAGAACCTGGCTATTTAGATCTGGTCGCCAAACATGGCCAAGGTCATTTCAAACAACGTTTCGATTCTGAATGGTCGTATAGTATCTACCTCTCTGAAACGTGCCCCAAATATTCAATATATTATTTTATTTAAATTAAATGTGTAATGAAAAATATTAATTTAAAACTTATTTACATACGCTGGGTTTTAACTCGCGATCTCTAGATTCGCAGTCGAGCGTCTTACCACTCGACCACGGAGACCGTCGAATACAGACTTTGGAGTTAAATAGTTGAAAACCAATTAATTAAAGCTGGTAAAAATAATTTAATTCACATGAAAAAGCCGGTCAAAAAATCATCAAATTATAATCGAATTTCGCACATTTATTCTCCTGCTTATCGTTTTATGTTGAAATTCCATCATAAAATCGAACTTCGTATCCCAGAAGAAAAATTCTTCTAATATGAAAAATTATCATCAACACGTGGGACTTAATAGAATAATTTTTCAAACCCCATTCAAGTGACAAAGCATAATTTTTGTCAGACGATTAATTTTATTAGGGTTTCGGTAAAATGAAAATGATGAAAAAAATTGGTTCAGGTCTATGGCAAGGAGATGGGGAAGAAAAATGTTTGAAAGTACTTGGCTATTTAGATCTGGTCACCAAACACAGCTTTGTACGATTCTGAATAGCAGTGGCGGTTCGTGACTTTTTAGTGTGCTAGAGTGCTAAGATTGAAAAAAAAAACGATTGATGTTGTTGTGGCCGAAAAATGAATTAAAGATTTTTTAAGATTTTTTCAGTTTGGGGGGTCATATGACCCACCAAAACTGAAAAATCTTGATACAAAATATATATTTTTTTTAATAAAATAAAATCATTTTCGTCTACAACAACATCAACAACGTCGTATTTTTCAATCTCAGCACTCTAGCAACCTAAAAAGTCACGAGCCGCCCCTGCTGAATAGTGGTATTTTATCAAGGCGATACTTAGATTAACTACCATATAGTCAAGTTTCTACTCAGGCATTGCGGATTTAATTACATAACAAATATTTTTTGCTTATAATAATGTAGAAGGAGGAATTAAAATATTGTCAAATTATTTTTATTATGTCGTTTTTTTTTAATGTATAGAACGTATTACGTTTTGACGTCCACACCGCGGAAATTATTAACCTGAAGTTAGACGATATTGATAAATAGGTAAACCAATATCGAATTTAATTAATTTTGTAACATATACTTAAAGCCGAAACATTTAAGTATTCTTAAATCGATTTCGATGTACATTTTTTTTCTCTTCTGACATTCCCTCGATACTGAACTGCAGTTCAGAGCTCCAGTGCCACCTCAAGTCAACTTTTAAACGTACTAAAGTTCTGCCAACTATCGACCTCTCATATTGCGGCTTCTTCCGGTGCCACCTCCTAATGGAAGTCGACTGTCATCAGATTAAACTTCACCTTGCAAACTGTAACTCAGGAACAGCGCTTGCACCGATAATATGAATTTCGAAGTTATGAAATAGGTATGGCGTCTATCTATACCACATTTTCCATCAATATACTTCAAGATTCTTAGTTGGGTATCCTTGTATTGATTATGAACTCCACACAGAAAGATCTGAAGGAAATAATTTTCCTCAATGCGTATGTCATCTTTGGGGATACAGTGTGGGGGCTCTTTTTGAGGAAAGGAAGGAATAAACATGAGTGTTGAAAAGGATCATGTTGTAGAAACACAGAAACCGGTAAATCATTTGACAGATAAGCTGTTAAATACAAGGCGTGCTTTTGGCGTGTTTTCCAGTTATTTACCGGTGCCGAAGAGATCAATGACGCGAGTTTCTCGGAGCATTTTCCATTGAAATATCGGTAAAACAAGGACAACATTCTCACTTCTGACGTCTGCGCTCCAAAGACTGCAATCCGTTTTGCTAATATAGGAGAATCTATCTATCTATCCGCCGATTTCTGCACAAGTATTTTGTTACGTCAATTTTCATAGACTAAGAATCTACAAAGAAATACTCGTACATACATTCACTTCTGCTTGTAGCGTCTTTATGTTTGAAAAAGAGTACATCAGGTTTAGAGAAACGCTTCAGCGATTAAGTCAAGTTGTATTAAAACTTCCTTCTGCCAATCTCTCCCGATAAAAGTTTAAGCTGAACCGGAACAATCGTCGGTTAACTGAACATTGTTGTGTTTTGCAAAGCGCTTCAGAAATTCAATTATGTTTATTAATTAAAACAAAACTGTTTTTCGTACTCCATGTTGACTATTTTCTGTTAATACAATGTCGGTCGTGTTTTATATTTACTGTTCAACTGTTCACTGTGTCCACAAAATGGGAAAATATTAACGATAGCAGAGTTCAGAGGATGTGTATCTGACATAGCAAGATTTTCCTTTGAGACTTAAAAATATTATCCTCGTATCCACTTTTCGCTGAAAATTATTATAATCAATGAGTGTGAACGAAAGAAACAATTTTATTCCCAAAAATCACAGTAACTATCAGTGGCAGCTCGTGATTTTTTAGTGTGCTAGAGTGCCAAGATTGAAAAATAAGACGTTATTGATGTTGAAGCAGAAAATCTTTTTTTTTTTCGCACTAAGATTTTTAGAGTTTTACAGTTTTAGTGGTTCACTACACCCTTGCTGAAAAATCATCATACAAAAAATAAAAATTTTGAAAAAAAATAATAGTTAATTTAATCAATCGCTGTGGTACCCAAAAGATTTTTTTCCTTTACACCATGCCTATTCCTATCACCGGTCGGATGCTGTTGCCATATTGTGTCCGCTGTTGTCCATCAAGATATTTCCGGGCTAACTAGATAATGGTTTTTACATTGTTGTTGTTTTTGGTCTTGTTATTGAGCAGTACTATATTTCATGAGAATTTTTTTATATGAAATTCAGACCACCATGGTACGGGCATATGCTTACTTTTTATAATTTTGTAAAACATTGAATGTAATAAAAAAAAATAGAAGTAAGATTAATTATATCCTGTATTTCATATGGCAGGGAAGTCTTAACCAAGGCAGATTTGTATGGTGGTACGTTTTCGTTGCCTACCTCTGCGTGGAAACGGCGTGATGGTTAGTTAGTTATGATAGATAAATGTTTCCACTGAACAATATTCCTGAATCCAGGTTCCGTAGTCAGACTGACAGCAAGTATTGAGACATTGTTAGGATATTATTGGGACTCCTTTATGACATTAACCTTTTTTTTTAAGCAAAGGAGTGAAGATGTACTGATTTCGTTTCACTTGAATTCTTGACCTTACGAAAAGAAGACGAAGACCGATAATAATTGCAAAACACCACCTTCTGTCAATTTTTACAAAAAAAACAGTAATAACAAAACAGTTCTTCTGACAAAGCAATATTATGCGATAATAAGCTCTAGATAAAGCAATTCTAGAGCATATTATCTCTTAACAGGATCGATAGTCGTATAATATCCGTTCACCTCAAGGATCGAAACTCAAGTTGGAAGATTTTTTTTCAAATTATTTCCACAGATGCTATGAGCTATAAATTGGACAATTTATAAAACTTGATAAAAACATCGTTCAAATGGTTACAAGTAATTTCAATGTGAAACTCTTTTATGTGTAAACATTACTATCTTAAAGCTTCATGCCATCAAACTTTCTAGTAGCTGAGTGTAAAAAAGAGTCAGTTTACCATCCGGGAGTCGTTAGTTCAATTTCTCTACTAGCTAAGTCCTCAGACATAGCAAAAGCAACGTTTTCCGCTTAGTATGATGGTAATAGGAGTTTTTCAAATATTGTTAGGTTATTAAGGAATGTATGTATTTTTTTTAATATATAACATATTGGCAAAACATAGGGTTCATTTTAAAGAAACTTGCACGATATCTCTATTATCTGCATTTTATACGATATTATTTTTATTATGTATGAACCAAGACAGGTTGGAACTGAAAAGAAGACTAGGGTAGCAAGATTGTGAAACAAAATGCTCTTCAAATTTATAAAAGAAAAACATTATTATCAGAAATTTGTCAGCTTTTTAAAGATTTGAATTTATTTTTACGCACAGTTTTATTAAGGTAGGCACAGGGTAGTTTTCAATACTAACCTGCTTCCATCTTGTTTTAAATCTCTACAGTTAAATAGTCTTTGAAAAATACCAAGTGTTTGTTGTTAGTAGTGGGTAATATCGAAGTTTCGGTGGAGTTTAAATTTCGCATAGAATTTGGGAAATCTCGATATCGCCAAAGTTGGCAAATAAATTACCAAGTTCCGATGGCCGCTGACTAAATTTGCAAATTAATATCACGCACTCAAACCTAAATCTTGATTTATAGCCCTAAATGTAAACACTACCGTATTCCATGTTCCAGTACTAACGCCGAGGTATGTTCTGCTGATAAATTTTGAATATTTCAAATATATTCAAAGGATGTGTGCGTACGGCTCATAAAAACATTAAGTAGACAAGCAAAAGTTTATCGGTATTTGAAGTCTCGAACATTAAACATTAAGCGAAATAAACAAAGTAAAACGTACGAGTTTCTTGGCGTTTAACTTGACTTAAGCTCACAGCTATGGAAAGCGTAATATTTTACAATCACACGTAATTTAACTTTATCAATATTAAAGTCCATTAAATCTGGCATGTTTTAGAACTTTGGCCAAGTTGTGGGCATTATTAAAGTAAACTTTAGAAATTAAATGTATATTTTTTTACTTTCTGGAAGCTTGAAGCCATTATTTTGTAGTTTGACATAATTATAATTACACTAAAAGAAAAAAATATATTTGAATTGTCAATTTATACATGTTTTTATCAATCTGTGTACGGTACTCGTTCCGTGGGGATCAATGACGCTTTTTTCTCAGACAGATATATGTATATATTTTTATGAATAATTTAAAACCAAAAACACAAACATTTCTTCGTTACGAACAACCTGGCAATATTTGATTTCTTTGAGATGACGGGTACTGGGTGCACCAGACGTTTTGGATCACCCAGCCACTAAACGTTCTAAAGCATTATCAACAAACCTTCCCTAAAATCATTCCATGATGACTTCTTGTCTCTCAGATAACAGCGTCGGTTTTGGAAATATTTTAAAGCATTATCAACAAACCTTCCCTAAAATCTTTCCATGATGACTTCTTGTCTCTCAGATAACAGCGTCGGTTTTGGAAATATTTTCAATGGAACCACGAAAATTCTAAACATCATATTCATGGGCATCACTGTCTTTAATTCCTGAGAACTTACCAACGTATATAAACGCACAATGACTGAAAAGCAGCTTTTCATCAATCGCTGAATAGTAAAGTTTGTTGAAAATAATTACATTTTGTGTTTAACTTAAATTCCCTGATAATTGAATATAAATTATTTTCTTTTTGAGTGCCTACGACAGAACGAGTGTTAACTTTTATAATTAATTTGATAAAATATTCTAATTCTTGTGAATACAAGTATGTTAATGTCTTTAAAAAGTTGCTCGGGGCTTATTTTATTATAAGCTTGATCGAATCATCGTTTATTTGAATGTAAAATATTGAATAATAATTTTTTTTTCCTAATTTGTTTGATTTTTTTGCAATTTTGTTGTAAAATTAACTAGCATCCCATCAAAGCATCTGCAATCAACTAGTATAAAATGATAAAATCATTTATTTTTCCCTTCTCTAAATGCAACACAAAAACAGTTTCATATGTTCGTTGTTGTTATAAAGAACAATAGAACAATGCAAACAATTCCCTAAAGATCCTCGCTGTGTAAACAATCAGAATATCTCGCATTTATTTGTTAACAGCGGCTCAAAGACGAAAGCCTTTGTTAACAAAAGCATTCGCTTTCAATAATTGCAAATCACCGACTGATTGCTATAAAAAATCGCAAGCATAAATAAAAGTGAGTATTTTTATTGTCAATAATGAACAATTAAACTGTTCCCATAGTCATTCAAAGCTCTTTGTTGTAGACTGTTGGAAGGAAATTCCCTAGGAATTACTACAAGTCGCTGTTCTAGTTTCTCCTTGTATTTTCCAACAAAACTTTCGCTATTTGACTTACTGTACTAATTGGCGCCATATTCGTGAGCCGGGTGCATACAATTACGTCAGGTGCTGTAAAGGTGGGTAAATAGTATGCAGCAAACTTTATAGATAAAGCACTTAAGAGTTTCATTAGCAGGTTATTTGTTATTCATCTGTAGTCATCTGGCGTAGACCGAAATATCTAAGCAGAGCTGCCTACCCTCGTACCAGTCACTTTTGTCATAAGGTATGGTGTATTTAATCTACTTCCGTCCACCATCATTCTTGCCCTGGATTATCAACTTGTTAAAATGATATTTATGACTCTTCGTGATGTGACCGAGCTTGCGCAGTTATAATACGACTCGTTGAAGATCACCAACGAAGAATATCAGTTCATATATACCCTATCCGTTCGAGGAATGTTGAGGATGCACAATTACTCAAAATATATTTACATTACAAAGGTTCTTCTTCCGTGTAAGTACTTGGTGCATGACCGGAGTGTGGCCGAGTAGTACAAGCTTAGAGTAACAATATATAGAGACCTGACTTTGCGAAATTTTGTCCGCACTTTTTGACCAAGCAATGACCAAAGGGTGTGGCCTAAACTCAGAGTAAAATCACTAACAGGGTTGTCACAAATTAAGTAAATTAGGTATTTTGTTGTGAGTAGGTAGTTGTAAATCATTAAAAAGAATGAATGTTGTATATTTTTTTGTTTATTCAAAGATACGTTAATCAATAAGATTATTAAAATCTTATTTATAGATAAAAATATAAACGAATTAAATTATTAGTACAGAACATTTTCATATTATAAAATGAACTTCAGTTCCATCAACAAAATAGTTTACAAACAAAAGTAAAATAAAAAAAAAATGTACGGTGATAACAGATGTTAAATCATTTTCTTAACCTTGGAGTAAGAATATATGGAGAGAGATCAATTTTTTTTACCTATATAAATTTGCGATAAATCACTTTCTCTGCGTTTTTACGTCGTACACCATGAGAGAAAGAGACACAAAAAATTTCACAAAACATGACACCGCTTTTAAGTATTGTAGGGATGTTTTCCGTCCCGCGTTATTTTGTAAGGAAATTTCTTGAATGCAGATAATAATAACAGTGAACTTATATAGCACAGTTTTGTGATATTTCACGTCAAGTGCGCTTCATACTTAATTAATTAAGCTAATAATTCTAACTAACAAGGAGAAAATAATATATAATATGTATACAAAATTAAAACTATCTAAATGCATGATCGTTATCATAAATCATCAGAGAACAGGTTCAGAAATGGGTACAATAGTGCATGTGCACATCAATAGATTTAAAAAAAAACAATTAATTAGAAGCTAAGGGTATAAAAATCCAGATGAAACGTATGAATTCATATTAACATATTTGTTAAATCAAAGAAAAAGAAATTAGATTGGAATTTGATGTTAGATCCGTAACGCCCGAGAATTCTGTAGATGCACCAATCGTAGATACTCCAAAAAAGGTAGTCTTAAAAAATATAATACTTTAACGTAATACGCGAATTTTGAAACTAGAAAAAAAAAAAATCTCCGCACTACAACAATCAAATCGTCGACGTTTACGAAAAATCACATCTTTAAATTATATAATACAGGACCTAGAAAAACAAAAAATAATTAAATATATAATAATATTCCAATTTTGGCATAGCCCTGAATCGGGGGAGGCAACCGAAATCATTAAAATAACTAAGAGATAAACACTATTCTGTCTTTATCTGTTTGCCAACAATTTAGCGTTAGTATCATGAGAAAGAAAGAGACCGGGATACTTTCAGAAGCCGTACAAATAGGGATTTCCCCGTTCTAAAGGTTTTTCATGTGACATCTCCTCAGAGTAACAATATAATCTCTAAGTTAAAACTATTACAAATCCATTAAAACTCATTTCAAACGGAAGTTTATTATATTGGAACGAATAGTCCAAAGATTAATTACGTATTAGTGTAAGTTACTAGTTGTTTTGTAGGTTAGGATGTTAAATATTTGAGATCAAACTAAAAGACGATTTTTATGGTACATACGTGTGAAAACTGTTTTATTTTTGGTCCTTTTGTACTTCGATTAAAGCAAACAAGCATAGAACATGTGGCCATGATGTTTTGCTAGATATTACACAAAAATAACTCAAGTTTTTAACTATTTACGTACTTTTTGACAGTCCGTTCGCCTGACATTTGAAACGTATCTGAAGTTTGTGCGGATTGAATAATGAAGACATGGTATTTAGCCCGCCCCAAATCGTGTATTGGTTTCAACAATTGTTTGTCTCTTTTTCTCACATGCTTATAGAACCGAGCATAAAGAGAGAGCTATATTTTGCGAGTTTGTCAACGATTTGTCACAAATTAGTACGGTCTCTTTATATTGTTACTATGAGAGTACAAGCGTCAATTTTATACACAGAAGCCGCGGATTCGATAATCTGCAATATTCCCCCATCAAAAAGTGGTAGATACGCTAAGTAGCGCCCTGGTGAAAGACAATTATTCAGAATCGAAACGTTATTCGAAATTACGTTGGACATATTTGGTGATCAAATCTAAACAGCCAGGTACTTCCCAACTCTTTTCCTACTTTCCTCTTCTACATCTTTTTTTTCCCTCCTCAGTACCTACATACCCCGATTGGGGATGCCAAAGTCCCACTAGCTCTAGACGGTTGGTAGCAGTTGGGACCCTAATTCGGGATACACCATGAAAAAATATTTAAAAAGCACTAGCTACAAATACAGCTTGTAATGATGGGGTATGAAGATTTTGAATATTGTCAGGCTATTCGCAATTTGATAATGTTCGTCTTTCTTAGAAATATATCAGTGTTTTTTGACTGAGTATATTTCTTTTTAATGTGTTTATGATAATGCTAATGATGCTGATAACGATTTTGATTAAATGTGGTAGGCTATTGGATAATACTTCGTTTTGTTAATTTTAAATTCATTATCGAGTCGCTGAAAGTTCAATAAGTTTGCATCATTAAATATTGTGTCCGAATTTAATTGCAAATACGTTTTATATCGACTCAACTGGATTATTTATTGCTGGCTAACGTGTTTCGTTATTTGCGTGGTTTATTTTGAATGAGTCAATTATAATACGATTTATTAAATTTACCTTCCACGTTACGATAAAATGGAAGTTTACCTCTAAATTTTCAGAATCAGTTGCTAACTGCGCATTTGAATTATGAGTAGATGTGTCGGAATTTCTGTATAATATTTTTTCTGAAATTATTAATTATTATTTTTAAATTATTATTATTAATATTTATTCGAAATTATTCCCTCGGATAAGACTTATGGGAATAAAGCTGTAAATAAAATGTTGTTGTTAAGATGGTAACTTTTTACTAGAACCTAGAGATATTTTTTTTATGCATGGCACGTTAACAATGCATCACAGCATATCCCGATTGAGGATGCTACAGTTTTACTTAATCCAGATGATTGGGAGCAGTTGAGACTCTTTTACAGAATTCACTTTAAAAACATTCATTAATAATTGGCAGTTTTTTAATAGCGCCGTTTTCAAGGGCGTTTTATGACTTAATTGAAATCTCACCAACAATTTACTGGAAACACAAGAATTTTAATACGGTAGTCAAGGTTAAAAACCTAAAATAAATATTATATAAAAAATAAAAGAAGTGTTTTTTTAGTATCGGATTTCAAAAATTATTTCTATTTCTGTCGAAACCTTCTGAATGCTATTGAATTTTAATTTTAAAACTTAGCCTCCAGTCAAAAGCCTTGATCCTAAAGAATAAATAATAAACCACGAAACCTATTGCAATTCAAAAACTTTTTTTTCATACTTTGTTAAAGCACAAAGTAAAAATTTATGGGAACAATTATTTGTAAGTGGAGTTAGAAATGTGTAACACTTTCGAAAGCTTCTATTTCAAAACGGAACTGCCATTCTAATGTTCAAACAAATTCAAATTTTATATACTTAGCAGCGTTATATTATACCACGATGTTTCCTATAAATATCTAATTATTGTTGTCTGATAGATCTCCACGAAGCTTTTTTATCAATATTTTCAATCTACATCGTCCTTTTCTCTTGTTATTAATCAATATTTGTATTAAAATACCTAAATTGCAGAGTAAAATACTATAAAATCGAGTTTAAATATTAATTCTAGACATTGTAAGAAGTAAAAAGATCTTCTCTTACACAAAATGTTTTTTATTATTTATTTTTTTTGTTATAGCGAATACAGCACAAGAGTCCCAACTGCTATCAACTCTCTAGAGCCAGTGAGACTATGGCATCCCCACCTGGAATAACCAACGTGAACGTGCCGCAAATATACGATACATTATTGTATTTATGAATTACATGTGTTATAACACATATTAATTTAACTACATTTATTTGCGCACGCCGGTTTTGAACCCGTGACCTCTGGATTTGTAATCAAGCGTCTTACCACTCGACGACGCAGGCCGTCAAACAATTTAACAGATATTCTATCCAAGACAATATCTAAGTATATAACTATACTCTAGTAGAGTTCTGCATACCATTACAAAGATGACTGCCTCTTTTAGAATAAATTGGGGAAGAAAATATTTTTAATTTTATTTCTATAATTAGGTACAAATTTTAAAAAGGCAAAAAGTTGATTCTGATTGAAATATTTTTGAAGTTCAATTGGTTGATTTTTTTGTTTTAAATGTATCAAAAAAAACGTTTTTCTGTAAATATTATGTTCAACGTGCTTTTTACTTCCTAAAAAATTGATATCTGCTAAGAGTTAACTATAAAAAAAATTGATTTCACATTTAGAAAATTGAATTTTTTTCGAATAAGCGTTCTTTTTGGTAATCTCGAGGCTTCCTTGGTTAAATTTAAATGATTTGCTTTTGAAGAAATTCTAAAGGAAATTTATGTATTTTTACCTTTATGGACTATCTCAAAACTAATTGATTATAATTATTAGATTTACTAAATTAACGCGTAATAAGATATAAAAATTAACTTGGAATTATCTGTCGGGTTTGTAAAATAATCTACTGTAATACTCTACTTGTAAATAGTCTACTATAATAGATAAAAAATTATCTTTTGACTGATTTGGTCTTTTTTTTAGGTCAATGACATATCGAAGATTTTTTAAGATCATCTGATATACTAACCAACTAACCACCACACCGTTTCCCCGCAGGGGAAGACTGAGAGGACGGACCACCATACAACTCAGTCTTGACACACACTCCTTACTTCATTCACATTCATACATACTCTTGTTATTCTGACTCTTCACATGGTCCGAATCAAGTATTTGATTCACTTGATCGTGCAATGTCTTTCTCGGGCGTCCTCAACTTCTTTCTACATTCACTTTCGCATCATATATTTGTGTTATACTCCTTTCTTCGTTCCATGCCTGAACCATATAAGCGTCGTTTTCTTCATTTTATTCATTACGCTTACATCAGCCTTGCATTCTTTCCGGATATCTACATTTTTAAAACGGTCATACATGGTTTTACCGCACATACGCCTCAGGGATCTCATTTCCACAGCCTTCAGTCTACTTTCATGCTTCCTCTGCCAGTTCCATGCCTCACTGCTATACATCAAAGTTGGTATAAGCTCTCCAATGTGGACTGCTAGCTTCACTTCTTTGAGCATTTTTTTTATTTGCGCCGACAGCTTTCGATCCTCCATTAATGGAGTTTTCTGCATTCACCCTTCTTTTGATATCCTCTGATAAACTATATAACTTCACATAAGCATGATTTAAAAAACCACATACATTTCAAATGGTTCATTGCGTAGATAGTGATGACGAGAGGTTTTATTGCTAACAGCGTAATGATGACTTCTCAGTAGTGACAACTTGAAATGTGCTCACAATACACTGAGTACTGTCGTATTCTGTTGAAAACACAAATAAAAAACGTGCACTGGAACCATATAAATAGCATCAAGCCGGCAGCACCAAACGCTGTATGGCGTTGCGGCCGGTAATATGAATATCGGCGATTTCTCCAGCGAGCACCCTCGGCTTCCGGTCGATGAATCCTCCGCGAGAGCCTCCGTGAGAGCCTCCGCCCTGGGCCGCCCCCATCCCGCCCCGCCCCACCGGAACGTGCGCCGGGCCGTCCCGGATGCGGTATTTTGCCACCGGAGCGGAAAAGTGACTGTAAAAGGCTAGATTTTTTACAGCAGGCAATATCCTCGCATCGACGATCCTTTATTTCATATGTGGATATTTTCTTTATTTCCTTGGATTTTTCGCGTTACCTTTTTTCCTTTGATGCTTTCTCCAACCCTAACTACGAGTTTATATTGCACACACCGGCACACATTGGGTGGTTCGATTTTTTTTTACCTTTAAACGTATTTCTAGCAATCGCGAAAACTTCCGTTTCTTTTTTCTTTCATGATTTAGAACTATTTATTTTCTCGTTGGGTGTTTGCCCTTGCTTATTAAGTGCAAGACTTTTTCAACTGAGAGTTAATTTAACTTATTAATAATTTCTCCCGGTACGTATAATGCTAAGACGGAGGGGATTCTCGGCTCCTTTCAGACTTTCTCCGCATTCGCCTGGTAATGAAAGAAACCATAGATACCTTATCAAGTAAATAGAACTACTCCTTTAATCGTGATATACGAGAAAATTTGAGCTAGGTGTCTTTAATCTTAGTTGATGAGAAAGCAGTGAAAAGAAACGTAATTAAATTTCTAACATCCGTAATCCATTCCCGGTCGACTATAGACGTAGCGTCACTGCAAACTGTAGCTTTATATATCCACTTAGCTTCACAAGCTAATACCCGTCCAATAACATTAGAACGGCCAAAATAGTACCATACATATTTTGTGAATGATTGATTTTGTGAAAAAAATGTTGTTAGGTCGAGAAGGTTTCAATGAACGACAGCACGCAGAGCTAGTTAAACTCATCCCAATCCATTAGCATTTCATCGATAAATGGACCCACTCCACAAATTAATGCATTTCATAAGCAAAACTTAAAGAAACGCATTCCGAAACAAACGTGAAATCTGGTATTTTTCGACTTGTTACTCGGAAACTCTACGTTTGCTCCTCGAAAAGAGCTTAGGAGGCAAAATACCAGACAGAAAACATTCCTTGAATGATGTATTGCCCTCCTTCGAACTGCAGCCAAAACTTGGCCGCTTTATGAATACGGGAAAGATAAGTCTAGGGGTGGGTTTATTCATATTTTTATTATTTAGAATGGCGCATATACTTAGGAAGTTGAATATTCATTTCCCCTTTCAAAACGTGCGTAAGTATGTGAAAGGAAAGGTTTTTGTTTTACAAAATGGATATTTAAGAAGTATTGCAATACACTCGTGAAAATAAATGATGATTGTTTTAAAACATCCTGTTTGCAATGACGAACGTTTTAACGATGGTACTTTGTGAAATAGTCATTACAAAATTATTTTTTATTACAACGCGTGAAAACAAAACTTTGCTTAGGTTTTTTGTGATACCACAGTCCCAACTTATCGAAAATAGTAGGATTTTGGTACTTTTTAGTTGAAGAATTGTATAAGGTTGAATTATGTTAGAAAGGAATATAAAATAGGGCAGTGAAAGGTGAAGGTTGAGAAATTACACCCCTCTAGCGCTCTAATCTCCCTCCCATACCCCGGGTTCTTGTGCTGGAGTTCCCTGTCTCATTGGACATCCTCTGATCTCTGATGTATGTATTCTTCCAGCTGCATGAGGGGCGACTACCTGAAGCTGTTCCCGCACCTGGAGCGGGGGGAGGTGAGCGAGTACACCGAGTGGGCGGGCGTGCTGTGCGGCGGGCGCTCCGCCGCCCCCCCGGCGCTCTACTCTTCCGCCCGCGCCTTCGTGCTGGAGTTCCACTCGGCCCCCGGGAGAGCTGCCAACGCCACGGGCTTCCTCGGATACTTCAGATTCATCGACAGAAGTAAGCCAGATTTTATTTCACAATACAACTTGTAGTTGCTGACATGATCCGATTTCCTAGTTCCAGAGTGAAGCGATACATTTTCAAACGTTTTTTTTAATATTGTTTAATGCAAAACGCGAAATAAGACTATCAATCTAAGATCTTTAAAGATATTTGACGAATTACCATTTTTTTAATACATTTTTTTATAGTGAATACCGCACAAGAGTCCTAACTGCTCTCAACCGTCTGTAGCCAGTGAGACTATTAAATCCCTGGTTGGAATATGTTGTGAGGCCGAGGGTAGTAGAGAGGGGAAATATATGGGGAAAAGGAAGATTGTGAAAGACCTGCCTATTCAAATCTGATCACCATACACGGCCGAAACTATTTCAAGCAACGTTTTGACTCTGAATTGTGGTCTTTCGCCAAGGATTTAAAGTACCACTCTGCAACGTATATACAATATTCTTCTCTCCGTAGTATTGTATGAAAGTTGATGATTAATTTAATATGTAAATAGCTATATTTTTTAAGAAATTTGTAAAAAAAATCGTTCTATTTCAATATTATTACCGTATCTATGCCTATTTTGCTTGGTGCCTTACGACATTCAATACGTCGAAAATATTCCCTAAAATATGACTTTTTTCATCTATGTGTGAACATGATATTTTGATTTTTAACCGTAGCTCGTGGTAAATAAAGGTATTACAGTATATAAACAGAAGGTATCACAGATCTTTTTTTGTATTTTTTATGTGAATTTATGATTAAAAAAGATTTATTTCAGAGTTCCATCACGAATTATCAGTTACAAAGTGAGAAATATTTTTTTTGTTGATTATTTAATACTACGTTGTTTTCTGAATGCACCATATTAGAAGACACATATCTGAACAAACATGTACCTACGATTAAATGCATATACCGCAAGTTTTTAATGAATTTTAAAATTTCTAATGTGTTTCGGAAATGCAATTCACTTCACATCCAGTATTTATTTTTTATTGTTATTGAAGAACTAACAGCTAGTGCTATGCACTCAACTTAATTAAAGGGTACGCTTTCTGCGGGTTTTGCGTTTTACATTCTAAAGGAATCCTTGTTAAAATTCTTATGGGGGTTTGAATCCTCTCTAGCTAGCTTCTTGAAATGTTGAAGCTTATTAATTAAGCTTTGAAAGGAGTTCTCGGTGTTTAAAATGAGAAATTTGTACTTGGGAACTTCTCGCTATAATCCGGTAGTATCGTGCTTTTATTTCTTATATGGAACATGAAACACAAATCGAAGATTTATTTTCTAAAACAAAAAAGTGAAAACTGTTTTCTAAAACAAAAAATAAATGTACAATTTCTGTATTTTGATTAAGTGGAGATAAAGAGCAGAGGGATGAAGGTTTTAAAAACTGGACGATTCCGACCTGGTCAATAAATAAAGCTACAATATGTCAACGAAAGCAACGTTTTGAAACTGAATATCTCCCCAGAACGATTTAAATACCTATCGTCGCCGGAAAGGTATTGATATTGATAAAAAAAATTAAGTCAAATTACATTTATTTTTTTTCCTATATATGACGCGAAAGTAAATGAAAGAAGAAGTCGGAGACGCCAAAAAAATACATGACCATGTCATAAGTCATAATAACATAAGAGTATGTATGAGATTATGTATGAATGTGAATGAAGTAAGGAGTGTGTGCCAAGACTGAGTTGTATGACGGTCCGTCCTATCTGCCTGTCCCTGTGGGGAAAACGGCGTTATGGTTAGTCAGTTAGTTTTTAAGTTAAATCAATTGAGAACAGTGTATTTGCACCTCTTCCAGAGCAGAAAGTAGGTATATCATCGCTGGAAAGGCGAAAGGGCTTAAACGGCACTTTGGCAAAAAATAGGTTTTTTTTTTGTACAAAATGAACATTTTTTACTTAATACTAACGGTAGGTATAATATAAATTGAATAAATGTACAATGTCTAGTTTCTAGTTAAAGATAATTACCTCCCTAATTTAGAAAGTTTTCGTGCTTAGGGAGGGAGAATAAAATGAAATATACAGTTTTGATCAATTCTTGTTTCTGCTTCGAATTATCTGACTCTCGTTTGATTTTGAAGACATTTGTCGCCCTTCAGCCATCTAGAATATATTTACCATTTAGGAGAAGGCTTGACTCAAGCGACATAAGTTTGGGACGTATTTTAGCTTTTTGTAGCTTCGGGTAACTCAGTGAGAGCATTAAGTTACCTGAATTATTTATTTTTTTATAAATCAAACCAGGTACTGAAGACTGAATTTTATTTTAAATCAAAAGGAACTTTGTAAAATATGTGTGTGGTGTAAACTTCCCAAAACGGCGCCTCAGCTATCTGGCCTTTCCAGCGATGATATGTGCATTGCGTTGGATAGCGTATGAGCAGCATTTTATTATTTTCTCTTTCCTTTTGATAGATATTTCGGTAAAGAGCCAAAAACAGAGCTTATACGTAAGTACAAAAGAAAAACACAAAGAGAACACGCAAAGAAACACAAAACGGATAAACACAACCGAGACAGCGAGTTTATTCTCTTCGTCGCCGTCGTGGGGATTTTTCTAATAAGAAAAAGATTACGCTGGAGGAAATGCTTTAAGAAATAAGGTACATAATGTATACTTTCAAACATAATATCATAGAGAAATAAACAAAAGAGCACCTCCTCCAGCCAGAATAATACTTTTTTTTAATTCTGTTTTCGTCCGTTTTGGCAGTAGATAAACGCTGAAATTTTAAGTACATTCTTATTTATTCATTCATTATTATTGCACTTATATTTAAAATTATATATTTTCATATTAATAAATTTATGGAGAATGCAGGTATAAAAACACGCTTTTGAAAAATACGTAAATTCATTATTAAATGTGTATGCATGAAATGGAAAACAGATTGTTTGCTATAATTGCCTTTTTTCCTAGGTGCTGAGGCATTTCGGAAATTTTGTATGTTATAATTATTGAAAAATCTGCAAACATTTTACAAAAAAAAAGTTGCAATATCAATTTACTATGAATTTAAACAACAAGATTTTGTGTTTCGTTGGGCACAGATTGATAGCATATACATGTCTAAAGTTAATGAAATTGAACACCCTTTTAATTAAAGCAACATTCAGTCCCGCCTACAGTATGTTTCAATTGAACCCGTTGTTTTCAGTTTAAAATTTGAATTTATTTTTTGGGTACGCTTTGTATGCTATATGATACAAGTTATAAATCTCTAGAACCATAATTCATCTCATTTCGAGAAAAAATTTTCCCTTTAAAATGTAATGGAAACATTAAAATTAATAATTAGCTGCTCCGAAAATGCGTACAAAGTTTTGACCGTTGGCCAGTGACTAAAGCAACCCATCTCATCTCTGCCCCCGACGTAATTGCTCTGTAATGCGAAAGCTCAAGTCCATAGGTCAGTGTTCCAAGACCGCCAAGGTTCAGCTTTCCAGCGAAATTTGCTGGGGCGGAAAATTAAGCTTAAAAATACATTATGAAGTATAATTGTTGTCAAGGAAATTTTAAATAAAATAAATATTTAAAAAACAGGTTCCTTTTACAAACATTAGGATGTTATTTGTATGTTTTTGATGCCCGCTCCCTTTTTAATAGTGAATACCGTACCAGAGTCCTAACTACTCCCCCCACTTGGAGCCAGCGGGGCTATGGTATCCCTAATCGGGGTATTTTGTGAGGCGGACGAATATGGAGAAAAGGGAGGTTGAGAAGTACCTGGCCATTCAGGTCTGGTCACCGAACACGGATGAAGCCATTTCAAGCAACATTCCGATTCTGAATGGTGGTATTTCACCAGGGCGATACTTATTGAACCGCTTTGAAACGCACTCCAACTATACTATATATTATCTTGTATCAATTAAATATGAAATAACGTAAATTAATTTAATAAAATGTATTTGCGAACGCAGGGATTTAAGCCTGTGACCTCTGGATTTGAATTCGAACATCTTGTCCATTCGACCACGGAGGCTCTTGTCGGAGGATGGTTATAATCGGGAAAATCTGACCCTACAGACTACAGATTGAAATAACTATGAATTCACGATGACTTAGGCTGGCCACCTCAAACATCAAACATGTTTGGAAAATATTATATTATTAGCAATCAAACAAATACTGTGTTTTGACCAAGAACTTAAGCATTTATAAAGTTTCTATACCATCAATAATATATAAATTAATTTATCTAGCGCAGTTTTTTGATAGTTCACCTAAAGTGTATTTGACACTACATTACCTCACTTAATATATCATAACAACAAGGAAGTAATGCATAACAGATATGTATGCAGATTAAAACTATCTAAAATCATGATCGTTATACGAATTCAAAAGTCATACAAAATATTCAGATATAACAGGGCATGTGTCCATCTGGTACTGTTTTTGGGTGTTCTCTTCTATTGGAGGTTGACAATTATCAGTATAATCTTCACCCCGCAGACTGCATCCAAAAATACTCAGTAAAACTGCACCCTTACCAGCACATAACATGAAATATGCTCTGGAAGCTAGCAAACCGACTATCAAACAAATTCATTTTTGTAAATTCAGTAAAAAGCCGTTTGAATTAAATGAAAAGACACTTTGTTTGAATCCATTTTTATTTTGTATAAATACGTCGACTAGAAAAAAAACTACTAAACTAGTCGACGTATTAAAAAAAACACCAGCACCCATGACGCTATTGCTACAATAACAAAATATTTATACACCGCCCTAGATTCGGATTAAAAATGTATGGGAATATTTATAGACCTCAAAACAGCTTTTGATAGTATATCGCACGTAAATTTAATAGATTGTTTTTTTTTAACTGGACTAACTGGAATTGTTATATCATGGATAATAAGTTTTTTTAGAAAATAGACCTCAACAAGTCAAATTACTAAATAAATTAAGTAACTCGGAAAGTAGTAAATTCTCGATACCATAAGGCACAGTTTTGGGCCCACTTTTGTTCATTATGTGTGTAAGCGACATATTTGAAGTCGCAAAATACGGAGAAATTGTCTCATATGCCAATGACACGGTGCTACTCCTACAAGCAAATACATGGTTCGAATTAAACAAAAAGGCTAATACATACATTATTGAGTTGAAAATGTGGTTTGTCAAAAACTTGCCAACGTTAAATTCTAAAAAAACATTATGTACCATTCTTTATTCAAAAACAAAAAACACCGTTCGAAATAAACATTAAAATTCATGCCACGCAAAATGACAAACACCACCACTGTGATTTATCATGTACAAACATTGAAAGCAAAACTTTAATTCAATATTTTGGCATCACTATCGACCAATGTTTAAAATGGTCACCACATTTTAAGTCAACTATTCTTAAAAACAGAGTTTTAAAATTAACATTGTTTAAGGCATATTCTTGATGAACCATAATTCAATGATTGTGTAATAGGATGGGGTGGCACATATAAAACTCACACAAACCCTTTACATCGCACAAAAATTGATAATTCAAATAATCTTAAAAAAACATTTTTACATCCATCAGAACTTTTATTTAAAGAATTTAAAGTCATAAAATTAAATGCTCTTTATTTGTACCACGCAGCGTTACACATATAAAAAGAAGAAATATTAAATAAAACCGCACCATTCAAAAATACAAAAAATATGAGGCAAAATTGCACATTACCGATCCCGATATGTAAAAAAACAATAGGTCAACAAAGTTACAAATATCTTGGAATAAAATTCTTTAATAGTATACCGGAAAAAATAAAATTGATTAATAATGATCTCAAAGAATTCAAAATACAATTAAAAAACTACACTGAAAACTGAAAATAAATATTTTGGTAAATCATTGCAATAGTTTATTAGTAACTTAATAAATAACGCACCCTCATACATACAAGCACAGCTTTTTTATGAAGGTACATCTTTATAATGAAAATTTAGATTTAGAAAAAAATGTATTTATTAATATAACACCTTACATTATAATATATTACATTTAAAAATAAATTATACAAAATATAAGTCGATTCAAACGAAGTGTATTTTCATTTAATTCATCATGCTAATTCACAAAGTGTTTGCTTATTGTGAAAAAAAAAGCCGTTTGTTCGGGTTTCCCAGACAAAACTAGAATAGAAACTTTGCAAGGAAAGTCTGGGCCTGCAAAGGATCAAGGCCATCAAAGGCAAAATAGAGATGCCTTAAAACGTATTTTCGAAGCAAGAGTGATGAATGAAAATTAATTATTTCACAAGTACTTTCTTGTATAAAGTTACATTGATAATTTTGATCACTTAAGTCAATATCTCGGAGAAAACAAAATATAAAGTAACACAATATTTTGGAAGGTAACTGTATCCTTTTAAAGTCAGTAATAACTCAGATAGTTTAAATTGCAAAGTCACTTTAATTGTTTCAATAAATTAATTTCCTAAAGCAGGCTTAGGCCGAGGCATGATGGGCATTCATTTAAAAAATGTTTCTTCGCTATTCTGATAAAAGCGGGCGATTAATGGTTTTTTCTTACTTAATAGGCGTTTGAAAACTTATGTGATAACGCAGATGCGAAGCACAATACTTACGACATCTATGAATAGCATTATAACTATTATTGCAGTCTGATGTTAGCGACATCTTAGAAATAAAACAGTTTTACCGAATTTCGACTAGGATTTTATTTTAAATGCCGCTTCATTACAACATTTGGGTGCTCCTTAACCAAGTTCTCCCGGGGGGGGCGATTAGTAATAATTATCCGCCTCCGATAATCTTTTATCTTTATAATTCGTTTCCTTGCCTTCATTAGCACTGCCGGAATGTAAATTACTACCAAACAGTGGTTTAAACTAATCGACGATCAAAGCCATCGTTAGCCTCTGATTAGTGCAAAATGGCGTCAAAGCGACTCGACGGTTTGAGAAATGTCACAGATATTATTTAAATTCTAAGAAGTTGTAACAAACGAGGTGATAATGGAACATTAAAACAGAAAACCAGAGGAAATATCGTTATCACAACGGTATACATGGGTCTGATAAGTCTAAATTTGAAATTACCTCCTTACAATACATTGCATATACTTAATACAACGCACTACCAAAATAATTAAAACTCCTAGTTGCAAACAAAAAAATATTGGCAAAAGCACTTAAAATATATATTCTCAACCATTTTATTAATCAGTGTTATGTCCTATCTGTAAAACCTTTGTATGTGTGAATATCTTTCCTATTGTATTTATGATGTTTATCTTTTTAATCTCTACTCGTATAAGTCTCTATTTTTCGCTTGTTTCCTTTTATTTTCTACTCCCTTTTTAAAATTTGTCTTTGTAAAAATATTATTCGTTTTTTTTTATTTTATCATTTTTTTTCCTTCCGGGATGAGTTTTTTTTTAATTCCTTTGGAATGATAAATAAATAAATGTATTTTTTGTACTTGACCATCATTTTAATAAATAAAATAAAATATCTTCAAATATATAAAACGTAATTTTAAAAAAATATTTGATAAGAAGCTTTTCAAACTCGTACATAGTTTTCATCTGTATATTTTAACCCTTGGCTTTCCAATATTTAAAAAAAATCTATTGATGCACACATTCACTGTTATTCTCATATCTTAATATATTTTTTTTAATTATTAATGATAACACTAATGATTTTAACTTAATTTAATTAGTTGCATACGTATATCTTATATATTGTATTCTCGTTGTTATATGAGGTTGGGTAGTTTAGTGTAAAGTGCACTTGAGGTAAACTATCACAAAACTGCGCTATATAAATTCACTCTTATTAATATATTTATTATCACACAACAAAAATCTTATGTTCTAAAGAACATTATTTTATATCTATAACAAATACAGGAGCTTTTTTTCCCAGGTAAATCGCTCTGGTGAAAGACCACTATTTAATCAAAATTTTGCTTAAAATGTCTTTAGCCGTGTTTGGTAACCTGATCTTTATATCCAGATACTTTTACCCAACCTTCATCTTCTTCATCTCCTTCCCTTCCCCACGTTTATCAGCCTAAAAAAATACCCGATTGGGTAGATGCCATAGACATACTGGCTCCGGACAGTCAGGAACAGTTGGGACTCTTGTGCGATAATCACTTTTAATAAATAATGAAAAGTTAGGGAATTATTTTTTTTATGTTTGTTGTCGTGTTACCAATATTATGAAAATCATTGAGTTACATAATTTTTTTTTAACTAAATATTCATTGCTATTCAATTTCGATTTATATTTCAAACAGCTTTAATAGTTTTTTTTTCATTATTGTATTTTCCTAATTCATTACAGGAAAACGTACTAGTAGATACAAATAATTTTCTAAATACTCTAATCAAACATATTTCTTCACAAAACTAGTGAACGTACAATTTTTATCGTTATTTGGTTTTGATATAAAAATTAACAACCCAAGTAATTTTTATTTTTTTCAAACTTATGATATATCTACTGTATAAAGTTTTAAATTGTAAATTACAAATTTATAAACCTAATTTGTGTACACATCTTATTTGAGCTTAAAGCAAAGTCGATTCGAAAACAATGTAAGCAGTTTATGACTGATTAGTTGCCGAGTGGACAAATTCGTCGGGTTCCCACCCAGGCTTCGCGTGTTCAATTCTCTGCTAGCTAGGTCCTCCATTCCACAATAAATTTTCCGCTTATAATTGTGTAAGTAAGAGTTTTTTTAATAAATTTTGTGGTTATTTGTAGCCCAAATATACTAGTCTTCCCTTTTTAAATAAAAAAATGCATGTTTTTATATGTGCCACTGTTTCATGTTTGCATACGAATTGTTTGTTTTAAAACTATAAAAAATGCACAAAATGAAGGTACAATATGTCTACCGAACCTTTTTAACACAAAGTTTTAAAAAAATCACGCAAAGCGAAAACAAAAGAAAAGGACGAAATAAAATGTTCAGGAAAGTTCCACGTTTCCCAAGAAAGAACAAAGGGGTTACAGTTTTAAAGTTTTCCTAAAAATAAAACATTTTCACTGAAAACTCCTTCGTCATTGTTTCAATAGTTTTGTTGTGAAACTTGTGAGTTGTCCAACAAACTTTTAGTATCGGCATAGTGCACATTAACTGTAAATATTTGGTTTGTGAGTACGCACGTACGTACATACAAGTGTGAAATTTTCAAACGTATTGACAAATTTACTCAAAAATGGTGACACAAAAGAACTATGCAATTATCGATGAAGTTAATTTACTTAATTTAATCGTTCCGTTATACTATATCACGGAGAGAAGGTGTGTTTAGTTTATACAGTATTATGTTTTAAAAAGTGAGTGAAAAAAATACTTGCAGAATAATTTGAAGGGTGCATGATTGTATAGAAAATTAACAGAAAATCCAAAAATCATTTAGAACTGCTAGCTTTATAATAAACAATATGTTATGTTAATATGAATCGTAAGGAAAAAATAAGAGACGTACAAAACACGTAAATGAGATAATATATTATAATGTCTAATGTAAAGTTGTGCGCCAATTGTAATGACGGCGTGAAATGTAACCTAGCCACTCTATCTCAGGAAGTGGGATGTCATCTCGATCATATTTGAGGGGGATCCTTGATTGTAAATAATGAAAAATATACACCGATATAATTCCCAATATTAAGGAATGAGTTTTTTTCTACGAGAGGGAGAGAACTTTTTCACAAATGAAGAATGTTTGTTTTGGGGAAAACGTGTTTTATATTTTCGGTCTTCTTGATGTTAGACAGCAACACCTCCATGGCTATAGTCATGACGTAAAACAACTCGTATTGCAGCGGCTGGCATTGTAAGATGGCATGCTGCAGGTGGCGAAGATTGACGCTGGTCATCTTGTTGTCCCTGGCAGTATTGCCGGTCAGTTTGAGCACCTTGTCTTTGTTGCGATTCTTCAATTGTCTGTTTTTCCGAGAGAACACACTTATTTTTCTTCAGACTTCCTCGAGGATATTTCGGATTTCCGATCTCCTTGGTCGAACTCGTAAATTTTTGTTTCTTCACCTTTGCAAGCCTGTTGACAGTCGCTTCTCCTACGTAAAAAAATCCTGGCCCTGCCGTCTTTAGTTATATTTTAAGAAAATAATGTAATGCGGTAAGTATTTGTACAATTAGTGCATAATTTATTATGATACAATATATAAAAGATTCAATCAAAAGTCCCCCTTTAAAATTAAATAGACTACTAATTGAAAGCAGTTAGCATTATTGTTTTTTTAATACTTATATAAATCGATATAATATTGTATTGTGATTCCAACGTTCGCAAGTTTAAAATTGCATTTCAAATATAAACTTTTGCAACCCTGCGATAGCAAATTTCTTCCTTCGAAAGGGGTGTACTCGTATTTCCAATGTGCATAGTTCTAATATGGTCCCCTGCAAAGACCAAAGTTGCCCCCAACTGTTGTTTGTTTTTTTCTGCTTTGGAACTACTATGTAACTTGCCTGGCCGACACTTTAGCAAAGTGTAAAGTGGTGAAAGTTGGCTCACTATCTTTAGTGAAATTTTACTTCTTGGATCTTTTCCTGGCAAATATCGCATCTCCCGAAGAAGGAATGCTGGTTCAATTTAAGCACTTACTTGATTTTATGTTTAATAACGTAAGACCGCGGAAGTTCGGTGCAACTTCCTTCAAAGGAAACTATTTAATCTTAATGAAACAATGTGAGGCTTTTATTAAAATGTGATTTTCTGCTTGGAACGTAATTAAGTTTTGATATTTTTGGTATATCCATTATTGGTATCAAAATAACTGGCCAAAAGATACTACCACAATTTCCAAAGACATAAATTGAGACTATCGTAATATTGTAATATCTGTGAAAAACATTTAAACCAGTTTCATCCACGGCGTACAGTGCTAGATCTTTGCAAAGAATATCGGAAGATATTAGGATATTTTTGAGAGAAAGATCCCAAAAAGAATTTCTGAAGCCACACAAGTAAATTATGTACGGGAAATAGAAATAATTTCGCTAATCTATAGAAGAATTGAAGCTGGATAAGTCGCCATAAAACTGTTTTAAAATTTTTGTCTTTCATTTATTTATTTATTTGATAAACGCTCGTTGGGATTATACAGAAATAGTACATTGTATTGCAAGTGTAATAATAAAGTAACATAGCAAGAATTGTGTTTGAAGATATTAATTATAAAATTGATCAGAAGGAAACAACACATATAACAAGAAAGAAACAACATATTCAAAGACGTATGGCATATAACATGTTCAATTTAACCTAATTATTTTATATAACTCTGATCTGAATTTCAAGATGGAATATAGAAAAATATCAACAGAACTAAATTCGTTTCTAAACTTATGTAATTTTTAGAGTGGGGAGTTCATTGCATGGTTATACAATAACTTTAAAAATCCTGTAAAATTTTATAATGTTTTTAAAAATAAAAAAATACTTGAATTGAATTAAGTCTCCAATTGGAGTATATTACGAGGCTCAAGAGAGTGAGAGAAGAAAGAAGATGGTGAAGATGAAAGTTGAGACGTAACTGGCTATTCAGATCTGGTCCCCAAACACGACCAAACCGATTTTAAGAAACGTTTCTAAACGGTGGTCTTTCACCACTAACCAATTTCTGTTTCATCTTCGCCATTCTTCTATCCATATAACAGACCAAATGTATCGTTGTGATTATAATCATCAAACTGTGCGCAGTAACCCAGACTACGCTAACAATGGTATCACCATAGCTCTAGGCAACCCGCTTTTCTTTTATTATACCTTCATTGACCCACTGTGTATTCTCATGTGTGCACATTAAACATTTACTGATTAAAGACGTGCTTTTCGTTATTATTCACATTCATTTTCATAAATAATGTGTACGTTGAACAGACTTATTGAAAAATTATAATTTTGATTATTTGCTACTGTTTCTGCAACATCGAGAAAAACTGGTGAAAATCCCCTTTTAAATCTCGCTTTAGTATAATGATCTGAAAAAGACACTTCCGTGAAAGCAAATCTTGCAATAATATAGTACAATATTCCAACAGAAAGTACCGTAAAAAGACTGGCACACGCCTCCTTGCTTATACAATGGGCCATTCGGTAAATTAAACATTCCTTTATGTCCCTGGGATGGTACTTGCGAGACGATAAAAGATGTTTCGGAGACAAGAGCGAACAAAGTTGTCAGATCTCCTAAAGTTGTTAAGTAAAAGCAGTGAGTTCTCGTGTTTTCGAATGTTTCGAAGCTGCGAACATCGAAAGTTTTGCATTTCCATACAATTTCTTCTCACTTGGGATTCTTGGAGGCTTAATTATATCATTTCAGTCTTGTTGCCGCTGGCACACATAGTTGCTCAAACTTTCTCTTTTAATTTCCGCTTCCGACACTTTGTGATATTAATCTCAAACACTCAATAGAACTATGAAGTTTGAAAAATGATAAGTCTTTTTATTGACTTTCCATAATTTCCTTTGTCAGTACGTACGACAGCACGAGTGTGAACTTTTCAAATTTAGAACTGATACTAATTGAAATCATCAAATTTAAGCAATTATCAAATATAATAATAATATAGAAAAAAAAACATCTTTTCAAAACTGCAAAGTGAGCGAGAGAATTTCAAAGTCACGAAATCATTGTATTATTACAAGAACAGGGAAATTCTTCTGGTTATTGTTGTTTTTCTTTAAGGTGAATACCGCAAAGGAGTCTCAACTGCTCCCAACCATCTAGGGCCAGTGAAACTATGGCATCTCTAACTGGGGAATGTTGTGAGGCTGAAAATAGTGGGAAGGGGACGTAGATGAAATTAGGAAGGTTGGGAATTACCTGGCTATTCAGATCCGGTCGCTAAACATGGCTGAAGCCGTTTTAAGCAATTTTTCGATTCTGAATGGTGGTCTTTCACCGGGGCAGTACTCAACGTTCAAAGCACTCTGGAACGTGCCGCAAATATATTATTTTACATTAATTAAATGTGTTACGACACATATTAATTAACTTAAATGTATTTGCGCTCGCCGGGTTTAAACCCGCGATCTTCGGATTCGTAGTCGAGCGTCTTACCACTCGACCACGGAGGCTGTCGGTTTTAGATTTATCCTACAATCTATTTTGTAAGAACCCGTTTGAAAATATCATAAATATGGGTAGCACAATCAATTGCGAAATATTAGAAGTGGTCTGAGGCGTTATATCGTAAAACGCAATTACGTGACGTTTTAGCACAAGTGCGCTTTACTCAGATTAACCTATAAATATTGCCCTATTTTTTTTTTTTTTTGACTTTACATAATCTATGCAGGAGAGCTCTTTTTACACGAAATTACTTACACAGTTGTGCGTACATTATATTATAAGCAAGCATCTTTAATAAAACCGTGCAAAATAAAAATGAAACACTTCCTCTAATGAACAGAGCAAATTATTAAAAATGTGCTTAAAGCTAACGATGTTGAGGGTTATAAACAAAATAGAAACTGAGATTACTCTCACTACCCGTGGCTCTATCCACCGAATTTCTTTTGGATACGCTCGGAACATACCATCTAGGAGTCAGAAGGCATATGTGCATTACTATACATTTCTTCCGGTTGATTTGCGGATGGCGCAAGAACTCATTTATCATGGAGATCTTTCATTTCTATATTCTTGGTGGTTATCATCGTCATCGACAACATAGACTGTTTTATCCCCCGGCCTGCAGGACTAACTTGCCAACGGTCATGCCGGTAGGGAGGCTAATCTCGTTGTTGAACCGAATCGCTTCGGATGTCGATATATCTGACAGTATTAATACGCTTAGCCGTCTTCTGTACACGGTTCGCTAAATCGCTAGTGTCTGCTTAAACAATATTGATAATTTTCGCTCACACGTAGAAAAGTTTGAATTTTTGTTCCGATTACGCTATTTCGCGATTTACTCAGTATGTCCCTTTTGACGGGTGTATCAAGACTAAACTAGTTTGCATTAATGAGGCTGTGTTCAAACGACAAGCCTTGTTATAATTTTTGTGTTCATACCTTTGTTTTTATACGTCATTTTTATGAAAATATTTTTATGCCAAAATTATTATTCTTACTGTCTTTACTTTATGTTATTTTTATGACTTATTTGAATTCTTAGATATATATTTTTTAGATATAGTAATACATCCCTAGTTGTTTTATTAAACCCGGCGGTCTCCATGGTCAAGTGGTAATACGCTCGACTACGAATCTCAAGGTCGCGGGTTCAAACCCGGCGTGCGCCAATAAGTTTTATTTAATTGATATGTGTCATACAACATTTAATTCATATAAAAATAATAAAAATGTATATTTGCGGCACGTTCCAAAGTGGTAGACACTAAGTATTGCCCTGGTGAAAGACCACCATTCAGAATCGAAACTTTGCTTGAAATGGCTTTAGCCGTGTCCAATGACTAGATCTATAGATAGTCTCACTGGCTCTTGACGTTTGGGAGCAGTTAAGACTCTTGTGCGGTATTTATATTAAAAAAATTAAAATAAATCACGCTTGTGATTTAAAACGATCATTTTGTTTACGCCCACCGTACAATTGAACGTTTGTGCAGCTGAAGATACCTATAATCCGTCCGTATTACGAAAATCGCAATAGTTCCGTGTCTCTGAAGGAAGAAGTTGAAGATTAATCTGTATTATTACGTTAAAAAATCTTCTGCCACGTCCGATAAAATATTGCTGACGCATGCAAAAGTTTCAAATTTTCTTCCGATTACGTCTGCGATACGATATACTCACTATGTTTCTTTTGTTGAGTGTCGTTACTAAAACAGATTCTAGCCTCCTTTATATCTACACACCGTCAAGATCAAACGCGACCATTGTCGCGACCGTCCGATAAAATATTGGTCATATATACAAAAGTTTCAAATTTTCTTCCGATTACGTCTGCTTACGATATATTCACTATGTTTATTTTGTTGAGTGTCGTTACTAAAACAGATTCTAGCCTCCTTTATATCTACACTCCGTCAAGATCGAATAGACCAATGCGACATAGAATATAGATAAAATTTAGTGCATGCATAAAAAAGTATGAAATTTTCTTCCGTTTACGATCTTAGACGATATACTCACTATATGTTGCTTTTGATGAGTGTCGCAACTAAACCAGTAACTAACGCTGCATCTTCAAACGCTGTTTGAAACCTTTATCTGTACTCAACGCAATGGCGTCCATACGTCAGATCTGACAGTTTACTGGTTCTTCCCAATAAATAGGTTAAAAACGAAAGCAGGTGGAAAACAAACGTTTTAAAGGACAATGTGCTATTATTTGTATCACTACGACACGGGTTGTGTTTGTTGCTGTTTTAAATCAGTTTATTACCTTACTACATACCCTTTAGTATAATAACGACATCTTTTCAATTATGTTTTTAAACAGTTATGACATTCGAGGTTAGATTTAAAATTTGTTGGATTCTAAAGAATAATCTTAAACTCGAGACCCTATACCCATATACAATATATACATATAGATTGTACTAGGATGGAAAAAAGCTGAAAACTTAGAAGAGAATGTGTTTATCTGAAATTAAGCAATATATCAATTGTCGATATCTAAGCACCTAGAAGCTGCAAAATTCTGGAAAATCCTTTACATGATCAATCTCTAAACCTTTTTAATAAAATAGTCAGTCTGTTTACTTTGAAGAAGGACAGGAAGCACAGGGAGGTTCCAAAGTGGATAGAGGGACGCTCTTTTCTATATCAAGACGTACCAAATAAGTATGTGTTTTCAGCTGACAAAAAGTGGACAAGACGACAGCGGGGAGGCAACAAAGTTTTTGGACGATTAACTTCGATTTCTCCAAGAAATATAGAACTTTGTCATTTAAGACTAATCCTTCTTAAGTGCCTGGAGCTACATCTTTTGAATCTTTGCGAACTGATGGTTAAATGAAGCTAATTGACGACATAGGAGAATGTCGTATTTGATGCCTAAACCTCTCCGAAATCTATTTGTTTTAATATTAATACAACGTATCCCTTCAGATCCGTTACGGTTGGAACGATTTAAAAAATGTATGTAGGAAGATTTTTTCTATCATGATGTTAAAAAAATAGCTATTATGTTTTTGTCTTTTAAACATACAGGGTATGCTTATGAAGGAGAATTCATCTTGCGGAATGCAGGGCTTACCTGAACCCTGTGAAAGTTGCAGTTTCGGACAAGTAACTGATTTTACTGTAATGTCCGAGAACACTTTATGTGAACTGGTGGCTGCAAAACAGAACGACGAACAACGTCAAGCTTACGATTCTATTTTGAATAAGCTTTTTTCGGGTGAAAATGATGACAATAAATGTTTCTTTATCGATGGTCTCGGGGGAATAGGTCAAACGTTTCTTTACGAAACATTGATTCACACCCGTGGTAAAAGTTTAATCAGTCGCTTGGACAGGTATTGCAGCTCTTTTGCTACCGGGTGGCGTAACGTGTCATACCGCTTTTAATTTACCCCTCAATTTACAGGATAATACAACATGTAAGGTGACATCAAAGAATCCCAAAATTATAACGGAAGCAGATATTATCATATGGGATGAAGCACCGATGGCTCCAGGGGTTGTAACCGTACTGTACGCGATATAATTGGAAATGATTTAGTCGAAGTTGTCGTATTTGGCGGGGACTTTCGACACATACTTCCGGTGTGTCGATGTGCCCCACGATGACAATTAATTGCTATTGGCCTTAGGAGATGGTAAAGTTCCTACTGTAGAAGGAACATCAGAATCATCTGAGCTTTTTTCCAATGTCAATATGATTCAATGTATATACGGCGACAGGCATACAGATGCTGATGCTTTATGAATGACTCACCGAACCATATTGTATGTTCGTGCAATTAATTAGGATGTACTTTAACGATTAGAAGGACCAATGAACACTTTTCATTCCGTTGATATCATCATTAATGAACAAGGAGATTTAGATGATAATGAGCAACTTCATTTTCCTGTTGAATTATTAAATTCTATGGGAGAGAGAGAAAGCATTTTCTCTTTCATTAATTACTAATAAAATACAATTTATTCTTTGCGTTGTCATGGATGAACGAGATTTATGTTGGAGTGAAGGGTGTTCCTCTCATTGTCTGCGGTGTTCAAAATAATGCATTTAGAATATTAATTACAAGCATATTTTTTTTATATGCTTAAATATTTGAAGTAAGCATGCTATACCGTGCATTGGGAGTAGTTACTGTTGTAGTTGTTATTGTCTTACAATAGGGCTAAACCTTATAAATGGTCGCCAACACTTGAATTGGGCGTAGCCCAACCAAAAGCCGCCCGCAGGGCTTAGCGGCAAAAACCCGCGGGAGCGGTTTTTTATCTGCTAATTTCATATTATTATTATTTATTTATAATCTAATGGACTATTGTCCAATTACAAAAAATATATATAACACGAAATGGGCAAAAAAAGCAACAGAAAAAGAACAGCACATACTTAAAATTATAATGAAGCAATGACAAAAATAGGACGAAATAAATATTTTAAAAAGCATTCAAGTAGCCAAAGTCAAGTCATAGCTTCGGTAGAGTTTTAAAGAATGGAAAAATCACTTAGACTAATACCAAAAATTTTAAGACCATGGCTTAAGTTTACAAGTCTCGACATTCTGAAGAGTGGAGATTGATACTCATAATTAGTAGAGTGATGATTAAGGAACAGCAATTCATTGTTTCTGAGTTTACGGCCAAGGAATGTTGAACTGGGTGAGTTGCAACAAAGAAGGTGAGTCAATAATAGAATGTTTGTAAAATAATAAATAATTGCATTGAAAATCAAACGGAAGAAAAATATCGACCACAAATTTGTTGATATTTCACAAAAGCATTAAAAAATGGTCTTTACAATTGTATTTGTTGAAAGAACCGTCATGTACCTACATACTCAACCTTGTGGTGATATTTTTAAAAAAACGACGCTATAATTTTTTTTGTTTTTTTCATTTTTTAATTCATCGAAATATTATTAGCGATACATTTGAGATAAAAATTGTTGATCCTACGCCGTCTACAAATAAAATGAACGTCTAAAATTACAAATAAACTGTATATGATGAATTTGTATAATCTTTCGGGGAATAAAAGCAACAGTCAAATCGAACAAAAAGCAATGTTTGTTTTCCATTTTACAGTCCCCTTGTACTACCTAACAGCCGGAATAAATAAGTTCTCTCATAAATATGCATTGACTAGCCAAAATATCAATTTTCCGTAGCATTAAGCCTCGACTTAATAAGGCTGTATTTAAAAACTACCCCACACTGAAGATAGACAGCCGAACACAAGGGATGGGGATGATTTAAATAAATTACAATTTCAAATAGCTTTCACGTAATAAGTTATATCGCTTCAAATATTAAAAGCCTCCAAAAGGGATAATAAAAGCACTATCGAAGTTTTAACTACAACAAAAAAAAACAAACATACAAATGTGAGCTTCGTTCTAATGAAATAAATTTGGAATAAATTATTAATAACCAAACAACTAAGAACGTCATAATTTTTTATTTTTTATTTTATTGGTACATAAGCATACATTTAGCGTCCTCGTGGTGATATTTGACCAAAATGGCGCTACATAAATTAGCGTATTATAAAACAAGCTGGGCCCTAAATATACACAGGTGAATGCTTAAATATTAGGTATAAAAATATGAAAATTAAGTCGGTAGACAAATAAAGATAAAATAAATTAAATAAGTAACATTTTGAATTAAAATTACGTCTTGTACTTTGTGCTTTTTTTATTTTGAATACTAATGATTATTGAAATAATATCAAGAATCTTCAACAAAATGTGAAACAGAAAAAACTTTACATAAATACTTCCTCTACTGTTACGTTGACTCCCGGATAGAGTAAAGGGTTCGAGATTTCTAGTCTAGGTCGCGTTTTGTTTCATATTTCGTTGAAATTTGTTGATATTATTTCAATAATTAACACTTAATATTAAGCATTAAATAAAAAAAAATTCAAAAAAAATTTACCAATTACTTTAGACGATGACACATATTATGCAGATGTTAGCAAGTAGGCTAGTAGTAGGTTTTAGATACTATAATTATAAAAACACTTTTCGTTCCAAGGCCACCATCACAGAAAGAGTCTCAGAATATCGTTAAACAAGTTAACTTCACTATCAGATGAAAGTAAAATAAAATTCTATAATTTCTTATTCACTGAATTAGTTAATATTACTTAGTTGTTCATTTTATGAAAACTGACAATGTATAAGTGGATTGTAAGTATTACGCAAAATCCTTTTCTATCGATTTTAAACTGAGTTTGTAATCTTTTCATCGTAAGATATGAAATCGGTCTATGTAATTAAATTTCGTGACGGATGGCTTATGGCATCCGAATTTAACTTACAACGCGAGGATTTGACAGATGTAAAACTGTCAATAATTTGACAATAGCCACCTGCCTACGTCAAATGGCTAAATGTTCGAGAAAATTATACCTACTTAATTCAATGAAAAACTTTTTTCATTTAAGCAAATACTTTATTTCTGGAATGCCAGATTTCCGTAAGGTACAACTTCCTTCGTACCTTGCTGACTGTTATTTTTTAACATACGGTATATGGTAAAAGTGTTTTTTTTCTGGAACAGCTACTTATATTCAGAAAATTGTTTTTTTTTCTCCCTCATGTTACTAAAAAAAGTTTGATGAAGAAATTTGAATATAAAATTGACGATTTATTTTGTTTTTCCGTGTGGCTGTAATAAATATCTTTCCAAATAAAAAAAAGTGTTAAGATTTTCTTATAAATAAAACAGTATTGTCACTTCGAAAATAGATTTTTTAAGCCGTTCTGACGGAAGTAAACTTCTAATATTTATTACTCAACTTGTACCGAGCTTAACGCAATGCAAAATATATGATAATTTTGTTGACAAGCGAGTACAATTCATTTAAATGTGCGAACAATAGTTTTAAAAGATAAAAACTCCTGAAAAGATAATGTTGAAAGCTTGGTGACTATTGGCACCTCCGGTATACTGGAAGTTAAGGAAACACAAATTTATTTTAATTAAATATTAAAATAATTTGATGAGAAAATTATTTAATTTAATGAAATGCTTATTTAATTAGATGCGATACTTTTACTTGCAAGCAAAGTCTCCCGTAATAATCGTGTAAGTGTTCATATTTCGTACTGTTTCGAAACGAGCAGGTAACTCATAATTCATTTTCGCTGTGACTAACAACGTGGATTATCTTATTCATAAAGTTTCGCCCTCTCACTCGGGGGACGAGTTGAACTTTAAAATATTTCCTCGTAACTAGAGCTAGAGAAGAAGGCTTTCAGAGGCTTCGGGGTTGTAACAGACTCACGAGCTCTGCTGGAAAACTTACACGATTATATTTAAATGTGAGTTGCTTGATACGTGGGATGATAATATACAAGTTCAACGGTGTTTTTTTTGCACTTTCTTTGGTGAAATGCTTTTTTTAATTATTGTTTCATGACGGAATCAGAATATATCAAAATAGCGAAAGATGCATTAGCAAAACTGTGCAATTACAATCAAATCTGCTGAGTTAAGGAGTTTTGATTTGCCAAGTTTAGCGCTATCGCAAGAATGCGATTGTTAAATAGACTCAAGATAACTACGGTAAGCATTTAAAGGTTTTAAAAATCAGAAGTACCAACATCGAGATAGACACATAGGTTTGTAATTATGTGAAATTAAATTATTAGTTAGGTTATCAGAGCATCAAGAATGCAATAAGCATTCCGATTTCAGAGCATGTGGTTCCCTCAGAGGGTGAACCAGTAATATCAACAACATCGGGGATTAATATTGAATGAAACGCAAAGTTAAGTTAAGAGTTATTAAGAGAATTTCAATTAAATTGAAAACACGCCAAGTCTGATCTAATCAAAAGCATGAAAATTAAATGAAGTATTTAAAAAAAAAGTCTCATTCCAATAGAGCGAATCCAATATTGTGGTAACAAAATACTTTTCGTAACAAATATTTTGTCATGCTTCTAGCTAACTATAAATGTAATTTCATTAATACGATACTAAAAGTGTTTAATAGAATTTCATAAGATAAATAACTTAGTGGCGTGTACAGAGTTTTTTAATTCCAATTTAATTTTAGGGTAGGCTGTAGAAACAAGGAATTAATTAATAATAGAGATAGTTACCAATAAATATCACCGATTACTATTGGATTTCTTCTGTATAAGCACGGCCTAGAAACTGACAAACATACTAAAACAAACGAGCAAGGTACTTCTCAACCTTCCTCTTCCCATTTCCTTCTCCTCATTATTGCTTTTAGCCTCACAACATACCTCAATTAGGGATGCCATAGTCACACTGGCTCAAGACGGTTGGAAGCAGTTTAGACTATTGTGCGGTGTTTACTATAAAAAAATAAAAATACAACGCACAGTCTTTGTCTTTGTGGATTTTTTTGTTCTTGATACAATTATTATTTTCTCAAATACCCACCCCGTTTTATATTCTTCTTTTTATCATTTACCGAATGAATCAAAATATAAAAAAATAGTTTAAATTTAAGTCTTATTTCATTAGAATGCTTTTGAAACTTTTGTAACGAAAAAAAAATTGACAATAAAGTTTAAATAATGTTTGTCCAAGCGTTTATTTTTAAACTAAAATTTAAGCCGGTATTATTTACGATCCCTTTATAGGAATATCTCGTGCCTAACTCATAACATCGTTACGTTAAAAACGTCAACAAACGGTTTAACTGAACGTTTCAGGTCGCGCAAACATGGAGGGAGGTACCCAAGTAATTCTATGCCATTTTTGTATTAAACTTCCGAGAATAATTTAACTTTATGCAAAGCTTGTCAAAAATCTCCCCTTAAAAGCGTACATGTGGAACAAGATATTATTATAAGGGTTGGAAAGTTGGCCGGTGACGCAAGAATGAAAAAACTCACAAATTAAATTTTCAGTCCGGTTTTCAGCTGACCGAGGAAGCGAAATAAAAATTAAATTTCATGAAAACTAAAAATTATTTATTTCAAGAAGCGTTAGGCATTATTTTCTTGAAAATGTGATCTCTAGTACGTTAAATTTTCTTTTAAATCTAATTATTGATTTTTTTTTGTAGGTAGGCAAATAAGAATTTATTATATTGCAACGTTTACAGAGATTTATACACGATTAGAAATATAAAAATAGCCTCAAAATATGTAACAGTATTAGTAATGCAGTTAAAATATTCACAGCATGCATAATTTATACTCATTATTTATCACTAGCTATAATAAAATACATAAGACAGAGAAGAGAAGATTAAATAAAACAATTAGACACTTCTAAAAATGCAATTAAAAATTAAGCTGCTCAAGAGGAATAAAAATTATCAGAGAGAAGCTTTCATTATTATTTTTAAAATGTGTGTCTTTTCCAAAACAGAGCGTAGTGAAATTTAACTGTAATAATATAACAATATTTAATAATACCATAAAAACTTTGTTACTTTGATGATTCAGAATATAAATGGGGTTTTAGATCAATTAATTTAATTTCCACCTCTTCTGAGCATTAAAAAATATGAGATTGTCTTTAATGTGGATATTTTATAGAAGAGTTATTTTCCATGGACTCAAAATTTAAAATGATTTATTTATTCAACTTTTAAGTTATAGAATTCAGTGAAACGAAGTTAAACAAATTACATATAATAATAATAATATTTTATATATCGCCAAGAATATAAATTATATTCATTTGAAATTTCACCACAAGGGCGCATAAGAAGGCTAAAAAAGAACGCCTTAAACTACTATTAAAATAATTACAACAAAGAAATGAAAAAATAATTTTGTTTAATACCACGGATATTATTTTCATTTTTTATGACCAACCGGTTTTGCTTAGCCTTAGCATCATCAGGGTATAACATTAGGCTTAACAAAAAATACAAAGTGTGTGGTTATATATAGAGATACAGAGGGAGAATAAAATAAAGCATAAAATAAATAATAAAAAAAAAAACAATTAGAAAATAAAAGCGAATAAAACTATTCTACGAAAATATAATTATAACACCCCACTTAACCCACTAAAATATGACATTATCGAAATAAGTACAACTATAAGTAGAATTTCTTAAGAAAGCTTAAAAACACTACTTGTGTTTAAATACAAACATAAAGATGATTATTGATATACAAAATGGGCCTCTTCAAAATCCAGCTTCACTCGTTCCTTTCCTTAAAAAGACCCTGTACACAACATAGAGACGACAGATACCCTGAGGGAAATTATTTCCAGTCATCCAATGAGTTAATGTAAAAAAAATTACAAATTAATCATTAACATGTGTCGCGACCTGTGAAAAAAATTTACTTTTTGTTTAGCAGTAGATCGAGAATTTGCCGACCAGTGCACGTTATAATATTATAAAAGGGAATGTAGAACTAACGGGATAACTTTGCTTAACAAATTATGGTTATTCTGTTAACCTGTAATTCTGTTAATGGATATGACTTTCTTAACCCGCCGTCGGTCACCTGGGGTCTTTGAACGACCGAACTTTTGTGAAACTTAATTATTTTCTCACTTAAAAACCGTTCAAAGTTCAAACGCTGCCTACTTTCTTAAAACATAGTAACGTAGTGATGTTCGTGAAAAAAAGTGTATTTCGCGGTAAGGCGTTGATTGACCCCACGCAACCCGATCGCGTGACAAGAAGAAAAGTAACAATCTCATTTTTTTTTCTTCATCTAAGTTAACTATGTTTTAAAAATTGATCCCTATTATTTCTTTAACTTTTACAAAGAACATTTAAATTTTATTTAAAAACAAAATGTTAATATTATAGGTTTTATGTTTTAAAATATTTGGTGAAAGATTTTTCTTTGAAATATAGTCCAAGTAATTGTTAGGTTTGGTTATCTCTTTGATTATGATTTTTTTTTTATTAAAGCTATGTTTAATTTTTCGTGATTATTACTTTCAAATAAAATGATAAATTAAACTGGCAACAGAAAAACACCTTTTAATATTAAGTACGCCTAGGTTCCTTCGATCTTCCGATAACCGATGACGCTGCCAATATAAAAATTGACGGTCTTGATTTTTAAATCTTATAAAAACACAGTTCCAATGTGTAGGCGGAGCCATTCCGTTAATTGACTGAAATACCATTTAGCAAAGCTTGAACTGGATTATTTTAGGGTATTTAAACCAGTGAAGATTTTGATTCACTTCGCTTAAGATATTCTACATTATTAATTAAAACAGTACATGTACAGGGATTGTCGAGTTAAACGCAGTACTCACACAAATGCATTGCTTACATACAGCATATTTAAAATTTGTTTTTCATCTTCGTAAAAGAAAATTGTAATGTTTTAAATTCAATTTTGATAAACGAAAAAACTTTCGGCTGTTTCAGTTTTTTTTTCAAACTAATGAATAAAAAGAACACAATGTGAGTTACTACGAACTTTTCAAATATTCAAAATCGGCCATCGTATACACTTGCTGTCGGTTTCTTGCTAATAACACTGTAAAACTTTTCGAATAACTCTGAAAACTTTCGATTTTTTAAATTTCAACAACTTGTCCCATTTCGCTAAAAACACTAGTAGACGTAAGCGATACAAGAGTCTGTTTCTCTGTAGTTTTTGGAAGGACATCGCTGTCCAAAGTGTATACACAAATGCACCAATACACACAAGTCTAAGTACGTGATATTTGGGTGAAATAAGGCGACCTACACATATTACGTAAAAAATATATAAAATATGGAAATTTAAATATTCGCAGGAAAGTGAAACTAAAAAGGGCATATGGTTTTCTATTTTGGCATCGTGTATTATATTTATAATAACCAATGGCTATTTTAGCGATGTGAAAATAATAGGGAAGTGACAAAGGTATAAAAGTGGTATATTTAATGATCCTTTAAAGTGATTCTAATGTTTAAAAATAATTATTTTGGACATCAAAAATGTACACTTTTGCAACTTTTCGCTCTATTTAAAAGTCATAAATCAGAACTTAAACTTAGTACACTGATTAATAATTAACACGAGCATATCTTTTCATTAAGCTGAACGTATGAAAGTTTTTGGCTCATTTCAAAACCATACGTCATATTCCACATTTGTCAAAAGCAACTTCTGATACATAATTTATTTATTTTTATGTTTTTTTTTTCATTTAAAGTTATTCCTTGTGAAGTCTTTAAAGCAGTTATTTCTTCCGATTGTCGCCATTTATATAATAGCTTTTATTAGAAGGTTAGACAATGGTAAAAAAAAAACATTTCGATTTTTTTACAGTTTTTTGTGTCCCTTTAAAATTTGTATTATGTGAAATACAAGGTATTGTTTTGTTCATTAGAGAAATCCTACTTTCAATAGTGAATTGTAAGCATTCATACATGCTTGTCGCATATAAATTTGTTGTGTTAATTTAAATCTACCGTCATCCAAAAATATTAATAGTATGATTTTTTTTTTGTCACTATCGAAGTGAAAAAAAATTACCATCCTATTTTTTTCCCATTCATCGGGATCGATGCATAAAGTCTGGTTCACAGGTATTAATAAAAATTATTTACATGTATATGTAATATTGAATTGGAAGGCACGCCAATATTGAAGTTTCGTGGTTTAAAATTTTATTTTTAGACCTAATTTCGACAGGAATTAGAAGAAATTATATATTAATGACTTTTTATTACTTTAATAAAAAAATCCTAACATTTGGATTATGTAGCCTTGTATGGTGACTAAAATTCGTATTCTCGCCATTAAAACAGCTTTTACAAGCGTATAGGTTATTTTACTTTGAAAATTTTTCTGACATGACCATTCTACTTGGGATAAACGATATTTTTTTGAATTTATATTTTCATATCTTACAGTCTGGAAAAGGGTTCAAACTTGTTAGATAAACTATGAAAATGAAACAACACGAATGATCTAGATTTATGCATTAGTGCAACAATTTTTTTTTTTACTTATTCGTAAACAACATCAACTTTGTGGCTTGCCATAATTATATTATAAACATATACATTTGTTTTAAATCAATTATTATTAAAACAAAAATATAGTGAATACCGCACAAGAGTCCCCACTGCTCCCAGCTGTTTGGAGCCAGTGGGACTATGGCATCCCTTATCGGGATATGTTGTGCGGCTGAAGGTAGTGAAGAGGGGAAGGATATGGGGAAGACGAAGTATGGGAATACCTAGATATTCAGGTCTGGTCACCAAACACGGCTAAAGCCATGTTAAGCAACGTTTTGATTCTGAATGGCGGTCTTTCACCAGGGAGATACTTAGAGTATCTAACACTCTGAAACGCGCCGCAAATATATTTATATATTTTTTTATGTGAATTAAATGTGTTATGACACATATTAATTAAATAAAAGCTATTTTTTCACGCCGGGTTTGAGCCCGCAACCTCTGGATTCATATTCGAGCGTTTTACCACTCGACCACGGAGGCCGTCAGACGTCGGTCGACTGGTTTTGGAAGTACCCTTCCATCATCAGGACAATATTAAAACTCGAATTATTGTGCTGATAATGGAGGAGTAATTTTGAAACCGGTTTATAAATGTATTAAAATAAAATGTTTTGAAATAAATGTATGTGTTTGCATATAAATATTTTTTTTTTGTTGAAACTATGGGCTGGCTCTCAATCAGTATTTTTAATGTATGTACGTCGACTTATTTTTTAAGATGGCGTTTGATGCACTAAGCTGCTGATAAGTTGTATTGGAAAAAGCCCTAGGTAGTTTTTATTTATAAATAAAAAAATGTTCATAAATATAAATATTTGCACATGTTTTGAAACGCACTGTGATGGCCTGTGCGGTGGCCTGCGTGAGGTGAGGCGCCTGTGCTCGTAGCCGCGTAGTAAAAATGAAATGAACAATGTTCCCGTGAGGTTTGTTTTATTCCGCAGTCAGCAAGTGTTTTTCGAGCCCTTGAAACAGTTTAAGTGTCGGGGAGCGTGTAACCTGCGAGGTGAAAGTGGATGGAAAAATAAATCGAGGGTGAACACTGAATACCGAGCGCTCGTAAAAGCTCCGAAACCAACGAACTTTTTAAAGATTTTTTCCGTTTTCGATAAACCGAAATACCTAGAATATTTATATTTAGTTGCCTGTATTCGTGTTTTCTCCGCCTTTCAGTTCAAATAATGATGTTATGATTATGGTTAAAGTGTTTTGTTACAGTTACCATCTTAACTGAAATAAATATATATATATATATATATATATATATATATATATATATATATCAAAAGCTTTTTTTTATATATTTGTATATTTTATAATTACATTTAATATTACTATTATTTAGTTCTACTTGTTTTTATTTTTAGTACCAGCTGTTTTGGCGTTTAAGACCATTATTAAACTATAACTGTCAGTTATAGTTTGGCCATTATCAAACGGACAGTTAAACTCCGAAACGGCTGGCACTAAAAATAAAAACTAAAACTAGCGAAACCAATTAATAATAATATAAAATTTCATTCAATTAAATTATAATTAGTTGAAATGGAATCCCACAAATAAAACACAAAAACTATATTATTAAAAATTTAAACAACCTAAGGTAAAATTGCATTTGAAGACCGAAACCTGCATTCTCATACTAAAATTAGTACCTTTAAAAAATAAAAAATAAATTGTATTAAGCCATCCAGCAGTTTTCATACAAAATACATGTGATTTTCTTTTGTTTAATGTAGGATTAAAAATGCGAAACATTATAATAATTATTTTTATTATTACTTTATTTTCAATGAATGTCTTGTACATAAAAAAAATCGTGATTAATTTAATACACATAAGAAATAAGATATAATATTTTCAAAATAATTACTAATCAACAGAGTAAAAAAACAAAAAAAAAAACAATTTATGAAAAAAACAACAAATTTCAGGCAGTGGTGAAGGTCCCAAGAAAGTGGGAAGAAACTCTTTAAAAATCAATTAGATTTTCCTTCTGAATCTTTCCTCACTGAAGTAGAATATGTGGATATCGGAAGAGATTTTGCTAAGGAACTAACTATATAGTCCTCTCCACTGGCAAGTACTAGGTTGGACCTACAGCCAGTAAGATGATGACCCTGTGTTAGATTGTCATCAGGAACATAGAGCGCTCCAAAATAGCAGGGTTCTCGATACAGCCTCAAAGCAGCCTGAACAAGTGAGTGGTGGCATACCTCTTTCTGAGCTGCAAGGAGTGAAATCCAAGTATTGCCAGGAGAAATTTCACTACGTAAAGCCATAGAATATAGAAAAATCTCAAAAATATGAAAAGTAGAATCTCAGAACGTTTGAGATCGACGCTTAAAAAAACTATATTTTTCTTAATTTTATAAACATATTTAAGCACATTTTTTATAATAAATTTCCGTTGGTACATATTCTTTATAATAACAATGAAAGAACCTCTAATAATTATTGTTCGCCACTATGTCAATACGTTATATCTTGGCTTAATAACCATAATAAACTCTCGAACAAGAGTTACCAAAGAATCCAGCTCATGTATAGATCACATTATAATTAAATTGAGTATCTTCGTACAATAATTGTTTTTCAATCAACAGTAACTGATGTTAACTGGTAACCATGAGATCTCGCCAAGCATTCCATTTATAAATAATTGTTACTGAAAGAGTTAATGCTTAAAAAAATATATTTTTATACATGCCTGTTTCAACACACGAAATCCTTAGTGAGACAGACACAGTACAAAAGTTAACAAATTTTGTGTAGGTAAGAAAAATTAATCGTTTATACCTTGGATGCATTATAAATTCCATAATAATAGAGAAAGAAAGTGTAAAAAATATTATTTAATTTAATCTACGCAGTAAAATATTACCAATCAACAAAAAAATCTAGTGCTGCTTTCTCCAATCTTCATGAAATCTATGGCGTTTTTTTCTAATCTCGAAAATCAATCACCACGTGACGCAAAACGAGAAAATTACAGAACTTGTTCATACGCTTGTGAATCGTTAAATATCGTAAGTCCGAATAAATCCGTTATTTCAATGCTCAGCATTACTTTTACTACAACATTCTATCAACAAAAAAAAAACATAAAAAATGCCCAGATTTCCTCTTTGCCTTGATGATGATTTTTTTATCGGTCGACTTACAAAAACAGGTTGAATTTATTTTCAGGAGAATGAAATCAGTTTATTTTCTAAATTCCTTCCCTTAAGGGAAAAAGAGGCGCTGGAAGATTGACGTTAAAAAGAAGTAAAATTCACGGCTCGTTTGCTAAATTGGTACCATTTTTATTTCAAGCACGTTTTCGAAATGGACGCTTATGTCTGTCTGCCAGATTAGGAGAAGTAATGTCCGCCAATTATTTTCTTCCATAAATGTCTAATGTTTAATTCGCTATCTTAGTTCTGTGATAAGTCTCATTTTATTGGAATCGTGGCTTGGAGTTTGATATTTCTTTTAATATTCGGATATCTCCACAGGCTAGAAGCACAGGAGGCTGGAACTACGTAGGAGAGACAAGTCGGGAGAAAACTAGAGCAAACACTTTGCACGCACGGCTCTGGTAATTAAACTGGTGTCAAATGGGTTCAGCGTAAAAATAATGGCTGCCAGTATTATTTGAACTCTCAGAACGTACGCACAGGAGTGTTTAGACGGAATAAGAGGTAATTATGGTATCTTGAGCAATCAGAATGCGTCAAAATGGAAACAAAAGGGAAAATAAATCCAAATCTCATATCGTAGTAAAGTTTTATTCAACCTCATTTCTTACATGGAAATCACAAATATAATTGCTCTGTTTTTACGCAACTAACCAGCATTTTTACTATTGAAGGTGAAATTTACGTAAAAGTATTGCGCAAAACATGATTTAATCGAAGATTTAAGCTATACTACTCTGCCACCGTAAAATCAATATAGTTTTCTGTAGATTTCTATGTTCTGATTTCTAATTTATTTTCTTTAAATACCTTATAATGAACATCTAAATGTTTTTTTTTAAAACAAATCGGTTAAGGTGATAATCATTAACTTAAATTTTATAACAAGATTCAAGTCTGACTGTAGTTCGAAGTCTTCCATCGAGAGCTTTACCTGCAGAAAACAACGAAAATTGTCTGCTTTAAAGTTCAGATATGTAGCTTAGTAAGCTTGGTTACATATCATGCATATGAACTAGAACTAAGCAACTTAATACATCCAAACCTTCTTCTCTGGCTGCTTTATTTTATTCTTGCAAATACACGATTCCCAATATTGGGGTAACTGTGTAACCCCGAGTTGTTGGAAAATTAACGTACACGTTTTTTTTTTTTTTATATCACACAAAAGTCCCAACTGGTGGGACTATAAAACAAAGTTCTGGGGTTAAATAGAGTAATAAACTCAGAGAGATGTAAAAGAGGGAGATTGAAAAGTACCTGGCTATTCAGATTTGATCACCAAATACAGTTAAAGTCATTTCAAGCGACGTTTAGAATCTGAATGGTAGTCTTTTACCAGAGAGATACTAATAGTGCACACCACTTTGAAACTGCCGCAAATATACTTTATTTTAATCATATATGAAGAAGCACGTTTATAAAAAGTTTAATGTATTTGCACGCGCCAGGTTTTGAACCCGCGACCTCTAGATCTGGAGCTAAAAATCATAACCCCTCGGTCACGGAGATCGTCAAAGGAGGCTTGAAGTAAACACGACCTTTAAAAGAAAAGCAAATTAAACACGGTGGTTTAACAATCAAAACTCCCGAAAGATCTTGTAAGGGAACAACTCCAACATTAGCAGACATTTGGCTTACGAGTTACTCGGGTACTGATGACTTTTGCTTCAATTTCGGAACACACTTTCCCACTTGTTTCAACAACTCTCCGCACAATTAATCTTTCGTTTTCTTTTTTTGTCAATTAGCTTTTACCTAGGTCCGTTATAGTTTTTTTCCAAAAGACAGCAAAGAGTGATTTGTTCGCCTACTAAACACGACCCCGGTCGTTTTAATAAAAAGTTTGACCTGAATAAAAAGCAGCTGAAAGCTAATCGTTATAAAAATGGCTTACCAGCTTTTAAAGGCATTAACTATTTTTTTAGTTGTTTTAATTTGTCTCACTAAATACTCGCAAACAAAACACTCCGACGGTATAATTTTTTTCCACAGAACATGGAAATCATCTACGAGTTGCTAGGTGAGCGCAAATATTTTCAAATCAAAATGAGATTTTTACCAAGGCTTATTACCCTTCAGTTTCCACTAAAAACAACTCAAAGATGGGTTAATTTATTTTTAAAATACGGTGGAGGAAATGAGAAAACAAATGTTAGTAAGTGGCCGCTAAACATTGATTGAAGCCATTTCAAGTAACGCTTCGATTTTGAATGATCGTGTTTTACCAAGACGATACTGAAAGAATCTTTCTCATTTTTTTTGTGCAGCATTAATTTGAAAAGTATTCGGTTGAAAAAATAAAGTTATAGTATTCAATTTACTTCCTTTAAGCTTTACCATTCAAAGAAAACAATAATGGGTTAGTTATAGCTTTTTGTGTTTAGTTTGTAAAACTTTATCAAATTTTATACGTTTATTATCATTAAGTTTTTTTATTTTTAGTGAAAGCTGTTTTGGCATTAAAAGACGTTACCAAACTGTGGTTAGGTCACGTGAAATTGACGTATTTATTTGAGCTTATTTCACTTTTCAATTACTAATTTCGGTAAAACTCAATTATTTTAAAATTGTATTCTATTAGGTCCCCATTTACATAAATTAGTATCACACTAAAATGATCTCATCTCTACTTCTTAACATGTTCGAGAAATCAAAATTTATAAAACCGAATAATAATAAAATTCTAAACAGTTTAATTTCTCACATTAATTCACCAAATAATCAAGAACGGGTACACAAATATTTACATTCACAAAAATCATTTTCATAAACGGGGTTAAACTAATGGCAAATCACATTATGAAACAATCAAGAAAAACCTGACTATTAAATGATATTTTCTCGAAAATTTTATAAATCAGTGATGTGTCCTATCTGTGAGACCTCTGTGTGTGTGAATGTCTTTCTTGTTGTATTTGTGATGTTTATCTAGTTAGTCTCTACTCCTATGAGTCTCTTCTTGATGTATTTTTTCGCTTGTTGCCTCTTCTTTTGTGCTTCTTATTTGAAATTTGTAAGTCTTTGTAAAAATATTATTTATTTTTGTTTTATAATTTTGCCCTTCCCAGAATGAGTTTCTTTTAACTCCTTGAGATTAATACACCAAATGTATTTTGTATGTTAATATTTTAACAGATTTTAAAGTTAAGTACTTTACCTTAAGGACAGAACAGGAATTTAAGATAATTGGGTTCATACCAAAATTGGCATTTGTACAGTGAACTAAAATGATATAAATAGGTCGTTTTCGTGTGACTTAACCACCGTTTACCTCGAACGCTAAAATAACTGTATCTTAGAATAAAAAATAAATTAATAATAAAAGCATTAAATGTGGTGAAATTAAATTATAAACACAACAAAAGCCACTAATAGGTCCAATAAACTGTTTAGTGTTCATGATACAAAATATTTGGACCGCAGAAAAAAAGCCGAGAATTCCTCTTGATATTTTCCTAATGCTTATCCGACCTTATTTAACGCTTTGTTGAAACCCCTTTCTGCCAAAAAATACTCGTATATTAAAACATCTCTGCTATGCAGCGCTCCTCAACTTAACGGTTTATTATTTTCTCATGAAATGAAATAATATAGACTTTTATACAAAATAATACACATTTATCTAATGTACACTGTCGATTCACAAAGTTTCAATCAAAGCTACAAACACAAAAGGCACGCTTAACAACGTTTTATTGCAAAAGACAGCAATGTGAGCATCTAAGTGATAATTGAAAATAGTAAAAATATTGAAAGTAATTATTAATAATAATAATCAAATAATTTTTTTTTTGTGGTGTGGGCACGTAACATTACAAAATAAAACATGGATAATTCTTATTTTTAGGACACTTAATGAATTCACGCCACTGTACTTACAGAAGTTGGTAGTGAAATGGTCAGTTTAGTTATCTATCATGCAGTTGATCAAGGTTCGATACTCAGCCATTTTTTTTTAAATCATAAAAAAATTATACACTATCTAAAAAGGATGCAAAAAATTACCTAAGCAAATCATACAACACAATACAATATCCCGTGATTCAGTGGTCTGTGCTAATTATAAATAATGTGAGTATGTACGAAAGCAGGAATGTGAACTTTTCAAATTTGAAACTAAATCTAGTTGAAATGATAAAAATCATATTTTCAAATCCCTACCTACCTAAAAAAAATGCCTACCTACAGTGTATTTGAGCAGAAATTACTCTATTTTTTAAATGGGGGTATTAAAGGAACTCACATTTTTTCATGGCCAGTAAAATTATAACCCGTGATTTTTCACGGATAACAACTTGTTTATCAATAATCAACATCTATTAACGGAATATGAGGTACTTTTGAGGTAGTCGTATTTCATCAAAACAATTATTTCAAAACGAAAGTCTAAATAATACATATTTATGGCATAACCTTTGAAACAATATTTTATTTTAAACATATTATGGTTTGAGAATCAACCGAAGCAGCGTATAAGACACCGCTGAAATTTATATTTCCATTTATCTTGTATGCTACAATACCTCTCCCGCCTTTGTAAAAAAGCTTCAACGTAAAAAATCGTAATGTTTACCAGGGAACCATGATTTCATTTAATGGGACATATTTCGCCGAGCGAAATATGTATTCTGCTGCGAACGTTTGAGATATATTTTTCAATCTTTGCTTGGAATCAAACCCGAATGAATAAAGCTCAATTAGGAGGTTGTTTAGTGCGAAGCTTTATTTGGCAAGACAATAATGTATGATAGAGGAGAAATGGAGTGAGAATTGCAAAGCTGAAAGAAGGGAACACGCCCCTAAATTTGACACAGGATACTATTTTTTCTTAAATTTTAGATTTATTTGACGCAAGGGGCCTATGTTATCACTGATAATACAGCAAAAAAACCTTTTTATGTAAAGCATGAGAGAAAATGGAATAACATAGAGATTCGTGTTTTGAGAGTGTAAATACACTTATTAATTTTTAAATTAATAATTGAAGTAATGTCAATAATCTTTAACGTAAATATGAAACAGAAAAAATAACGGTTGCAACCGAGACATTAATATTGTTCTGTTTCATTTATACGTTTAAGTTTATAATTGTTGTTTCAATTATTAATATAAAAATAATAAGCATAAAAGCTTTAAAGTTAATTCTAATTTAATATTTATTTATTTTAAAGATCTCAAAAATACAGTTATTCACAAAACAATTCAAGAGATGAATGATAATGGTACACAAGAAATTAATGTAGAGAAATATAATAATTAATCTAGTATAACAAAATAGAATGGAAGATAATAAAACAGATGCATGTTAATCCCTCACATAGAATAGAGTAATGTCAAAAACGTGTAGGTACACGCATAGAGTAACAAAAGAAACTGAAAGTATTTATTGAATCCCACATATAATACGATAAGTTATATCCCAAAGAGTTATTTGAATATAAATTAAAAATTAGTGTAACATATATAATAGAATAATGTGATTAAAATACCGAAAAAAAGACATGAGAAAGGATAATACATGTACGCTGGTACTATGCTTACTGTTGTACACATGTCAAGATATACTCGTATATGTCTTAGCTAGATACAACTAAATTGAGTAGTTGGATCGTCTTATTTATGGAAGAGTTTTGATATGAGGATGTTCGACTCTTTGACGTACAAGTATAAGTTAATCCACAGCAGATTTTTAGAGCTTGATAACGACCCGTTCTCACGCAGATTCTTGACGCAGGTGCTTAGTAACTTCACCTCAGTAATCAATGATGATAATTGATTCACCCGTGACGGTAATGTTAGTTTCAAATCTAAAGATGCACCTCTCTCTCTCTCTACTCCATCTTCCATTAGATTAAAACAAGTGTAATAATAATAATAATTGGCTGATTTGTAAAGCGTCGTTTTTTGTGAAAGGAAATCACCTCAAGGGCGCTTTACAACTTATTTTATGTAATAACAACTTAACACTAAGACTTCAAACTAGTTGTTTATAAATTAAAAACTGTGAACTTGTAGATAAGACATATGATTAGCGCCGTCGAGACAATGGCCAACTGGCCATTGTCTCGACTCTTCGATTGACGAACTCGATCAATGCGATATAGTGTCATGGTTAGGTAGGTGGAGAGTTTGGATTATAAACATGACGGTAGCAATACTCTCACTGAGTTACCCGAAGCGACAAAAAGCCAAATAAAGTCCCAAACTTGTATCGCTTAAGTCAAGCCTTCTCCCAAATGGTAAATATATTTTATATGACTGAAGGGCCACAAAAGTCTTCAGAATCAAACGAGAATCGAAGCATTCGATGCAGAGAAAAACCGAATAAAACTACATGTTTAACTCATTTTTCAACAATGTGTCGTTTAAGCCCGCTTGCCTTTTCAGCGACGATATAAATGAAGTCAGATTCAATTATTTGGGCCCCATATAAATTTACTTGCTTCTTGTCTATTGATCAAGTGCAGAACAATTTTCTAAGATATTTATTTTTGCGTACTTATAGACAGTTCTCTCGGGTAAACCCTCTACTTATATTTTATATTTGACCAATTACTTCTTCTTAGAGACACTTTAATATTTATTAAATTATTTCTTTACTAAAATACGTTTTTCTGCAATTTAACGATCGTGTATTTAACTGTGAGATTTTGTTTAGGAAACATATTTTTGTACCAAAATCTCTCTCTCTCTAGAGGACGTCATAACAACCTCCTGTACTGTCGAGCGAACCGCACGAATTTTTATATTAACTCACCTGTGGGGAGAGTAACTGGCTTCCTAAATTCGGTGGATCTAAAAATCAGCCTTTTTTAAATCCTTTGACGCATTTAACAGGTTTTAAGTATTGAATACGCACTGTATTTTTTTGTCAATTTTTTTTTATACAAATTAAAAAACAATAGAAAAATGTTTTTAGTTTTGTACATTAGAACTCACTGTAGTGTGGTCTCACTTAAGAAAAATAAATGGATACGTTTCGCAAATATTAGCCAACATTATTATAATTAGCCTCCCTTTACGTTAGGGGTAATTAGATAAAACGCCTAAAAACCATACTGCGAAATTTTCCGTTTCAAGTAAGAAAGACAAGAATGAAGTATCTATAAAATATTAATTTAAAAAAAAACATTTTTAATCTCTAGAGAATTTTAGAAAATAGGTAGATTTTTCTGTGTGAAAAATGTCACGAAGGTAAACCTGTAATTGATTGTTTTCAAAATGGAGGTCTTCATCATCGCCGAAAATCCCTCGCAGACATTATGTGGTGTCCTAAACACGTTGTAACTGAATTTAATAATGATCAAATCACTTGCGGTGAATTTAACATTGCAATAAATCGCTTCGAAAAGGTTTCTGTGGTCCAAAGGCGTTCGTCCCTATTAAGGGCGGTGCGACTGACTTAATTTCGTCGTTCGAAGTGTCAAAAGGAGGAATGGGGGACGGAGGGACGGAGGGGTGAAAAACTCAATTTCGAGACGAGACAAAAGCTCGGGGGTAATAACTGCGGATAAAGCGGCCTCCGGAAGGGGTGGCTTTAAACAATGAAAAACGGTTCAGGCTGCTCGCTATTCGCTGCTCGCTGTTCGCTGCTCACCTCGCGGCCCGCGGAATGGAAATAATTTGCGGGAGGTTGAAATGATCGCGTTGAAATTAAAATTCAAATAACTTACGAGAAGTATTTCATTAGACTGGCGATTTTATAAAACTGTTTAGATTAGTGGCTCGAGTTGGAATTAATCAGGAAGATTAACACTCTATTACTACCATGGTTTGTAGCGGTACTAAATTATTTCTTTTAAATTGTGTGAGGTGTGTCATTTTCAAAATCTTTATTCAATGTGAATACCCCACAAGAATATCATTTTTCTGGAGCCAGTAAGACTGTGGAATCTCCAATTGAGATATATTTTGAAACTGAAGGTCGCCGGGATAGGAAGAATATGGGGAAGATTATTAATTATTCTGATCTGGTCACTAAGCACGGCAAAAGCCGTTTAATGCAACGTTTGTACTTTCAATAGTGCTATTCCATCAGGGCGAGGATCGATCACTCTGGGCCAGCATCAGCAAAAATGAAAAAAAGGTTCCATATTCTTGCCATAACGTAAGAGGTGGGTGGCAAACACAAAATTCCCCAAGTATAATAAAAGGATCGACGAAAGACGTCACATCTCACCGATACGAAAATTGAAACATGGTGACCGATACGAGTGCGATTTCCCTCAGCTCAACTGTCCCAAAATACAGTGCGAGATATACATTATTCTGATGTCGGCCAACCTCGGATACAAGAAGGTACCATAGCATTAATAAACTGCATCACTAGATTTCATATGAAGTGTCACCCGTGTTCAGTTTCCAGTTATATCGCAACTTATTAAACAACAAAACTATAACCCAACTAAATCACTCAACACCTAATATACGAGTAGGTTCTTTTGAATATTTTGCTCGGAAGTCATTGTGACAGAAATAGGCCACCAAAGAAACGAATCCTATTATGCTACATGTTTAAATTTGCATTATTTTGTATTACATATTTTTGCTAGAATGTAATTTCAATAATTACCTGAGTTTCTACCGGAATACTATTCTTTATAAATATACGTTACACCGTAAAAACTTTTCCAATTACGAGTTTCCCACGTAAATGTGCTATTGAAATTCGTAATGACGGATGGTAAATAATATTTTTAACCATAATATAAGATAATATAATAAGATAAAGAGTTGAAATAAGATTCGATTGAACTTTCATTAATGGTATTTATGGTTTTTAAGTTTATTTTGTCGAACACCACTCCAATTTTTAATGTTTTTTTTATATTTAAAATAATTATTGTAACTATAAAAAATTTAAAAAAACCGAAACGAAAAAAAAACTAAATTTAATAAATGGCTTTTCAACTTTCGTCAGGAGCCTAGGTAAAAAAAATATGATAATCATCTAAACTGTAATAGTGCTTTTTAGAAGTCAACTAATTTCAACAATAAATCGCAGTAATCAATAAATAAAACGGTAATCAACAGTACCTACTGTAATACTTTCACATAAGTAAATTCAATTTATCGATTTACAAGTAAAAGAAACATAACTTCTTAAACGAGTTTCTAATTGTATAGGCCGAACAATTAAAGTTGACCCGAACATACTTAAAATTGTGTGTATTGGTGCATTTTTATACACTTCCGACAGCGTTATCCTTACGGAAAATCACTGAGAAACAGCATTTTGCCTTGCTTACGCCTATTTATTGTTTTTGTAGTAAAAATGACAAGAAATTTATACGATGATCGATTTGGAATATTCTTAAAAATTGCTGATACTTTCGGAAAGTTTTTACAGAGCGTCATTTTTTGTGGATTAGTTTTTTGTTTTTTAAAAATGAACTTTGTTTACATTTCAATGAAATTTTCTTTTCTGAAGTTAAATAACAAATTTGAAACATGCTGTATACAAGCAAAGCATATATGTCACAACTGCTTTAGACTAGAAATTTGCTGCGATACCTATTGTATTTTTTTTTCTCGCTGGGGGGTAGACTACAGAACTTTTCTTCAGCGATTTTCTCAGGAAAGAGATAAATGATAAAGAAGTGTTAATATAACATATGTCGCATTAGTGAATGGAAGAAAAAACGTCTGGGATGTCCGAGGAACAATGGGCATAAACAAGCGAACAAAACACTTGATTCGGGTCAATTCAATAGTACGGTAAGAATGAGGCTGAGATAGAGTTTTTTAGCGGTGCATAGTCTCTGCCTATCCCTGCGGAAAATGGCCTGATGGTTTGTTAGCTAGTAAAATAAAATACCTGTTATTTTACTCAATCTCACTCAAAGCAATAATGACAAAATACAAGCTGAAAATGGCACACTTTTATCTCAATTTTATCAGTAGCTAGCGCGTGTTTCAGCATGACTTATTTATATCGTCGATCCAGCGAGTTCTAGGGCGTCCTTTTAGGGTGGCCCAATACCCCCTTCACTCTTCTTGGGCGGCGTTGAATGATGACGACGAAATCTGTTACTCAGTTGTCCATCCACCGAGTAATATGTTCTACCCATTGCGGTGATTTTCTTGATGTTTTTTTCTTATTAAGTGCGTATTTACGACAAATAATCTAAACGCGACCCAAAGCTATATAAAATTGAATGATCAAATCCGAAAGTCAACTCTATTACAAACTTTCGAGAACCTGTATTATCAAATTGAAACCACAACTGTCTGTAAATTAGTGTAAAACAAAACAAATTTCTTGTATTTTACAACAAACTTAAATACTTTCTTACGTATAAACCATAAGCGAGGAACTAACTAACCATCACGCCGTTTCCTCGCATGGACCGACATAAAACTTTGCTTAGGACACACTTTTTGCTTCATTCATATTTACACTTTGTCTCATATGTACTTTTCTATTATTCTGACTCTTGAGATGACCAGAGTCAATAAAAAAATAGCAAATAATTGTTGTCTGTGTATGTATTTTTACTAATTACATAATTCTAACTAATACGATGCAATGATTTAACTGCTTACCAAAGAAGCTCTTTTTAATGATAAATTTAATAAATGTTATAAGAAAGATCTCCTCTTTTGCGTATAGCGGTACTTTCGAGCGACAACTGATTCGGTAGTTGAAGCCATTTTCACACTACTGCGGTCAGGCTAAGTACAATCGAATTAAATTACCTCTACCCCTTGGTTAACCTTTCACTTTATTTGCAGCTATCCAATGTATAACCACCCAAGATATAAACCGAAAGAAGTAATGTAAAGTAAACTCTGAGACATTCTTTTTTTTTTAAATCGGAATAGAACACACTTCTATGTTTCTAAGGATTTTATGATCAGTGGTGTCAACCAAATTTTATAGTATGAAACAAAGCAATTTCTGAACTTTCATAAGAGCAACATACATCAGATATACTAAATTGACCAACGTTATTTGATTGTTGTGGACTGAAAATGAACGGTCACAAAAATGCGCTATATAAATTCACTGTAAATAATATTATTCCTGAAAAAAACTCTTTTAAAGCGTTCGGCTACCAGTTTTAAAAAGCGTTGAAAAAACAAACAGAAAATAAAAACTTTTTCAAAAGTTCTAAAACAGTTGGCCTACCATACCCGAGTAATGCGTGGCTAAAGTCTGGTCTCAAACTAATGGCTAATAATTAAACTAGTGTTTCAACTTTGAGTACAATTCCCAGCACCGACACACATTCATTACTTACCCATTTCGTTCAAGAACGTTGCCTTCTAAAAACATAAATAACCGCACTAATGCTGTTAAAACTTCTCTTCTACTTTATGAGCCTAACTGCGATGATATAGGAGACAATAGATGATCCCCCCCACATGAAAAATGTCTGAAAAGGGAGTATTCTTCCACGATTTCGAAATAAATATTATGGAGCTACAATAATAGTATTTTCTCTCTTTGTGAGTTTCTGGCAAGCGATGTCGGATGTGGGGAGACAATCGTGCCTAAATGAGTGACAGTTTCTGAGAAAGTAAATTCAAATTTCAATAACTCAGCTAAAAATAGACATAGCGCCCCTGTCTTAGTTTCGTTATAATACTGTTTTTACATATCTGGGCGCATCAGCCTCTTCACACTCAGTACCGATTTTAAAAACGTATCACGTATTTTTATGTGAGGACTGCACTAGAGTCCCGACCGACCGGATGTAGTGCAATTACGGCATCCCTCATTAAGGGAATCTTATGTGGCTGAAAAAAATGCAGATCGAATGGAGAAAAAGATGATGTAGAGGATGGTTGAGAAGTACCTGGCTATTCAGATCTCGTTACTTAATACGTGTAAAGCCGTTTAGTGGTGGTTAAGCAACGATTAGTGATGGTCTTTCACCTCTACGCAATCACAATCCAACATTCCATCTTCATGACTTCTGGCTGCTCTTAACCCTCCAAAACCGTCCGTCTCATCTATGAGCAACCTCTGCTTCTATGTTCTAACTAAAGACGAGTTGGTATTATTATACCGACGCTCATTTGTTAGTTGTGCCTCGCGTCCAACATGGGCTCCATGGCCTCACTTGAAGTTGGATATTATATACAGCGCCCCTGAGGAGATTTTTCACACAAACGGCGCTATACAAATAAAACAATATTTGGCTAGCTCTTAAGGTACTCATCAGTAAGTTGACAATAATAATTTTAAAGTAAAATATTGAACTTTTGCTTGTAACATTTTTTTTTATAATATGATTTGTAATGGAGCGTAAGGTTAACGTGTGAATAAATTATCGAAGGAAGCAAACACTTTGTAGCTTGACATTATAAATTTAAATAAAAAATAATTTTGTTTTAAGCCACTTTATTTATACACATATAACAATTCGACCGGTTTCGGTTAGACTTAACCTTCATCAGGAACGTATAAGTATAAACTATGATTTATACTTATACGTTCCTGATGAAGGTTAAGTTTAACCGAAACCGGTCGAATTGTTATATGTGTATAAATAAAGTGGCTTAAAACAAAATTATTTTTTATTTTAAAAAAAAAATGTGAATAAATTTCTGTAAGTTTTGTAGGTATTTTCGTTTTGTCAAAATCTAATTAAAAAAACCAATACCCAGGTTTTCAATTATCTATGTTTAAGATATATATGGTAATGGAAAATACCTATGTACCGAAATAATGTGTTTAAAGCTAATTACCGTAGTATTTGTGGCATCGATTTATTTTAAACGATAAACTTGACTCAAGCCACACTTAACGAGGAATAATCCATTATTAATTCATAAAAACTTGTTTTCGAATGGGACAGGATTTTAGTTTATGGGCCGTCAATTTCTAGTGAAAATGTTGTTTTCAAATTTTTCAATAAAGATTTGTTTGGTTCGATTTATAATCTATTATTTTTTCCGTATTTTTTTTTTACAATTTCTAATATAATTATGAAAAAAAAACCTACAGATTTATATTGCCCACTATTAAATAGAACAAAGTTTTAATAAAGTTTCACCGCGAAGCTTAGTAAATAATTTTGAAAGGGTCTTTCGGTGCGAAAAATGTCATTCTTGTGTATTTAGTTCCAACGCCCAGCGCCCGACACCGAGAATTAGCATTAAGAATTTAACACGAAAGCATTATTATTACTGGGGCGGATTAAAGTCGCCGGTTAGCTTTAACTATCGCGGTATTAGCGTTTTCACTTTAACCACGCGAGCTGGAATCCGTCTAAATGGCCGCTTTGCATTAGCGAAGGTCAGAGTTCCACCTAACTAAGCGATTAAACCTGGCTAAATAAGGTATTGATTGGGTAATTACTCCCGGGATTAACTTAATAGTGTTGCGATGGGTATTTAGAGGCTATACTTGGAGGCCAATTGCGGCACAGATGTTAGATATTGCTTTGTTGAGGCCTATTAAGATGCCGAAGTTGTTGAAATAGGTTAGGGACCACACTTCAACTTTCTTCTGGCCTACCTAAATAATAGGAGAATACACAATGTGGATTATGTGAGAAACCTAATAATAGATCTCAACACATTCATAGAAAGCCCAGTCGTCGACCTAAGCTGAAATAACGTTCTTGAATATATGTGTTTTTGTACTCAAGGTGGGTTAAAACTAGTTTTCTTTTAACGTGTTTACGATCACGTACAAAGCTAAGCGGGCGAATATAGGCAACTTGCATGTTCAGTATAGCATGGAAGGCTTGTCAGCAAACCACCAACTTATGAATTTACCGTATCCTTGTGCACATCGATTGCTGGTGTGTTTTTAGGTAGAACTATATTCATAACAGTTGCTGTCGGAATAAGTTCTTCCTCGCATTCAATGAATGCTGGCGTCCCACTGGGATCATACGTTCTGTCTCCAACATTGTTTTAGTTGTGCGTTAATGGCCTCCTGTCACGTTCACCGATACGTTGTAACGCTAATGAAAGCTTTTTTGCAAGCTGAAGAACTTTCAAACCGAAAATGGATGGCTCCTTCGCGAGAGTTTCAATTTACTCACATAATAGAGATTCGCTTAAATAAAATCCGTCAGCTTCCAACCACAAAACATAATTTGTTAGGCCATTCAAAATAAACCCTCAATACTTTTCGGCACGTGCGACCCAAGGTTTATTCATTGGACTCAATAAAAAATACGTATTTGGGCATAGTCGGTCAGTAAATTATCCGAAATTAAATTTTAATTCATTTAAAATTACTTCTGTAACTATTCAAATATGCCACTCAACGTTTTGATGCTTCACCCAGATTTGAACGAAGAGTGGAACTTTGAAAAAAATCAAACAATGTTTAAATGTACTCGTATTTAACATACAAGTTAAAATAGGATGACTTCATCTAGAAACGGAATGAAAATGACAGAATCATATACTAGGCAATTATTATTTAACATATTTTTTCACTCCACTTTGTAGAAATCTTGTCTAAGAAACTAAAACCCAAAAACTAATAAAATACTCATCAGTAAATAAAAGTTATGCAGTAAACTAAATTAATAAATTATCTTTACTTCTAAAGATTCAGTTGATACTCCGAGGGTTATTAGAACGATTCATAAATGAAATGAACACACTCCTTATAAAATCTGGGTAAATGGATATCTGAATGAATTTAATGATACCGAAATTCTATACGACTTGAATAAAATCAAAAAATATTGTTCTCGTGAACAATAAAGTGGTGTGGGAAGGGGGAGAAATAAAGACAGGTGGTAAGAAAATTGGCTGCTCAAATCAAATCACAAAACGTAATTTCAGCCATTTCAAGCGGCGCAAAGTAACGTTCAATTTAAATTGAAGGTAATGATTTTAATTACTTATTGTCATAAAATATTGTCTTGTACATTTGTTATTCAATAAATTCACACTGTATGTATTTGCAATGTAAGAATCGTTTTCTTATAATACTTAAATATTGATAGGTGAGTACTAAAACATTAATTGTCTTATTTCATTTTCTTTTCTTTAACAAATTTGTTTTTAATAATATATATACTTTACATCTGAGTTTTAATAAATAATAATAAATCCTTAGCTTCTAGTAAATTGCTTTTTTCAATTTGTTGATGCACACATGTACTGTTATACACATATCTGAACCATCTTTTATGATTTTAGATAGTTTTAATTACGAGAACATATGGCAGTGAGGCATGGAACTGGCAGAGGAAGGATGAAAGTAGACTGAATGCTGTGGAAGTGGGATCTTTGAGACGGATGTGCGGTAAAACCATGTATGACCGTATTACAAATGTGGATATCCGGAAAGAATGCAAGGCTGATGTGAGCGTAATGAATAGGATTAAGAAAGGGACGCTTAGATGGTTTGGGCATGTAGAGCAAATGAACGAAGAAAGGAGTGTGAAAAGAATATATGATGCGAAAGTGAATGGAAGAAGAAGTCGAGGACGCCCGAGAAAGACATGGCACGATCAAGTAAATCAAATACTTGAATCGGGTCGTGTGAAGAGTCAGAATAACAGAAGAGTATGTATGAGACGATGTATGAATGTAAATGAAGCAAGAAGTGTGTGCCAAGACAGAGTTGTATGGCGGTCCGTCCTCTCTGCCTACCCTTGCGGGGAAACGGCGTGATGGTTAGTTAGTTAGTTAGTTATTTTTATTGTGAGCCAAAGAAGATGATGGACCATAACAGACTATGGTACGGACTACCAATAAAATATGAAACAAGGTCAATGATTTTTGTTACTAAAATCATTACAACGCAATATCAAAAGAGAAATATGTTCTAAGTGAAACAGTTTAATAAATTCCAACCAACCCATTTCAACAAAAGACTCGGATATAAACACAACCTTTGAATTATTCATTGAGTCTTAAAATGCTTATATTTTTTTTTGATTGGAAGAAGTTTTTTCATAAATATGAACACATTATAGTATTTATCATTTTTACTCCTACTAACAAGGTTTGATTTTGTAAAATGCTGTATAATCTTCCATACCTGGGCAATTCATTCAGTTACTCGTGTTTATATGACAAAGCCGCTACGCTAAGCCACCCCCGTTAAAACATCAATAAATTTAAAGAATCGTGTGAAAAGACTCACATATTTTTTGTAATTTTATTCAGCACGTTTCCGCAACGTTTTTCCAGAAAAAAATAGTGAATTTAGTGAACAAAGAAAACCTTGTTGGGTGATCGTTTTCCAAGCTTTTGTCAGATGCCTAGATTTTTCCAGCCTTTGCTTATATCGTGTGACGAGTATACTATAGTGAACCTTTTATGTACACGTGTTCAACATATTTTCGGATTATACATAGCTCCCATTCAAAAATATTACAGTGTTTTTTTTTAACTGTGAAATATCTGCCGATTTTTTACAATTTTACGTGTAATTGATTCACCGAAGAGATAAAACCAAAGTGTGTTATGATCATGCCCTTGTGCCCGAGGAAAGCTTTATGTTTATTTTCTTATGGCGGCTTCCGTGGTCGAGACGCTCGACTACGAATCCAGAGGTCACGGGTTTAAATGCCGGCTTGCGCAAATAAACTTATTTAAATAATTTGTCTTATGGTATTTAATATTTGACTCAAAAAATAATACATTTACAGTGTATTTGCAGCACGTTCCGTAGTGGTAGATACTCTAAAACAGATAACTATGGTCCTAGGTAAGTTAACTATGTACGTTTATTTCGAATCGTATCGTCGCCGGAAAGGCAAAAAAGGCTGAAACGCCATTTCGGGAAGTTTACATCAGTGCACTTTTATAATTATTTTTTTTATTATAAAATTCTTGAGTCTTCAGTACCTGGTTGGATTTTGAAAAAAAAGTTAACACAGGTAACTCAATAATCTCACTGAGTTAGCTGAAGTGACGAAAATCTAAAAAAAAGTTTCGAATTAGGGTCACTTTAGTCAAGCCTTCTCCAATATATTTTAGATGGCTGAAAAGTCAAAAAATTCTTCAGAATCAAACGAGAGTCAGAGCATCCGATGCAGAAAAAAGAATTGATGAAAACTGCATTATAACTCATTTTTTACCAGAGTGAAGCTTAAGCCCTTTTGCTTTTCCAGCGACGATATGCAGATCATACCTCAAAGGTTTTTCAGTTCAGTGATTCTAGCATGGGAACAAAAATGAATTGATAAATAATATCAAATGATTTTAACAACTGTCCATGTAATTAAATTATTTTCATCAGTATTTGATTTACCCACTAATATTTTTGGTGTGGTAGGTACCTACTCACTGTTAACGAGAAAATATTTTATTCTAGTTATGCTGGTTGTTACATAAATAAATAAATTTGCTTTGATTTTATAACAAAACATATAAACATAATTTAATAATAGTTTAATCAAATAGAGGTAGGAAACATAAAACAAATATCATAAATACTCATTTATTTTCACTGTAAATACGTTTGGAAAGCGATAAAATTTTTAAAAAGCACAAAATAAATAAAATCCCCAGAGAAAAAAAAATAATGAGGGGAATATCATAATAGAGTTGAACAAGGGGTAGAACAACGGGAGAATATTTTAGTGTTTAAGCAGGTTTGCACACAAGTACACACTTACTCTCATTGTATGTATTGTATAATCTTCTCATAACCAAATCTACCGATGTACATAATAATTAATAAATTAATCGTTCATATATTTTATCGAAAAAATACGAGGCTGGTGTTAATTCAAATTTTGCCTAGTTTTTAGTTAACCTATTATTTTTTCAAACATTTTAATTGCCTCAAAAATGAAGCAATGTCACATCCCATTATACATTGAGAAAAACAACCCAATACTTTCTAATTAATAATTTTTTTCTTTATTACATATGGTGGGGTTGCTACCAAAAGTCAGTAACTTACCAAAACTCTTTTTGGAGTGAACTCAATTATAAAATTTCTTCTTTATTATGAAGAATTATGTTAACGTTATTTGTTTTTTTATTTAAATCCATTAGGGTTCACATTTTCCTTTACTAGCTTATTTTTGTATGTGGTTTTATAGTATATTTCTTGTGTAAAAATTATTAACAAAATGAAGATAAAAAAATTTTCAACAAAAAGCTGTGGCAAAAAACCTACTTGACGACATAAGAAGGGACCCAAACTTATTTCAGAAAAAGATTTCAATACACCAAAATTAAAATCATAGACAACTATCTCAAAATACCTAAAATGTGGATTTAGGAACCTTTGAGAGTGACCTCACGATATAATAATGAATATTATTGATTGAACGTGATAAAATAATTATTTCTGTTAATTAGTGGTGGAATTCCATTTTAACTTTTTATTAATACCTATTTTTTAAACTTTATTCCACTGTTTTTTTTTTATTATAATGAAAACAAGAGATGTTTTATGTTTTAAAACCCACAGATTCATCCACAACTCATGTAACCCGTTGCCTAGAAGGTAATAGTACCACTCAAATGTTTATTGGAATATAATATTGGAGCATTGCAAAAAACTTAGATGAACTTTTAATAAACCTAAATAATTTACATGTGCTACCGGTTTGCATAGGGTTAACTGAAACGCATTCAAACAGTGATCAACATATAAATGCCCTACCCAACTATCACGGATTTGCGACAAAGACAGCAATAAACAAAAACAGTGGAGTTATAATGTACATACGTGATGATTGTGAAGTTACTAATATTGCTGAAGTTAACATAGAACTTGTAAATTGTTTAAATATAGAATTTAAATTCAAAAATAATATTTATAGAGTTATAACAATATACCGAACACATAATTCAAGCATAACAAACTTCACAAATGAACTTTGTCAATATCTTAATACACTATCAAAAAAATTACGATTTTATGTGGTGACTTAGTTTACCAGAAAAAATAAGATTAATTAATGATGATCTTAAAGAATTCAAAACACAATTAAAAAACTACACTGAAAACTTAAAATAAATATCTTTGAAAAATCATTACAGCAAATTATTAGTAACTAAATAAACAACACCCCCTCATACACACAAGCATTGCTTTTTTATGAGGGTAATTTATAATTTATAATGAAATGTTTACATTTAAAAATATATATATATTGATATAACACTTGTATAACACTACTATGTATTATGTTTGATAGTAAAAAAATAAAAAAATAAAAAATTTTAAAAAAATTAAATAGTAAAGCCGCTTTTGTCAGCAATAAAGCAGAATACTGAGTAACTATGTTCAAAATGATTAGTACCAAAAATATCCTTTCTGAATATAAATAGTATTTATATATAACACAAACTCACTTAAAATTGTACCAGTCTAAAGATGCCCGTTATAAGGTGAAATCGGTCTGGTTTCAATAAACAGTGGAATAAAATTAAAATTAATGGTATTATTTAAACATTTCAATTACTTCTCACTGCATCAAAAGATTCGGAAAGTAGTTTTTTTTATCACGTGTTTATTTGAATAATATTCCAATTACAAGAATACATTATCCTTTGAGGCAAAACATAAATAGTATTCTAGAAATTTTGAACCGTGCCAGGAAATATTTCTCCCTCTTCCTGTGACTGTGGTTAGAGGTGCATTCGTGAGGAGATAATCTTTTCTACCCGGTGAGCGGTGAGCGAACTGCCTTTTGCTACTGTAGAGCTTTTTTGTGTATATGTTTCTATACAAGTAAAAGTGAAATTTTGTAGACTGTGTTTTTTGTGCTTATTCAAACCCACTCACAAAGGTTAGGAAGGGAATAAGATGGAATTTGGACGGGGACGAAAGGGGTCTGTACTGGGGGTCCAGCAACCACAGCTGGAAATGGAAGTATTCGGGTTTGAATCTAATTTGGAGTAAAGTGTTTTGGCTAAATCTATTATGTGTTTTTGGACTTAGGAATTTTAGAGCTAGTGTTAATTTTTCTATTCCTGACGAAGCACGGACTTTTGGAAGCAATGCATTCTGAAATAATTCGGGTCTTTTTGTATTTGATGTAGCCCATATCGGTGAGATAAATGTAAGTTTTGGTCGAATTTTTGATAAATAAATGAGTAGCTTATTTTTAAATTTGAGCTTACTGTTGTAGCTGATAAGAGGATTTGAAGTAAAATCTGAACGTTACTTCATACTAGCATTTTTAATATGTGCAAAGATTAGGGTTAAAAAAAATCTGTTTCGTTTAAGGGTATTTTTCCGAGAAATAGGTTAGAGAGGAAACTATTGTTAGACTATTTCTGCACCTTAACCTAATGAATGATCTATCCCATCGTGCTCTAGTACGCGTAAATCAGAAGCATTCTAGATTAGTACAATAATCCTTGTTTTTGATCCCGACATTTGAAGGTCCCGAGAGATTGATTATATGCAATTATGATAATTCCTATTTTTAAGAGTGTAAAGTGCGTTTATTATTCAATGCTACAGTTGAATTATGTTTGCATTTCATCCAAAATAAGATCATTCAATGCCTTTGTACACTAATTTGGTGTTATTTGTTTAGAATTGTTCCAGACCGAGGGCGAAATGGACATGGGAACCGCGTGCGATTATGACTTCGTGTCTGCCGACAACTCCAGGACCCACGGCAGGTTCTACAGCCCGCGCTACCCTTCTAGCTACCCCCGGAACGTCAAGTGCTCCTACAGGTTTAGAGCAAGGTGAGACCCAATTAAAGTTACATACTTCCAAAATTAAGCCACAGTGGAAACTAGAATCATTTGAGTGACCCAAGACAGGTTCTACAACCCGCCCTACACCTTCAGCTACCCGAGGATCATTAAGTGCTTCTACACGCTTAGAGCGCGGTGAAACCTTACAGCAGTAATATTGTTCCACAATGAAGGTACAGTGTATGATGGAACCGTTGGTGTTACCCAAGACAGGTTCTACAGCCTGCACTACACCTTCAGCTACCCGAGAAACACCAAGTGCTTCCACACACTTAGAGCGAGGTGAAACCTAACAGCAGTAATATAATAAAGGTACAGTGTATACTGGAACCATGTGCGAGATCCACATGGTAAATACCAAAGAACCCAAGTAACTGAGAATCGATTGGATATTTGATTACAATCAGAGTATTTCAATTAGATTTACTTTTCTTAAACGAAGTTACTCATCATTTCGTTCATCGCTTGAAAGAAAAATGTTCAAAATGTTCTATTTTCTTTAATGGAGATAGGAATGCTATCACTCCATATGAATAAATTTTAACCATTGTCATATTTGTAGAATCGGAATGGTTCTTCGATAAGTTTTGTTTATGCTTTTTACATGCCATGGAAATCTAGACATTTAATTTAGATTTGCCTCTAAAGTTACAAAACTTCTGTCTGCAGAGTACATATTTCCTTTTCGATAGTCAATCTCCCATAGAAGAAGGCACTAGAAGAAGAAAAATATACAATTTTCCCCTTTTAAATCATATCGTTAGACATTTTGTCATTTTTCAAAAAGTCATCAACACCTTCAAACGAGTCAGCTTTTTAAATTCATAGTAAGTAATAAAGTATCCGACAAACTCTGAAATTCATCGAAAACAGAATCCAGCAATGTTTGGTATAACCTAAACCCGATAAAATTAGGCAAAACCAAGGGTTAGAAGCTCGTTGCTCCCGTTGTGTTATCGCTCCAGCCTGTGTTATCGGACTATTAACTATTTTGAATAACGTAAATTCCGTCACTACCGCGACTATAGTTAACTTCAGCCTAGTAAACTGTTCAACTGAACTAACTAACTAACCATCACGCCGTTTCCCCGCAGGGGTAGGCAGAGAGGACGGACCACCATACAACTCTGTCTTGCCACATACCCCTTGCTTCATTCACATTCATACATACTCTTCTGTTATTCAAGTATTTGATTCACTTGATCGTGTCATGCCTTCTTCAGGCGCCCCCAACTTCTTCTTCCATTTCCTTTCGCATCATATATTATTTTCACGCTCCTTTCTCCGTTCATTCGTTATACATGCCAAAACCATTTAAGCGTCCCTTTCGTGAGTCCTATTCATTACGTTTACATCAGCCTTGTATTCGTTCCTTTTCTTCAGGTTAACCAGTCAAAAATGCCTTCGCCGGTTTTCGAATTGCACCTTTTTCTGAAATTTAAGTATGTTTTTCGTAGAATTTAAAAGAGCTTAATTTTTTTATTCACTGGAAACCTTAGACATTTTTCTAAATACACACAGAAAATTTTCGGATAAATCATTTGTGGTGTTGCTTGTATTAGAATTCTACAAAGTGACGTTTAGCGCCATTTTTTAGTGCTGGGGCTTAAAGAGGTCTTAATTATGATAAGTTTAGCATATTTTTTATTAATTTTTCATTTCACATCCATTTAAATGTGTTTTAACATTATTTTATCTATCTCATACGTTCGAGACAAAAGTGAATGCGATTTATTTTTTTAAAGACTATTTGAATCCCTACCTTCGCTGGATGCGCCAGCAAATGTTTGCCTCATTAGTACACATAGTTAGTATTAGTTCAGGTAGATCTATAATTTGATCTGCGGTATTATCTGTATCATATTCCAGATCGTTTGCATTGCATGATTGTCAACACCGCAGTCTCTTATAGACATTGGCCCGAAATGCAATAGTGGCGCCACAGAACCTGAATACTAATAGCGTGGCACACAACATATCCGCCGCTTAACTCAGTCAAAATAATGTGCAATATGTGCATGTCTAGGCACCAGTATGTCTGTGCACTTGTGTGCATGTGCAACAAGCCGAGACATCTTAAACGGGTTTGATGTATTGCAAGATTAGTTATGCAATGCTAACAGGAAACTATGACATGCACGCTAAATGTCGTGTGTTCCAATACAACGATGATTAATGTGTGCACGGATATCAGATGATTAACGTATACATCCGGGAATAATATTGAATCAATTAATGAGCTTAATTTACTAATGAGTCTTGTATGTATTAGTTCTTCACTGTCAGTTTTGACAATTTACGTTGGCGTAATAATATACCTGTACATACATATAACATAATTGGCCTGCAGCAAGGGTTAACAAACTACTGAGAAATAAGTGGGAAATGGATTTATTGAATGACAGTTCCACGAGGAACGTGTATTCTATAAGAAATCTTTTTTGGGAAATCTGATTCATAATTCAAAATATTAATTAAAAGAAAATCATGAATTTAAATCATCAAATTATCATACTAGAAAAGAATGAATGATACGATGAAGGCAAAAGGTAAAAGACCTCCATTCAGAATTGAAACGCTGATTGAAGGTGTTAATTAAATTAGGCAAGTATTTAGTTACCGAACATGAATGACCAGGTACTTCTGAACCTTCATCTTCCTCATCTATTTTCTCTCCCGCTTCTTGCAGATTAGCATTACCTAAATGAGGGTTGACATAATCCCAAATCTGGGCAGTTAGGACTCTGATGCAGTATTAATCAAAAATATAAGACAAAAATAAGGAAAAAAATAATGTTGAACTGGGTACTGAGATTATGCATTCAAAGCCTGATACGGTAGGGCTTATGATTTAGACCATGAGATAAACGTAAAACTCATGTTTTCATATCTCCTGTGGTAATATTGTAACTGACTCAAGTTCAAACACGAGACCACCACTCTACGGAAGTCATCTGCTAATATTATACATAAACGCCCTCCTTCTGCTCTACGACATCGGTACATTTACCAATCACTTTCATTACAGTTTCTTCAAATAACACTCTTCGTTAATTAGAGCGTCACAGACTTATTGACGACGGTGGCAACGAGAGCCATAAGCTCCTTGGCTGGGACTACGTTACAACCCGTGGCTCTATCCTACCGTCTTTCTCTTGGGTATTCTCGGAAAATACCATCTAAGGGTCAAAATAAATGTGTACATGGCTACACATTTCTTCAAATTAATTCGCAAAATGATCCGGAAAACTCATATATCATGGAGAACATTCATTTTTGCTCTTGATCTTCGTCATCGACATTATAGACTGTTTGATCTCCCGGCTTGTGGGACCACTTGACAATGATCATTGTTGAACTGAAACCAATTCAATTATTTAATTGTTGTTGAACTGAATCCCTTCGGATGTCGACATATTTTGCAGTAACTAGGCCAACATTGTTGATATTTGTGTAATCATACCTTTGTTCTTTGTACACCATTTTTATGATAATATTATATCCAAATTGTGTTTTCTTACCGTATTTACTTAACGTTCGTTCTAATTCATATTTCTTTCAGTTATTTATTTATCTTCCTTTATGACGTTTGTATACATTGGTAAACATTCCTTACTTATTTAATTCAAACCACTTCAAAATATTCCATTTTTGAAATTGACACAAGGTTCTTTTATTTACAGAAATAACAAAAATTTAGAAAAGTATTACACATCTTTATTTGATATTTACACATCTCGCAACTTTTTTACATCGCCCTGGCGTAACATCACTATTCAATATCGAAACGTTGCTTGAAATAGCTTTAGCATTGTTTCGTGACGCGATCAATTGATCTGGTATTTCATCTCCATCCCAACCGCCATCTTCCCCTTCCGCTTCCTTAAGTCTCGCAAAATTCCCGAATTGAGAGTATCATAGTCCCGCAAGCTCCGGATAGTTAAGACTTTAGTGCCGAAGTATTACATTTATTAAATCTAAAAGACCACCTTCTTACGAATTTGCATCTGTATGTACATTTTTCTTAACACGAACTAAACCATTTATATACGAGTGTCATAGAAACATTGGGACTTGTGACACTTGTGTTGTGTAATATACAGAACGAAAAACCCGAGTACCGAATTCAATATATAATGTATTATCTACAAGATGTTTTGTAGGTGGCTTGCGAAACAAGAAACTTGTCGTCTGATAAAAGCGATAGATAAGGGTAATAACCACCCCCCCACCCCTTCCCCCTCAGAAGCACCTCTAAAGTTTTGGGTCATCCGACAAAAACTTTCTAGGATAAATATTTTACTATGGAGACTGTGACAGTGACTTTCAATTATTTCAAATGAAAATAGAGAACTTTGTTGAAGTCTAATTAATATTTCAATTTGTTTGCAGGATAAGGGAGAGGATACGAATTATATTCGAAGAAATCACACTGCAAAAAGGAGATTTAAGGTAAAGATTTTTTGTTGTTGCCTTTATTCATTGATTTTCTGACTTTTTTTCCCGGATACTTTGTCAGAATTTTATGTTTTTTCTTTTTAACGCATGCTTCATAATTTAACTGAGTACATGTATTGCGTGAATTAATTGTGAAAAAGAGTTTTTCTTACATTTATATATTAAGTTGTGCTTGTTTCAGTTTTTCGTCAGTTTTTTTTTCATCAATTAATGTTGCGTTTGGATCATTTGAACATTAAAATCTAATACTCCCAATCCGAAAGAACGCGTCATAAGACACAAGAATTACTTTAGTTTAAGTCTCTCCTATTTTCAGTTTGGCATGACTGATTCAGTCGATATTAGCGAGTATTCTTATTAGAAGTCGATGTACATAGATGTTCATCGTTTATCCCCAGTAAATTATCCAAACAAATTGGTTTCATAAGTTTAAAACTTCCCACGGCATTACTTCAAAAATTTTCAATGTAACTTCCTGAGCCCGAACGGAGATTATGTCGATATATTTTCAATTAGGAATCCAAACAAGTTTTCATTTGCAATCATAATGGGGTTCTACATTTCCATAGACACTTTCTTGATTCGCCGTTCAATTATTAGCCATTCAGAAATTTTCGTCATCTTCAGTAATAGAAACAATCATTAAGACTTCGTAAACTGAAGGGAAATTTAAATAAGTCATCATTTGTCATTTTATTGGACCTTTATTAAAAACAGCTTAAATGACGAAAAAATGTATTTTGAACTACTAGCTGAAAAAAAAACCCATATTAGGAAATTTAAAAAAAACATGCGGAAATGGTGAATATCACGAGGTAATTTTCTTTCACAAAAACGGCGATATAAAAATTAGCCAATTATTATTATTAATATCTGAAACCGTATAGCGCAATGAATAAATACTTTAGCTATTCGATGATGTACTAGATTCTCTAGGTTCGTTATTTATCTCTTGGTGCATTTTTAGTTAAATTATTTATCATTTTAAAAACATCACAAAAATTAACATTTCAAGGCGTTTATAAGTAAAATCAGTACACCATTGTATTACAATAGTCACAATAGGCATAAATAAAGAAATCAAACAACTTTAAGGAAAATTAATTAAAATGTATGTAAAGTAGAGATGCAAAAAATAACAATTTAAACGTGATATTACCTAAAAACGGTAGATAAAAAAAAAACAAAGGTACGATTACACAAATAGCAGCAATACTTTTGTTTGAACGAAGCTTCATTTATACAAAATATATCGACATCCGAAGTTAACGGTTCAACTGCCCTCTCCACCGGCATGACCATTGGCAGGTTAATCCTGCAAGCCGGGAGATAAAAAACCTTTTCCCATAGGAGGTTGGCTATCATCTAATCAATTTTCACCCTACAGGCTGCAGGCTGGAACAGCTCTGTTGAACTGCACCAGTAATGAAGGGCTATATCTTTTCTGTTGTTCAATCCGATAGGTCTGTCCACAATGAACGTAAAGCCTTCTGGACTTTGCACTGACCAAACGTCCCGCAATATGTGTTATTTCTGTGAATATCTCTCTTCGCTACAGCCAGAAGCCTCTTTTTTTACAATAACTCCACACAGGAGGCCTTGAGGGAAATTATTTCCCTCAAGACCTATGTCATCTTTGGGGATGCGGTGTGGAGGGTTTTTTTGAGGAAAGGAAGGAGTGAACTTGGATCTTGAAGAGATCCATGTTGAAGGAGGGAGGAAACACAGAGGCCGGCAAATCGTTCCATAGCCGAGCTGTTGAACATAAGAACGAGTCGTAAAAGCGACCCGTTCTCATGTATTGAATGTCAACCGAGTACAAATGTTGGGCGCGCGTTTGGCGAGTTTCCCGACTATGCACCGGTGCCGAAGGGATCAATGACGCAAGTTTCTCGGAGCATCTTCCATTGAAATACCTGTAGAACAAGGACAGCATTCCCACCTGACGTCTGTGCTCCAAAGTTTGCAATCCGTTTGTTAAGGTAGGAAAATCTATCAAACGGACCGCCCATTTCTGCAGAGAGTCAAGGGTCCTTTTCAGATATTTAGGGGCTCCAGACCAGAGGTGGCTGCCAAATTCAACAGTGGGGCGTACTTGCGAATTGTACTCTACATTAGTTTTATCCTCTGTCCAGAGTGGTAGATAGTCTGAGTATCGCCCTGGTGAAAGACCACCCCTCAGAATGGAAACGTTACTTGAAATGGATTTAGCTGTGTTTGATGACCAGATCTGATTGGCCAGGTACTTTCCAAACCATCTCCGTCCCCTCTCCGCTGCCTTAATCCTCACAACATACCCCAATTGAGGATGCCATAGTCCCACTGGCTTCAGACGGTTGGGAGCAGTTGGTACTCTTATGCGGTATTCCGTTGAAACAAAAAAAAAAGATTTTTTGCTTATCTTATTTTACTAATATTGTTTTTTTACAACTGTTAGTTCATTTTAAATATACACTCAATTGTTGTGTTCAAGCTCCGTGGGCGTTTATACATAATACATAAATATTACGTATTAATTGTAATAAAATTCAAATGTAGGCTTTATTCCCTTATTCCTTTGCTGAGTTGATATCAATTTTGGGTATCTCAGTTTGCATGTAGATTGCGAATCTTAATTACGAAGTAATCGAATCTCACCGCAGAGCGATTCTACAATACGCTGGGGTTTGTCTACTGCGGGCTGAGACGAATTATACGCCGTACTGTTTCATCCAATCTCGCTGGAACTTGTGTTTGCTTGGTAAAGATCATTAGGTGTTATTGGATTACCAACATAATTACTTGCAAGGCCTTCAAATATACCAATTGAGTAAAGTGTTTATCTCAAAGCCAGGTAGTGTTATTATTATTATCGAAATGATGAGATCTTAAAAAAACGAAGCTAGCATTCCGCAATATGAGGCATGGAATATAGGAAGGGCGATACATTTACCATTCTGGAGCGTGCCGCAAATATACCGCGTGTTATTTTAAATTAATTAAATGTAAATTTATTTGCGCACGTTGAGAATCAAGCCCGCAACCTCTGGATTAGTTGTCGAGCGTCTTAACCACTTAACCACGGAAGCCGTCGATTATAACCCAGTAGGTCAATAATAATACAAAACATTTTTTTAAGGCAGAATGTTACCTAATATAAGTTCATAGTGGAACGACTTAGAAAGGACAGAACAAACGGATCACATAATAAGAAACAATAATTACGTATCGCATGATGATAATGATAATACTCGACTAAGGGGCTATTTCACCACCTCTCAATAAACTACTATTCATTAGTTTACTCTAATCATCGGAATATTCGTTAGTTATCTCTTTCCGCAAGTTTGGCTGGCAACGTCGCTTTTTTTCAAACCTTATCCCGTCTGCTGTCACGTCTGTCAATACAATGCCGTTATTTCTAACATAAACTAACTTTCACAACACAACATTCGCGCGCGAAGCTCATTACATCCCTGTCACCAAATAGTTAAACGCGTCTCTATATTTAAATAAAACATATTTCTATTTTATAACTTTATTATTAAATTATATTAGTGAAGTGCATTGGGGAGTGTCTATTATTGCTTGGTGAAGGTTGATAGTTTGTAAGCATGAACATGTTGTATGTGGGTATATTGTACTGCCAAAGATTGTTGTTATTTCATAGTATATTCCGTGATACATTGTGAAGGCGTATATTAGAATTACATACCGTGTGCTTCTTGGAGAGATTTTATCCTTGATTTTGTATCTCCTTTACGGCATTTTTTGTCAAGCGAAATCTTGACCTAAACTCAATGTCATCTAAGACGTATAAAAAATTGACTCTTGGTTTGAAAACACACGGTCTACGTCTTTCCGCCATGTCCTGTTCGTCTAAGATATTTAAATCTTCAACCACTTCCATAATTACAGTAAAAAATCAACTTCAACAGAAAACTCGCCTACTGTCAGCTGTCAAAACAGTACGCCGCCATTTTAAATCAGAAGATAGATACTAACTTGTGCACTTTACGTTGACAGCTTCTTGAGAAGTGGTGAAATAGCCCCTGAATAATACAATAAAGTTATAAAATAGAAATATGTTTTATTTAAATATAGAGACGCGTTTAACTATTTGGTGACAGGGATGTAATGAGCTTCGCGCGCGAATGTTGTGTTGTGAAAGTTAGTTTATGTTAGAAATAACGGCATTGTATTGACAGACGTGACAGCAGACGGGATAAGGTTTGAAAAAAAGCGACGTTGCCAGCCAAACTTGCGGAAAGAGATAACTAACGAATATTCCGATGGTTAGAGTTAACTAATGAATAGTAGTTTATTGAGAGGTGGTGAAATAGCCCCTAAGTTATGTTGCGTCATTACGATGTGTTCTGGCAGTTAGGAGTTCTGAACACGAAATACATATTGTCACCTGAAAGGCAAAAGGGCTGAAGCGCCATTTTGGTAAGTTTACACCAGATCGCTTCAAAGTTTTTTTTTTTTGTTTTTTACAAAAAAAAATGGAAATTCAAAGTCAGTACCTGGTTAGATTTTTTTTTAAATGTGATTCGGGTAACTCAATAAAAAACTTGTAAAAAGTACCAAGCTCGTGTCCCTTAAGTCAAGCCTTCTCCCAAATGGTAAATATATTTTAGATGGCTGATGGGTCCCGAAATTCTTCGGAATCAAATGAGAGTCGGAGCATTCGATGCAGAAAAAATAACTGATCAAAACTGCATGTTTAACTCATTTTTGACCAAATTGTCGCTTCAGCCTTTTTGACTTTCCAGCGACAATATGTATTTACGTTCTGTGAAAGTTTTGCTCTGTTTATCTAATTCTAACTGAAAGATCTATCCAACTAACGACTACCTCTATAATACAGGGTTATACGAGTATATTACTAAATTTTCACCTAATTAACCTGTAGTGTGCCAGAGGGTCCTATAGAATCCGGGCATTCCTCACTTTCTTCTCAGGAGTTTCGGTCCTTCAAAACCTGTTATTCGCATAATTAACTGAATCACAATCGTTTTTCAACAAACAATAAATACGTAGAGATATTTTGCATTGCGTTAAGTCGGGTACAAGTGGAATAACAAATATTTGAAGTTTGCTTACGTCAGCACGGCTGAAAAATATCGATTTTCAAAGTGACATTAGCATTTGTATTTACAGGAAAACCAAATGTAATTTTATTTTTATTTGGAATGGAATGTATTCAGCCCCACGAAAACACAATAAAACAAAGAATCTTCTCATTCATGAATCAAATTTTTTTTAGTGACTTAAGGGAGAAAAAAACAATTTTCAAATCAATGCCCTAACAAAACAATATCAATTTTTCGAATAAGTAACCATTCCAGAAAAAAAACGAGTATGCCATTAACATACAATTTGAAAAATTACGTAAGCAAATTATCTGAGAAGATCAATTTACAAATATCATTTTACACAACACAGGTGAGTTATTACGAAATTACAGTCAGCAAGGTACGACGAAAGTTGTACCTTGCGGGATTCCAGCATTCCAAATATTTAATACCACAAAATCATTTTCCCAATATAACCAACGTTCAATTTCCAAAAATACTTGTGATAAACCATTATCTATTATGTGACCTCTGATACGTTATGAAGAAACGGCAGGGTTGTCGGGTCAAAATCTACTCTCAGTATCGACCCTAATTTTGCCACTTTATTGAAAGTTAAACACTTGTTAACTCTTCGGTAATTCTAGAATAGAATTTTAATCTGTGAACCTGATCATTCCTACCCTTATTTCTTTAGGATTTTATTAAGTTTTCTAATAATGCAGCGTTAATTGACACAATCTTATAACCGATGTTCATTTTTTTCACTTATTTGTATTTTTTTCCTAACAATACTAATGATTTTCGGTATTATAATAAATTGACACTTGCTTTGAGCTGGATTCCTAACTGCTTTTTTAAAAAAAAGTTAGAGTCGTGAGCACTTTGATCTTGGATCGTGGGTTGGAAACCAGGGTGGGCAAACAAAATTTGTCATCAGCTATCGAAAGGTTGCAGGGGTCAAAGCGTAGGTAAGATAGTAAATAAACCCTTTGAGATCTGATTATTGTTTCCAAATATAGAACATATTTGATGCTTGATGATATCTTAATTTATAAGAAGTTGTTTGGTTGGTAGGTATATTAAAAAAAATGTATTTAAAAATGTATTACGGAACTTTTAATTAAAATTGGGTTTCGAGGGGATTAAATTCGTAAGTAGACAGAAAAAAAAACAAAATATTCAACTACACATCACTTAGCTTTATTTAAAAAAAAAAATAATACGTTTGCCATGTAGCACGAACAAATAATATAAAGATAACATAAAACAAAATGAAAATACTAATGGATGCCAGACCGAGCTCGACCACTGAAGTCGGAGCTAGGAAAGTGTTATTATAACTTAATTGAGTGTTTGCCTTGATTACAAAATAATTATTTGGTTTATTGAATCAAAACATATTTTTGGCCATCTTTTCTGATTATATAATATCCATCAAATCGATCCGAATTCAGCCAAATTTCTTTATTAAGAAAACTATCAAATACACACGCAAATAAAGGTTTTAAAATAAGCTGTAATCGAGATATTTCTTAATTTTTAAACTAACGTCGATACTCGTAATATTGAACCTGGATATCAAAATACCGTTATAATATCAGTATTCATGTATACCTGAAATATCGTTTGTAATTAGTTATGCGAGTGTTGAGTTACCTAATTAATAGTTCACAAATACCGAGTTTGCCATTAATTGAAATGCCATTCATTCGGATTTTGGGGTCGGTTTATTGTAATTCTGAATTTTAGGAATCGTATCCAAACTCATGAAGGAAACCATGTTTATTTTTTATTTACGGTTCAGTAGGTAGGCATACTTGGTACTTTAAGCTTGTTTCCCGGGACCGATAAAGGTTATGTTACTCACCTAATGTCGAAAATAAAATATTTTGTAATAATATTTTCTTTTTTAAATGTATTTCTGAATTATTACCACTCGTATTTTTAGGATATAACGTAATAAATTGCATTTGATATAACTAGTTTTTTGGTTGACACAGAAAGGATTTGATAAAAACCCGGGCCATTTAAAAATACCTCATAATTATTGTCCGAAAAACATTCCTTCAGCCATCTTGAAGGGTGAGGTTCTAAGAGTGGTAGAAGAAACCAAACCTCTAAGATGACGACAACATCAACAGGCAAAGGCGAGCACTCAGTGTAAAATCAAACATGCTCAGTAGAAGATTTCGGCTAAGGACACTCTTCCTAGCGTTCTGTACTACACTACACACGAGCGAGCTTTGGACCGATTTCAAGAAGAGTAACATGGAAATGCCTCGGGTTCACTACAACAACAGTGCTTCCGGAGTCCACCGAGGGGCGAGTTCCCGGATTTGCAGCCCTTACGAGAGCCAGGGTGGCAGGAGTGGGGGAAAGGATCAACAACTCTAGGCATAACCTCATCATGGAATCCCGTCAGATCTCAAATCTATCATAGAAGCTCATTGGAGTAAGATATTGGCCCCATCAATCTCAATGCTGCCTGGATGGACTCCCTCTTGATGGCCTTCTGTAGACACGAGACCTAATATCCTCTATTACAAATTTTATATTTATTATTATTTTTATTGCGTTTCGTGATGTTAAATTGACATTGATTTGGTCTACAGCGACATTTTTTGGTTAAATTATTAAAAATAATATTTTTTTTACTATTTTTAAGTCTGTCATATGTCATTTGATATTTCGCCGACAAATTTCTCTATATATAGGTAATAGGTAGACCATTATTTGATTCTGTTATGTAATATAAAATTGACAGTGAAAAAACTTACCATGAAATAATTCCTAAATTATCCCCCAAAGCCTATAACCAACCTTGAGAGAACATCGTGATATTTTTAAGGAAAGAAAAGAGTGAGCGCATATCTTTATGGCACCTATGAATACTCTCAGAATCGCTCTGCTAATAGACCACCATTACACATCAAAACGTTACTTGAAACGGCTTTAGCCGTGTTTGGTGACCAGATCTAAATAGACAAGTACTTTCCACTCTTCCTCTTTCCAATCTCCTTTCCCTTCCCCACTTATTTCAGCTTCACAACATACCCCGTTTGGGGACGCCATAGTCCCGCTGACTCCGGATCGATGGGGGTATTTGTACTCTTACGCGGTATTCACATTTAAAAAACAGTCAGCAAGCCAAGCACGAAAATGAACAGTTTTCACGCAAATATTAACTAACTAGCTAACAAAACTAACTAATCATCACACCGTTTCGCCGCAAGCATACGCAGAGAGGACGGACCGCCATAAAACTGTCTCGCTACACAGTCCTTGCTTCATTCACATTCATACATCGTCTTATACATACTCTTTTGATATTCTGACTCTTCACACGGCCCGACTCAAGTATTTAGTTCACTTGATCGTGCTGTCTTGCTCAGGCGTCCCCGACTTGTTTTTCCATTTACTTTCGCGTCATAAATTATTTTCGTACTTCTTTCGTTCATTCGCTCTACATGCCGAACCAGCAATCTTTCCGGATATCCAAATTATTAACACGGTCAGCAGAATACTTGGGCACGTGTTTGATGGGCGCTCGTTTGAGGCTGGTAAGTATCTTCCATCTTGGCGCCGATTCTCTTCAATTGTACATTCAGAGCCCACTCAGAATGAGTAACCTGGCCAACAGAACTGTCGATAAAGTTCGTGAAATTCTCGCCAAAGAAAATGCCCACTGCCCGATGCCCACTGTTGCGGAAAATATTATGATAATAAATACAGCTGGGAAACCCGCCTGATGGATTCGAGAAATAGATCGCGAACTTTTTCATTTAATAAAAGAATCGCTCCGAAGTTCCAGAGAGCACTAAGTGCTAAAGTTTTCAACCGCTCCACGGAACACATGGGTTCTTTTGTTTTCAATCTCTCGGTTGATTGGCTTTTGTTTCTTTAACGGACTTGTTTCTTGCCATCCTGTACCTGCTTTAAGTGGCGATGATTTTGATAGAATTGTATTTCGGCTCTGTTTATTTATCAATCTTGAAAGAAGTTCGAGTAATTTTAGTGTGTTCTTTTATTTTTTATATATTTCATCTACAGAACAAATATCGTTGCTCGAAAGGCAAAAGGGCTTAAGTGACACTTTGGTCAAAATGAGTTAAATATGCAATTTTGATCAAAATGAGTTAAATATGCAATTTAAATCAAAAAAAATCTGCATGGAATGCTCTAACTGTCGATTGATTCTGAAAACTTTTGTGGCCCTTCAGCCATCTAAAATATATTTACCGTTTGGGAGAAAGCTTGACTCAAGTAACACAAGTTTGGGACGTTTTTTAACTCTCTTTGTAAAAATAGTATTCCCTTTTACTTTGTAATGTTGTCCTTCCCGGAATGAGTTTTTTTACTCCTTCGGAATATCATATTTATTTATTTATTTATACTGGGTTTTAACAGATGTTATCACTTTCGTGAAAAAATCCAGTTATAAAAAAACCAGTTAGTGTACAATCATTGTTAAACACAATACAAATAGACAAGATACATTAAATTTTAAAAAAATTGATGTTTTTGTACTTATTACTACTAGATACATACAAAATATACTTAGGGAATTACTCTAACACCCTTTTAAGCAATAACATGACATTCCGTCTGAAACCGTACAGACCATCAACAAAAATGTCTACATCAGCACACTCTATTAGATTATATAGTCGGCACATTTGCGATAGAGGGCTAAAGTAGGCAATATTGTTTCTGAATGTATTCAGGTGGAATGTACTATGGCGTCTTAAACAATGAGCATTGGGTACATTAATTTCAATAGCGCTAAGACATATTGCAGTGTCGAGATGACCGTGAATTATTTTATGTAAACATATCAACTCAGTTAATTGCCTTCTAGTTTTCAGTGTATCCATGTTAAAGTATTCAAGGCGTGCATCATATGATCTAAGATGGTCATGTAGACCACATTTGAAAGATAACATTCTTAGCATTTTTTTTTTGAACAGATTCAACAGATGACATATAAAAAAAAGTATTTTTTGTTGCATATTATTATTTTAATAAATAAATAAAACCATTTGAAATAATTCTTCAGTACCCGGTTAGATGGTGATAAAAAGGTTAACTCAATGCTTTTACTGAGTTACCTGCGATTTCATTCTTTGATGAATAAGAAACCAGCACACAATAAATGGTATTGTTGAATTTTAATGAGGCCCATCAAATCGTTTAAAAATAGCTTTTATAAATTCATATTTACGATTTGTGTAATAAGATTTGTTTATGTTGATTTCATCAGACGTCGTAATGGTTTGGATTGTTTAATAATGATTAGGTTCAACAATTCCAATTGTAAATGGCTGTTGATATCTTTCAATATCTATTGAAACTAATTTATTTAATGATTCCGGACAATCAATCAAATTGATATAATTTCGATTGTAGAATCAAATACCAAATAAAATTGTAATTCTTCAAACAAAAAGGTACACCACAATGCATTTAAATTATTTTCAGGTAAAATATTATATTGTAGAAAAATTTAGGTATAATGAATAATCGAACTGAATTTTCTGTTTCTGTTTTTTATTTATTATATATATCGTCGCCGGAAAGGCAAAAGGGCTGAAGCGTCATTTTGGAAAGTTTATACTAGAGCACTTTTTGTTTTCCAATAATATTCATAAGTCTTCAGTACCTGTTCGGATTTTGAAAAAAAAAAGTTAAGTCAGGTAAATCAATGCTCTCACCGAGTTACCTAAAGCGTAAAAAAGTCTCAAACTTCTGTCGCTTGAGTCAAGCCTTCTCCCAAACGGCAAATATGTTTTAGATGGCTGAAGGGCCGTAAAGGTCTTCAGAGTCAAACGAGAATCAGAGCATTCGATGCAGAATAAAAACTGATCTAAAATGCATATTTAACTAATTTCTAACCAAAATTTCGCCTAAGCCCTTTTGCCTTTCCAGCGGCGAATATATATTTTTTTAGATCAATCAAAGGTGAAATAACAAAAACTGATCAAATAAAAAGTATTTGCGCTCGCCGAGATTTGAACCCGCGACCTCTGGAGTCGTAGTCGAGCGTCTTAACCACTCGACCACGGAAACCGTCATCTACCAATATTGAAGGCAGTTTGAGTGATTTGAGTACGTTCTTATAGTTGTTTGGGTTGACCCACAGGCCATTTCTAATACAAATTCATCAAAGTGAAAAATGTCCCGTGAAAGAACTTTTAGTTATTAAAAATTGATTAAAACATTAAATTTGTCATTAGTGACGATGATTTTGAGGATTTTTTTTCTGAAAGAATATTAAAAATCTTCAATAAAACGAAAATATTAAAAGAAAAAGAAATGAAATTTATTTCAGTAATCAATATTACGATGAAACGTAAAGCTCTAAGTTTATTGTTTGATATTTAAGACTTCAATCAAAGATATGTAGTAAAAATAAAATGGATACATCTATTCATGACGCCATTTATATTGGCAATTGTGTTCATATAACTTTGGTCACAATTATAAAGATTATTTATAGTTTTTGTGTTTAAATTGTAGAACTCCATTTTTTTATATTATTCAATAGAATTAAATTTAATATTATTATTACTTAGTTCTGCTAGTTTTAGTTTTTGGTGAGGAGTTTAGTTAAAGGAACAGTTTTATGATAGCCTTAAATGTCGAAACAGCTGTCACTAAAAACTCAAACTAACACCAGCAGAACTAAATAAGAATAATATTAAATTTAATTCAATTGAATTATATAAAACAATATAAAGATAGTTGTAAAAATTATCGAAAATAATTTTAAATGATAATATTAATAGATTTCAAGAAGTATGTGATTGTTAATTGGGATGGCGGAATCGGTAGATGCAGCACACCCGGACAGTATGGAGGTTTTGGGCTCAATTCATGGTCACAGTTTTTTTTTCTATGTCTTTTTCTATTTTCATATTCTTTGAGTTATCAATGTAACGATGAAGGGCAAAGCTTCAAACGGTATGTTTTTTTTATTATTATTATTTGTATGTATAAATAGCTAAAAATTTTGAGAACAGTACCTACCTACCAAGAGATTCAATGAGTGTAAATTTATTTTACTTAACTAATTTCATTAAAAAAACTAATTAATTACCTAAAGATAAATAAGTTAAGTCTTCACGGAAAAGGTGACTCCTAACTCATTCACAAATAAAATTTAAATATTATATTTCAGTATATTTCCTAACGGTCAGTGAATAAATATTTTAGTATGGCCTTTAAATGGCACACACCTACCGTACACAACATATGAAAACGTATGTACCTATTTAATATTAAATATTTTAGTAAGTCCTTTCATGTACCTTTGAATAAAATATAAGGATTCTTACTGGGTCTAAAATGCGTACAATTATTAGACGATAGACTCCCTCAAGTCAGTTTAATATGGCTCTGTTTGAGTCTAAAATGTCTTTGTTCAAGTAAACAGTATAAAACCTTTTACAACCTTCTGCCATACATTTACTCTGGACTTAGCCAGTCTGTGTATTCCAACCGACTCATTTATTCATATGCCATACAATAGACGAGCTAGACCCGTAAAGCTTGGGTCGTTTAACTTCGGAGGGTGAAAACATAGATACAAACGAAACAAGTAACCAGATATGAATAAAATGGCTTTATTTTGTAATACTGATATCATCATAATATTTACTTATTAAACATGCTAAAAAACAGTCAAAACCAATTCAGCCACAAGAAAGCACACTTAAACTAAATAGGTGCTCTTAAAGAGTGAGCTTTAAGGATGCAACGTTCGTTCTTGGTACGTATGTTAAATGACTAAAGCGAGACATGGGCGAGGTTATATACAAGGAGTGGTAACTATGGGGTAGAACAGCTATAGAGCACTTAAGGCGAACAAATTCACGCCTTACGCTCTTGGCGATGCGGTTAAAATTGCCACTTGACGCCGAACGCTTGTTTTGATTTATAGAAAAACAAACATCGCCAAAAAAGGTCTTTTATTAGGTTTTGTAAGGCTCAGACAAAAATTATAAATATTTTCAATTAGAGTCTAGAAAATTTAATTTGTCTCATTATACAGGTTTTTAAGTAGAAGATTTTACACTTCAAAGTATTTTTACAGAACTGAAATATTGTTAGTGGTGTATAAAAATAATAAAAAAATATACCCGGTTATATACTTGCAGTATTTTTAAGGCATCTATAATATTTCTATGCGATCAAATTTTCAAACTAAAAACGCATGATTTTACATTATTTTGCAACGCTTCGCCTTAACGGCTTTGTACTAAAGCCGTACTTACCCTTTCATACGTGTTTTCGCAAATTTATCTTATTTAGCGCAGGGTTGTGTAATTTTGATCTAACACCATTTACAAACATTAAATCGATTCATCTTTTTTGTTAGAAGTCATAGTAAACTATGTATTTGTTAAAATTTATTATCTAGGTCACCTATAAGACATATTTATTCACTCAATGGAAAAGGGATTTCGACTTTGGTGATTTATTCCAACGCTAACTATCAAGAGAACAAGTATATTTAAATCAACCGATATTCAGAACGGATTTTTAACATAACTTTATACATTTTCCAAACTCCGTAATTGAGTATTTAAGAAGCTTGACTACGAATCCAGGGGTTGCTGGTTCGAATCCTATCGTGAGCAAATAGATGTATGGATTATTTTACATTTAACTAAAACAAAATAATATATTTGTGGCACGTTCCAGAGTGATAGATACTCGTATCTCCCCGGTGAAAGACCACCATTCAGAATCGAGACGTTGTTTGAGATGACTTTAGCAGTGTTTGATGACCAGATCTGAATATCCAGATACTTTCAAATTTCCTCTTTCCCTTCTCCTTCTTCTCCTTACCACCTTCAGCCTCACAAAATACTGTAATTGAGGATTTCATAGACCTACTGGCTCCATATGGTTGGGAGCAGTTGGGACTCTAGTGCAATATTCACTTTAAGAAATATACTTAAAAGTTAGTATAACGCACATTACAATACGTAGTGAACGTGCCTGATAATAATTGAAGCCATATAAAGTACAACGCATTAGGAAACCACGGAAGAAAAAACTTAATTGCATTTCGCTAAAGGAAATATCATGACTATCTTCAGATCCGCCGTAATACCCCAATTCAAATAGGCTTATATTTTTGTTTTTCGTCACTAGCATAAGATTTCTCCGCCAAAGGTTCCGACAAACATTTATTTTCAGTGAACATGGATTCCATTTTTTTTAAATAAAATCCACGACACATCCTCTATAATAACTTAAGCTCTGCCGCGTACAGAGAGTATAATATATTAGTCAGTCTTAGCGCTTCAAACAAGGTTTGCTTAAATATTTAAATCCTTCATTTCAGTCGGTGCAGGTTCCGGGAGTACCATACCACTGCTCGGGCGAATCCGGGAAAAGCTTTTCATTTCAAGTGTAAGGAAACAAAAAGCTCTCCTTGTTTATGACTTATTTAGCTGATGTTTAAAAGTTGTTCTAAACCAGCTTTATTTACTATAGAAATAAAATACTTAAAACTTAATACCGACTTAAAACTTTTTAATCTTTCTTGAAATTCCTCAAAGTTTAAAATAATTCTAACTGTACTGCTTATAAGCTGTTGAAGGGTCGAGATTTTTTTTTACCTACATGTTTTTTAATATTTTTGAATAAAAAATATGAAATTAAAAAAAAAAAAATTAATCCCTCACAAAATTAAATCTTATTATCCAACTTCTGAGAGCAAAACTTTTTGTTGTGCCTTTCAACGTAAATATTCATAAACACGAAAGTAACTTTTCCCTAAGCATTAAGTCAAAACCTTTTTTGTATACGAAGAAGTGAAAAAGAATATTTATTATAGGCGATTAATTTATTCCAAGATGTACACGAAACACGAGGCTACGTTAAAAGTTGTCTCCCAACGTTGAAAAAAATATCGTTAAAACTCCTTACCTATAAATAATATATTTAAAAATAAACTTACTTAAACTTTGTGTTTTATTTTAATATAATTTATTAAAACATACGATTGCTACTCCAGGATAGAGTGGAAGTTCTGAGTTCAAGTCTCAGTCTCCATCTTTTTTTTTTTAAATATTGATTTTTAGTAATCAATAAAATATTTCGTGAGAATATATAGATATTTTTAATTCACTATTCCACTTTTTTTTTCTTAAATCACTTTTTCTACTTTTTTGATAGTGAATACCGCACAGCAGCCGCAACCGCCTGAGACCAGTGGGACTACGGTATGGCCAATCGGTGTATGTTGTTAGGCTGAAAGTAGTGGGGAGGGGAATAAGATGGGGAATAGGAAGATTAGGAAGTACCTGGCACGAAACACGACTAAATTCATTTGAAGCAACGTTTCTATTCTGAATGGTGGTCTTTTACCAGGGCGATACTTATCTATCACTCTAGAACGTGCCGCAAATACACACATGTAAATTAAATTTAATTTACTTTTGCACACCGGGATTTGAGCCCGTGACCTCTGGACTCATAGGCAAGCATCTTAACCACTCGACCATGAAGTTCCAAGAAATGGAATCTAAACCGATTTGAAAGAAAACGTTTGTCATCATTTTACAAAACCTTTCGACTAAATTTTACTCCAGTTAAGGAAAATTCGAGCTTACTTTGGGCTTACCTTTAGGTGATTTTTCACAAAAACGGCGCTATACAAATTATCAAAATATTATTAATATTACCTGACTTGCCTACGATACGTTTATATTTATTTATCTTTTTAGGTTACGTACGTCATGCAGTGGTATTAGGTAATTTATCGGTTATCAATACACGGTAGCAATACATGCTTAAAAGTTTAGTGCGAAAGAAATCGCAGGTATAATAACGGCATTTGTCGTACTATGATCGTACTATCTTCTGAAAGTTCTTCAATGAAGACTTCATCCCTCTAACGGCACTTCGATTTAACTTAATTCATCCTTAAGTTGAAGTGCCTACTCTTTGGGGGCCATAATGGCACACTTATCACTTTTTTACAATATACAGACATAAAGTATTGGTATAAAGTTGAAATAGATATTAATGTAAGGAGAATATATTATGCGCAATTGTAATAAAGAAGAATTCGAAGACACTCCACGAAGACTTGAGATGTTTTTAAAAAAATAATGGTGTTGGATCCGAAGCTGTGAAAAACACCGAATGTGTTTTCAGTTTCAGATTAATTTGGAAAATAGCGAACTATAAACGATAAGCTATACTTCTTGACGGAAGTATCTAATTATCGATGTGGAAAGATTATTGGAATGAAGGAAAAATGAGAAACCATTCGCTCGCCGGTAAAGTTGAAGTTGAAAGTTCTTGATGTTTTCTTACACAATTGTATTATTAACGAAACCAATACACCACACTGAATTTTCTCATCTCGATCACAAACACCACAGTTATCTTATATTATCTGGAGAACATCAACAAACGACGAACAAACGAAAAAACCACCGAGCAACACGTTTTTTCCCATCAAACTTTTATATGTTGATTGTCTATTGTTTCGAACACGGTGTTTTTGAATACGGAAATCGAATGGCAAATGTTTGGATAAGTAGGAACTGGATGAACAACATGAAGGTGAGAATCTAACAAATTATCACTTTGAAATCCAACACATGGAAAGAATCCTAACAACAGAAGAGTATGCATGGTATGATACATCAATGTGAATCATAGGAGGGTGTCAAGATAGAGTTGTGTGGCGCTGCATCTAAATAGCTTGATAGTTCGTTATTTGAGTATCATTTAAAGAATTCGAATATGTTAGCCACGAATGACTTGAAATTTTCACGGACAAAAGTATTATGGAGAAACAAAATTCAAAGTCCTTTTTTAATACTGCACAAGAGTCTCAACTGTCAAAGCCAGTGGAACCATGGCATTCTCAATTTTGGTATGTCAAGAGGCTGCATGCAATGGAGAAGAGGAAGAATGAGAAGAACCTGGCTATTCATATCTGGTCACCAAACATGGCGAAAGTCATTTCAAGTAGCTGTTTCGATTCTGAATGGTGGTCTTTTACAAGGGCGATACTCAGAGTACCTACCACTCCAGCACGTGCCGCAAATATGATGCATACAATTTTATATAATTATAATTGAATTGAGACATAATAATGCAATTAAAATAATTTGAGCATGCTGGGACTTGAACCCGACACCTCTGGATTCATTGTCAAGGATCTTACAAACTCGGCCACGGGGTAACCATGATTGATTTTTAAGGTATTGTGCCGTGTTGCGCTCTCCTCATCTTCAGCAAACAGAAAAACAAAAAGTACCTACTTACCTACCAGTGGCGGCTCGTGACTTTTTAGTGTGCTAGAGTGGTAAGATTAAAAAAAAACGTCATCATTGATGTTGTTGTGACCGAAAACATTTTTTTTTTTAATTTCAACTTTTTTGTATGAAGATTTTTCAGAAATCCGTTCAGTGCACCACCAAAACTGAAAAATCCTGAAAATCTTCATTCAAAAAATAAAATCTTGAAAAAAAATAATAATCATTTTCGACTACAACAACACTAACAATGTCGTATTTTGAATCTCAGCACTCTAGCACACTAAAAACTCACGAGCCGCCACTGCTACCTACCTACCTGCTTTATAAGCTTTGATATAATAAAATACTACATCATTTTATGGACAATGTTATTTATGGTATGTTATTTACACGTTTCTTAAGATTGAAAAAATAAATTCACGTATTTTTATCTTCTCCTGTTTATTTTCCTCGATTTCCATTTATTACATCATTTCCTCGACACATTACTCCAACTTCCTACTTATCTCAAACCTCTCCGTCCCCCTACTTTATTTCCCCGCTGGTTTTCCTCCCAAACTTATGCTTTCCCTCCAATAATAATCCGTCTTTAAAACAACTGCTCAACTTATAAATCAATAACATAATTTAATAATACCAAATTTTAAACTTTATTCCACCATTTTTAAAGAAAAAAGAAAGATTTTTTATTTTTTATAGTGGAATAAAGTTTAAGAAAATTGGTATTATTCTGATATTAAAACGGAGTTCCACCACGAATTAACAGTTTCACAATTAGAAAGAATAAATCGAACAAATTCAAAAATACTTTTTAAATCCATTGAGAAAGTAGGTAGGGTAAACCATAGAGTTATGGGACGCTGACAGTTATTGGACATGTGAGTAATAGTTAGGCCAAATAAGCAAACCTGTTAGTAATAGGTACCAGATTTTTTAGAAGATGTTACCCATCAATCGTATTTATCAATAATAATATCTTCTCTATCAACCGTCTCATAAAAAGGTTAAAAAAAAAACAATGTCTGACATGTTGTGACGAGTTTCCTCAGGAATACCGAATTTGTTAATAAAATCACAAGGAATACAACACTTTTTTAAGGTAATTATGAATTAACTTCTCAGTGCGTAGTTGTTAGGTTAATCAGTATATGAGTAGATGAATTGCAAAATATCATTTTGTTGATTTGAAGGTTATTTGTGTTCTGTAACAATTTTTTTCGAGGGTGTCTAAAAACTGTACCGTGTTAATATGTTTTTTCTATTACTGGACGGCCGTCTAACCTAACCTAACCTAAACTAACTAACTAACCATCACGCCGTTTCCCCGCAGGGGTAGGCAGAGAGGACGGACCGCCATATAACTCTGTCTTGGCACACACTCCTTACTTAATTTACACACATACATCGTCTCATACATACTCTTCTGTTATTCTGACTCTTCACCTGACCCGATTCAAGTATTTGATTTACTTTATCGTGCCACATTCCCTAACCTTACCTAACCCAGTGCTTAACATGTCCTATATAAAATTACATTTTGCTGTTTTTTTTTTTTAAATCTGTATGAACCTTTTAGACAGTTATTGACGTTGTGTCTAGTAACTGTATTTTTGGTGTCCAATAATTTTGTTACTAATATATTTTTATATATTCTTTTTTTCACATATTTTGATACACATTTTTATTATTAAAGTATCAAAAAAGAGACAATACGAATCAAATAAATCAGAAGGAATTGAAATGCTCACAAGGGGGAAGTTCATTGACTCGCCGTTTCGCAGCAGGGGTACACAGAGAGAATGGTCCGCCATTGGCATACACTTTTTGCTTCATTTGTATTCGTACATCGTCTCATGCATACTCTTCTGCTATTCCGACTCTTAACATGGCCCGAATCAAGTATTTGATTCACTTGATCGTACCATGTCTTTCTCGGGCGACCCTGACTTCTTCTACCATTAACTTTTGCCTCATTATGCTTCTCACATTTTTTTCCTTCGTTCATTTGCTCTACATGCCCAAACCATCTAAGGGTCCCTTTCTTAATCCTATTCACCACGCTTACATTAGCCTTGCATTCCGGATATCCACATTTTACACACAGCCTCAGGAGTCTCATTTCTACAGCATTCGGTCTACTTTCATCCTTCCTCTGCCAGCTCCTTGCCTCACTGCCATATATTAGGGTTGTTATAGGCACTCTATTATGAACGCTAGCTTCGCTTCTTTGGACAATTTTCTATTTGCGGCAACAGCATTCAATTCTCCATGCATGGAGTTTCCTGCACTCACCCTCCTTTCAATATCCTTAGCAGCCTTTCCGTCTCACTAGAACATACTTCCCAAATACTCGCACACAAACAGCTCATCCGCATGCTCCCAGTATTCATCATTCACAACTATATTGCACGCTGTTCTCGTACCTCTCTTTTGAACACCATGACTTTCATCGTTAACTCATTCTGCATACATACTTGGTCCATCCTGGACACGAAAGACTATAGATCTTCCATAATGTCATAAATCAGCACCGCATCAACATTTTACTATGGGCAACATATTTTCAAATTACTATGGGAACACATTCAATTTTTAAAGAAAATCCACTAAATGTACTGCTCGACACAGAAAACGTAACTGTCCGTGAGGTTTGCCACCACAGATATTGGTAATACCAGTGCAAAATAAATCCAAAGGCAGATGCTTTATTTAGAACAGTCATTTAATAGGTATCTGAAAACATCCACATTTCAGGGTTATCTGTATCAAGCTTTTTTATGTGCATACAGCGCAAAATTCTCAACTGCCTGAAACCCGTATAATTATGACATAAAGGTCAAACCGCACTAGCGCGTCGGCGGCGCTGCACTGCACGGCGCGTCGCTTCACCACGAAATATGTTTTCACTCTTAGAGCAATAATATACAAGAGGTATAGCTGTAGATCGATCTGTAGTCAGTTTTTACTAGCTTTTACCTTGAAGTAACTGACTCGGTTGGAAAAGGGCGTGGCTAAGACTGGGGCTACGGTATTTGTATATCCATTCACAGCACATGTCGACATAATGTTTTTGTTTATTCGTATAGCCACTTTTTCACAGTATTTTTATCAATAAAAATATAGCAAATAAGCAAATAAACCGTTTAGTTGTGTCAAGTTTAGTGCCATAATAAAAAATGTGGGTGGAGTCCCGCGGTTGCCCAGTAGCTTAAGATCATTGCGTCACTACGTAAAAGCGGGGAATTAAATTTGCTGTCTCTTTCTCTCTTATGGTGTACGATGTAAAAACCCGGAGAAAGTGTTTTTTCGCAAGTTTGTGTAGGTTATGTAAAAATAATTAGCTATCCCTCCATATATTGTTACTTCAAGTTTTCACTGTTTTGTATGAAGCAAACCGCACCAGAGCGGCGCTGCAGTGCGCGGCACGGCGAACAGAAAAGTGACGCGCAGCGACCTGCTAGTGCGGTTTGACCGTTACTGATAATTAGGGTGATTGTGAGTCTGAAGGCAGCGGGGAGGGTAATGAGATTCTGCAAAGAAAGGTCTTAACCTGACTATTCAGATCTAGTCAGTAAACACGGCTAAAGCTTTTTCAAACACTATTTCGATTTTGAAATGTGGTATGTCACCAGGGAGATACTCTTGGAGTATCTATCACTCTAGTAAGAGTTGTCAAAATAGTACACATTATTTTATTTTATTATTTGTAATTTAACGCATACATTGATAAAATCAAATTTATTTGCGTACGCCGTGTTTCGAGCCGTGGGAGTCGCTAAATCCGAATTCAGAAATAAAACAAAAACGTATTTTTAAACAGGCTTCTTTATTATTTGAGAGATGGTTTAGTGTAATCGAATTCCCTGGGGGTGACATTTAATAATGACCAGTATTAATAACAGCGATGTTGATACTGACAAGAAAAGGTTGATAAATTAGGGTAGGAGCTATCAGCTGGGGGGTGTGGGTGAAAGACTGAAGGGAGGAAGACTGAAGGGAAGAAGACTGAAGGGTAGTAGCCAGTAGCCACCCCTTGACCAGCGTTATTATTACAAACATAGCTCACGTTATCACGGCTACATTTATCTTAGCGAAATTGAGAGGGATGTTCAATTTAGATGAAGGAATTAATGTTGAAGAATTTGGTTAATTAACAGGGGGAGCTTTCACAAGCAAACTCTATTTGGTAAAGTTAATTCACTACGTGTCTGAGATTGTCCAAAATGTTTTATTTTATTTCACTATATCATAAAACAGGTTGGTAACGATGTGAATTATAAATTTCAAATTTGAAAATAAAACGTTTACTTTGTAATGCCGACCAGGTTTTACTACCACCATAGCTTCATCAGTGTGGTATAATACAAACTATGCTTAGTGAGGATTACAATGGTTTATATACATTGATTGCAAACAAAACAGAGTGAGACATAATACAGGACCGAACGCCAGAAGAGGGGGGGCAGGTAAACTAATGGAAAGGTGTGGTCTTTATCAACAATATATGCATTTATGTACTTAATTCTTAATAATACACGCATTAGTTCACTTCATCAAAATGTAACAGGTAACAAACAAGATAATTTAGAAGCATAAGATATAAGCAAAGTATAGTAAAGCCATTAACAATCAAATATATAATAATAAAAATGTAACCAGTTGATAAAGTTCCCTCTTTCTGCGTTGGAGGTTTCTGGTGCTCTGTCCTGTATTTTATCTCACTCACACTGTTTTGTTTGTAATCAATATATGTAATCCATTGTAATCCTCGGTATGCATAAGTAGTATCATTTCCCTGATGAATCTACGGTGGTGGCAAAACCTGATCGGCATCAGTATGAATGAAAGTGATGGAATATAAAGTGTTTGTTTCATGTGAAAACTTATAAATTTCAAGTCTACCAAGCTTGGAATGTAATTTAAGATGCTACTTTGTTAATATCATTTTAAATAAACATGAACTATCTTTATTTAAACTGATTTAATATAATGTTTAGAATCTACTACAGCCAAACCGACTGATAGTTGAAGTAAATTTGTTTTAAAACATTGAATCTAATTACAGCAAGCCACAATTAAACTACGTATTACAAACATTAAATAGTTATTGGTTTTCATTATTTATTCCTCGAATATCTGGTTAATTTTTAAAAATTAAATAATAATAAACTACAAAAAAAATTATTTGGTATATTATTCCCAAATAGTTTAACAAAACTCATTGCGGGAAGAACAAAATTATAAAATAAAAAGTTAGAATATTTTTACAAAGACATTTTTATTTAAAGGGAGTACAAAAGTTAGGTTACCCCTTTATAGATATTTTTCTACTTGAGAAAAGTCACCAAAATATCTCGTTGTATTATTATATTGCATATGAGAAAAATGCTCTTTTGAGCATCCCACCAAAAATACTGAATTGATATTAAAACAAATAACAATGCTTGGACATAATGTACCAAAAATGACACCTGAGCCATCTGAATGAAATGAAAAATATGAAGTCTTATTAAAATTAGATAATGTTATCCTTATTACTCAATGTCCTTAATGTCTAATAAAATCCATATGGGTAGGTATTTTCATAGAAATAAAATTTTATATTTTTTATATTCACACTGATGCATTTTAAAAATCGTTACATTAAATTACTTAAATATTGATATTACCAACACGTAAACTGGATTTTTCTCTACTTTAAAAAAATTGATCATATTATGTTTTCATACTTCTTACATACATTTACTTTAACAGCCATATCTGATCATTTTATATTGATTTATGATAACGATCATGATTGAAGACAATTTTAATTTGCTTACATATTTGTTATAAAAAAAAAAAATTCTCGTTGTTATATTAGGTTAGATAATTTAGTTTGAATCGCACTTGGGTCGAAATATCACAAAACTGCGCTACATTAATTCACTATTTTCTTTTATTGTATTACACAACAATGCGATAGTAGATTAATGTGTTATTTTCTTTTGATTGCAGTTGTCTCAACCGGGCCGACATCATCAAGGTGTTCGACGGGGAAACCAATCAATCCCCTACAATTACAGTTTTATGTAACGAGGGTTCAGGTAATGTTCATTTTTAACTACATAACTCGGATCATATCGATAATTCGATCACAGTCTCTCGGCACCCTAGGCAGAGCACGCCCGCGCAGCTCTCGTTAAATATTTCACGATTTTTTTTACGTCGAATGGCCGCGTAAAAACGTTGACTGTTTTAGTTTTCTTACCTGTTTACGACTCCACCAAATTTTCAGTCAAGTAAAAAGGCTAAAAAGTAATGTCAAATTACATTTACGAAACGTAAAGTTTTACGTATTTAGGCAAAAAGTTTTAGTTGGGAAAACGTGATTCAAAACTCAATAGCATTTTTCAGGCTGTAAAGGGGTTTCGACTTAATTGGATTCAGTATAAAGAGAAATGTTTTGGTACATAAGTTTCTTTGAGACGATAAGTTTTGAATTGTCACATATAATAAATCAGATCCAAAAAGTATAGAATTTTGACCACTGTCTAAAGAACTTTAAAAAAAGCTGTGGTTTCAAACCTTGGAAACACAAAAATATCAGTTAAATGATTTTTTTCGTGTTGAATAATGAATATATTTTCACTTATTTATAAAACTATATACAGAGTGCATGTTAATATGCATCAGCAGAAAAAAAGTTACAAATAGAATGATAAAACCTAAGTGACACATTTCAAGCAACTTTTATTGCGCACGCCCGATTGAACCCGTGACCTCTGGGTCCGTAGTCGAGCGTCTTAACCACTCCCACGAATACCTCAAAACATGATCCTATTAAGGGGCCTTACCCACCTATTCCCGGCAGTGTTATTCTAGTACGGTAATCGAGTTTTTTCTATCCTCCGGATTTCGTTTCTCATTAAAGTGATTATACCATTATAAAAATCAGAGTTTAATCAGACCAAATCATTACCCGCACCGAGCTCATTCCGTTTGGGAATAGAGCGAGTTTCAACGAGTAGAACAATAGATATTACTTACCAGGTCTACAGTTCGTGGCTTAGCTGGTGACGTCTGACGAAGCTGATTATAGGTTCAAAAGTAACGGGTTCGACTTCTAACTAGAGCATGAAATATAAAAATGTTTTAACCTGTAAAACACGTTAAACTACTAACATCACAGCTTTTTTTATTCTCAAAATCCACCGGACTGATTTGGACTTCATTAAAATCAACAAAAAATAATAATTCTGCTCCCTATGAAAATAAGAAAACTCAAATATCTTAGTTATATTTATCGGCTTCGTAGTTAATCTAGGTGGCTGGTACCAGTGCTATTCCCCAGAATTATATCAAGTTGTAGTATACGGGGTAAGGATTGCTCCGATGATAGGTAATCTCTAAAAGGAGAGGGCATCAGATAAAGAAGAAAATAACACTTAGAATGATTTTCTGAGCTCTTAGTTAAACGTCTAAAAATTGTTTTAGACTGTACCTACCGATAATAAAATGTGCACATCATCATCTCAGTCTTGTAAGGGACAGTTTTTTGACCGACTATCTCGTTTGACGTCGTAATAAATCGGCGATCAACGACATTTTCAAGTTTTTTGACATTAAACAGTCCCCCCTGTAAACCGCTGATTTTCGGCCCGAAAGCGGTTTATCAATTTTTTTGTTCGAATTTTTATTTGATCAGTCATCGATTTTGCCATCAAGCTTAACGGTCATCAACAATTGACCAAAAGCTGACAAGCGAAGGTGGTTAACGATGACCTTTCGAGTGGAAAAATATTCAAGATTATCGTTGATTTGTAACGATGTCGAATGCGACGTTCGGTCAAACAATGTATCATGTATTTTACAATCAGAAGATGATCTGAAAAGATGTTCATGCCCAATAGACTTTTTGTCATTATTCAAACATTTCTGCAATTGTTATGTCGAGTTTACAATACGATAAGAGTTTTCATAGTAAAATAATATTGAAATTGAAATGTGTTTCAAGTGGCGGTCATTGTCCAGCATTTCCTATTTCGGGTCTGCTTCCACTCCACTTGAGTATGTTTTGTGATATTTACTTTAAATTTGCAGAGATAGAGGTTCTATCAACGGGCTCGGACCTCTGCATAGAGTTTATAGCAAATTCTGAGATATCGGGCCAAGGCTTCAAGGCGAGCTTCCAGTTTCAACCGCTGGAGGAGGTTAGCAGTTCAGGTAAGACTCCCTTCTATAATACCTAGCAAGTACCAACAACAAAACATGTTTTCAAATACTTCCCGGCACTTTCCGAAATTTCTACAATACGAAGTATATTTTACTTTTTGAATTAGTTCAAAATAATTATTATCAAAGGTTCTTATGAATATAATTATATTTTTGAAGTGTTTTGTAAACGTTATCAAATGAAATAATTTTGAGTTTAAGCATTTTGAACAAAGGTGTTTAATCTTTCCTTAACTATGATATGTAACGACAACACAATGATTCTTATAACTTTAATATCTCTATAACCATCATAAATACTGGCTTCAGATTTTAGATATTCCTCCATAATACATTCACGCATTGAATGAAAAAGTAGTATTTATGTTAATTAGCACTTAACGGGCACATACGAGATATTTTGTGAAAATCGGGAATTAATTCGCCAATACAATCAGATGTGTGCTAGTGTGTGACGTAGGTATATTCATTATGTGTAAATTATATTACTTTGTATATTGTGCGGGGAGATATGACGCTATTCACATCTCACTCTTACTTGACTTCGCTATATGGGAACCCGATAAATGGAATTTCAGTTCGCAGTTGTGCTTTTTCCTTCTAGATACACAGTGACTACGGCTGGCAGTAGCTTTCGGGCATCTCGTGGAGGTGTTCCTCTCGCCCGTTTTGTGAGCGTCAGCCGATGGTTTTTTCATGTTTTCAACATTTAATTTTCAATCATTATCCTTTTTGACATCAAATATGATTAATTTAAGCGATTGACTGTAAATATTTTTATTTTTCTGATTTAAAATCGCATTTTTTTACCTGGGTAATGATTACACAGCGCCGTAATGCAAATAATAATTTGGCACAGTAAGGGGAAGGTTGAATACGTATGTCTAGCTTTATCAAGAAAAAAATCAGCATAAAATTTTGCTATTCATTAGACTTTTCAAAAATCTTCAGCATGTTTCTGCCATTTTCTTGACCATTCCTTTAAAATAATGGCTGTTCGAATATTTTTTACGCTAAAACTGTTGCTAAAAGTGGAATGGTTTTTTTATTAAATCTCAGAAAGTTTGATAAAATTGGAATAATTTCACATAATGTCGTCTTTGAGGGTACTGTGTGGAAGGTCTTTTTGGGGAAAGAAATAAGTGAACCTGGGTCTTGAAGAGGTCCATGTTGTAGGAGGTAGGAAACACAGAGGCCGTCAAATCGTTCCACAGCTGGGCTGTTCAATACGAGAACGAGTTGTAGAAACGATCTGTGTTGAATGTCAACCGTGTACAAATTTTGGGTGCGTGTTTGGCTAGTTTTCCGGCTATGCACCGGTACCGGAGGGATTAATGAAGCAAGTTCTTCGAAGCATCTTCCACTAAAATACCAGTAGAACTAGGACAGCATTCCTACCTGACGTCTGTGCTCCAAAGGTTGCAATCCATTTGTCAAAAAAAGATAATCTATCGAACGAAGTTTCAAGTACCTCTGGCTCCAGACTGTGGCTGCCAAATTCAACAGTGGAGCGCACTTGCGATAAATGATTTTTCAAAAAAAAAACACCAAAAGGCTTTGTTTACATATTATTTTCGGCTATTCGAAAATATCCCACGTAGCTTCCCTCTCCCCTATAACCTGTTTTTAATCTCTAGCGAAATAAAATTGAAAAATTACCACCAATAATTTTAACCCCATAAAACCCAAGAAATAATTCTATGGAAAAATCGGGAAAAATACTCCAATGTGGAAAGGGTGAAATAAAAAAGCGTTGAATTCTGATATTATGTGTTCTACCAAAAATGCTCCTCGTTTGTAGATAATCTAAAATATTATTAAGAAGTTGCCATGACAGTAAACTTTATCGATATTTTTTGGGGAATTTTGTAAAACACATAAGTTAAAAAACTTTGCTATTATTAATGTAGCATGCCCCATTATTTTTTTTAAACTCGACAAGAAGTAATTTCAATAAATAATATAAGTTAAAATAAGTACATTTATTTAAACAGTTGTAGTTAAGAACTTTCCCGTTAGAGGGGCATAATAAGATCAAATAAATGGAATTAAGTGAGTATTTTTGAATTTTTCGTACAAAATTAACAATAAACGAATCTACTAATAAACCATCACGCCGTTTCTCTCAGAGGTAGGCAGAATGATAGACCGCCACAACTCTATATTGGAAATTGGAACACACATCTGAATTCATTCCCATCAACGCATTGTTTCATATTTGCACTTTCGTTATCGACTCCGTATTCAATTCACTTTATCGTGTCATTTCTTCCCCGGACGTAACTAACTGCTTCTACCACTTCTGTATTATATTCACTTTTGTACTATATATTCTACTGGCATTCCTTTCTACGTTTATCAGCTGTAGGTACATGTATAAAACATCTCATTTGTAAGAATAAATAATAAAAGAGCGTGTGTAATTCTTAATTATGAATAAAGTGAAAATAAAAATACAATTTTTTTTACAAACAGTAGAAAGAATCATCAAAAACACTATTTCAATTTATTGACCGATTAAAATCTAAGTGAACAAACGTGTCGGATTCCCCCTCGGACGCCATCGGTTCAATTCCTCTGCTAGCTAAGTCCTCCATTATTGCACAAGCATCTTTATTAAAAAAAATATATAAATATATATTGACTTGATTAGAAAAGGCAATTGAAATGTAGTCATTTTTGGGTTTCTGTATTAAAAAGGTTTTTTAAAATACGTTGGTGGGAATATAATGATAAATAAATTTTTTCGAAGGAAACAAAAACTTGGGGGTGTGACATTGTATATTAAATAAAACAATAAACTTTGTAAAACACCACTTTATTAGAGTTAATCAGTTGATGTAAAAGCCCTGAAGAAGCTTGAGAAAAGCGAAACCTGGTTGGTGATTAACTCTAATAAAGTGGTGTTTTACAAAGTTTATTGAAAAATAAATTGCCTATCGTCAGTAATTAAAGATTACGTTTCTTGTAATGAAAGCTATGTTACTTTCGAAGTTCCATATTTCGTGTTCTCGTGTTTATATGTAGATGACCTCATTCACTCAATTTTCTAGAAAACTAGACAAAAACTTGTAAACTTTGTCTAGGAGGTAAAGGTAAAGAAATTATATGATTAGAGTCTTTGTAGTGCTTTAATTCCTTGTGACGCTGAAATTCCTCCTAGCAAAGTATGCATTCTCCGTGAAAACATATCAATTGTAGAGTGTTCTGGTTTACTGGAAAGTACGAGTTGGGGCCACACGTAAACCAGAAAACAGGCTAAGGCAAGGCTATACTATGCATGTTACCCATACTTCTGTATGAAAATGATTGAAGGCTGCATCACGCCAACGGCGCGGGTCCGAAATGCATTAATTATTTCACTGCAAAATGCACTTGATACGACTTCCGTCCCTAGCGGAAGATTAAAGAACTATTAAAAGCTTCAGAAGCAAAAATAGAAATCCTTAAAAAGCTTTTGTAGCATTGCAAATATGTAAATGATTATTTTTAAGTAAATGAGAATTTCAGGTGCCAAAATGATTAAATAAACAATATATTTTTCACATATTCGTAAAAAGCATTTACTTTGTGGCTTGCCATATTTATAAATAAAACAGATAAACTTTGTTTATAACCACTTTTATTATTCAATATTATGTCGACCGGTTTCGGAAGCACCCTTCCATCATCAGGACAATATTGAAATTTTAATATTGTCCTGATGATGGAAGGGTACTTCCGAAACCAGTCGACATAATATTCAATCAATCTCGTGTTTTTTTGATGTTTTTTTTAAAGTGAATACAGCACAAAAGTCCCAGCTTGTCCCAACCGTCTGGTCCCAGTAGGACTAGGGCATTCCAGATCGGGGTATGTTTTAAACTATTATATTGCGAGGCTGGCGCATGGCCTGAATATAAAATTATTCACATAATTATTTTCGTACACTTTTATTTTGCCCTTTTGCAAAATTATTTATTTGCAAGTTGGGAATTGCTCACGTGCGTTGTGCGGACTATCTGGACGAGGCTATGACACCTGACGCGTGTTAGATTACGTTTCAGTGTTCTCTGCAACTGAGGAACACCGGGAACGGGGTGTGTGAATCTCGAAAAGTTATTGAGCAATGGTGGATAAAGGGTTAGTCCGGGTCGTTTTTGGCCCATGTATACCAGTTAAAGGTTAAAAAATAGGGAACTTCGTCAGCTTTACGTCAACGGACTGTGGAGTGACGTTCATATAACATAAGAGTATCAAATTTAAAGTTACTTAACCTTTGGAATGCCGGATCCCTACAAATTAAAACTTCCTTCGAACCTTCTGACTGTAATTTCGTAATACTTCATTTGTATTTTAAAAAATGATGTTTTTATTAATTGTGCTATCTTCTTAAATAATGTGTTTGTGTTTTTGAAAATTGTATGTCAATGGCATAAGCGGTTTTCCTGTAATAGCTACTTATATTCGGAGAATCGGTTTTTTTCTCCCTCGTGTCATTAAAAAAAGTTTGATTAAGAAATGTGAACATTTTTTTATCGTTTTATTATATTTTTGTGTGGCTGAATAAACTTCCTTCCAAATAAATACAAAATCGCAAGAGGTTTTCTTGTAAATATAAACAGTAATGTCACTTTAAAATCGATTTTTCAGACATACTGGCGTAAGCAAAACTCAAAAATGTATTACCCGACTTATACCAAACTTGACGCTATGCAAAATATCTCTTTAGATTGATTATTTTGTTGGCAAGAGATTATTGTTCATTTAAATATGCAAACAACAGGTTTTAAATGAAAAAAAATCCATTAAAATATAACGGTTATTGCCCGGGTCCTATAGTATAGGACACACCGGCACGCTAGGGGTCAAGGGTAAAACATAAGGGGCGTCGTTAAATTCCCGCCAACGAACTGTGAAGGCACGTTAATTTAACAAAATGATGTCAAACTTAAAGTCACTAAGAACATCGGTTATTTAATTGTCAAGTATTTCATCCCAGCGATTCGTCCCTTCAATTTGTACAATCTGCCGTTCAGTGCCCCGCCATTGTCAGACATGCAATGCAAAAAGCAGTTAGTTTTGATTACTACCACCCCCTTATATTTCACAATGTTCGCGGGTTTAAATTGTGTAATTGTGTCGTAAAAAACACGGCACGAACTACCCCGTACCGGGAATTTTAAATTCAAAACGATAAGAAACTTCGAAGGACGTACTTCGCGAAATTATGAAATAGAATTCAACCGATTTTAAGTTTTTACCGGTCTTACTTTTGCTTCTTTGGTTCGGAATATTACTCCGAGTTGTTAGGGCGGTTTTATATTACCGCTGTGGAGAAATTTTTTGATTGGCGGAGTAAAGCTTTTCACCGTTGTGGCATGAAACACCTCAGTTGCAATGAAAATCCAATAGGTTATGGTATTAAAGAAAACCCCTCAAAAGTCAAAATAGATGAGATAATGATTTACGATGCTTTTTTTATCTAAAATCTTCACAGGAAGCACACAATTCAACCCGGCACCAACGACGTGAAAATAATTACGCGGACGATGACACTGGGTCATCGTGACCCGGTTTGGTCAGTAAATTTTCACAAACTAAAAGTCAACTGTTTCATTTTAATAGATATTTACTAAAGAAGGGTTTTTCGCACACAAGACAAAATAATAAAAACATCAATATATTTTTTTAAATCAATTATTATAAACTTTCACAATAACATATGCAAAATCAACTTTGAAAAGAAAACCAGAGTATTTTTTCCATTTTATGTAAAGTATTCTCAATATTATTATGAATCAATAATTTCATAGACTAATAAAGAAATTCTACAAACTTATTATCATAATAATAATATGAAATCAGTCTTCATCTTCCTCATTCAGAAACATAGAACTACAACATTCCCAATACGGATGGAATCAAATGTTTTGGGCATATATCCATTAAAGAAATGGCTCCACTGTACATCACCGAATTATTCGTTCCAGAAAACATTCTTCTAAGGCAGTCGATTCTTAGATCAGCAACGTCATCGGCTATCGAAAGGCTGATAAAACCCAAACGCAATCCTAGTACTAAGTTTGGAGATCGCGCTGCAGGAGTATCGGGGCCGAAGGCTTGGAATAAACTCCCTGCGGAACTGAGATGTATAACTAGCCCAACAGAATTTCGGTCCAAACTGAAAACTTACCTTTTCAGACTCTCATATCTTTAAATTCATTAAAAGAATCTCAACATAACCTGTCTCCCGACTTTAGATATACAAATTCTAACCAAATCCTGTACTGTACGACAAATTCAGAAAGTCCACTTTTTTATTTCGCTCCCATGCCCTAAATCGGAAACAAAAATCATGATTATAATTTTAAGTTAATAAATGTGTCTATCTGTTAGGACCTGCCAGGTAAGTATGTTCGTGTATATTTTCTTATTTAAACTGGAATAATATGTTAAAATAGAAAATAAGATCTGTACAGCGCCCTTGAGGTGATTTTTCACAAAAAACGGCGCTATACAAATCATCCAAATATTATTATTATTACTATAAATTTAGCATGCATTACAAGTGTGAGATTTTTAAAGAATCCTTCGGCTTAAGTAGAGGGGGGCTGTCAGGCTGTATCTCCAGCTACGCAAACGTTCAATTGAACGGTGGACGTAAAAAAAAAACGACCGTTTGAAATTACCTCGGGTCAATATGACCCAGCGTCATTGGCGCTGGATTAAATAATTTAAAATAATGGTTTTAAATAAATAAAGAAGAGTTTTATATAACACCACTTTCTTAAATATATTATCCTCAACTAGTTTAATTTCACATATTCGTAAAAAGCGTTTACTTTATGGCTTGCCATATTTATAAATAAAACACATAAACTTTGTCTATATCCACTTTATTATTTAATATTACGTCTACCGGTTTCTAAAGTACCCTTCCATCATCAGGACAATATTAAAATTTTAATATTGTCCTGATGATGGAAGAGTACTTTCGAAACCGGTAGACGTAATATTAAATAATAAAGTGGTTATAAACAAAGTTTATGTGTTTTATTTATAAGTTTAATTTCAACTCAACCTTTATCAGGACTGTATAAATGTATACTAATTAAATAAGGTATGGAAAATACAATACAAAGAGATAGAACATCAACTTTGGTGGGAGGTAGATAGAAGAGAGGAGATATGAGTAAGGTTAAAAGAAGAACATGTCTTATACCACTCCTACTTTGTTTAATTCTGTTTTTAATTAGTATATATACAGTCCTGATGAAGGTTCAGGTTGAACCGAAACTAATTGACAATAATATATTCAACAACACATATTTTAATTTAAAATTAATATAACATAATAAGCGTGTGATGTTCCTTGTGCAATAATGGAGGACTAAGCGCACACAAGACACTAAGATTATAGAGAGTATGCCTTCGGAGTGTCAGGTCCTAAAGCATAGAATAGACTACCTCATGATCTGAGAATAATAAAAGACTAGACAGAGTTCAGAGCTAAACTCAAAACTATTTTTTTCATAAAATCTTACCCATAAATAACAGAATGGCCCTAATTTACACAGCTAGGCTAACCCGTAAGCATCTAAACTCACCAGAATAATAAAAATATATTTTCGTGCAATGATCCGCGATCCCCAATCCTCGATCTACTGCTAAACAAAAAGTTCGACAATTTTTCACAGCCCGCGGACAAATGAAAATATCAATGAGGTTATTTTAACTATAGTTTTAGGTATTTAGATAGTTTGAATTTGGCCCTATATAGATTAAATAAGTATTATTAAGCTAGCAGAGGACTCACGACGCCCGGGTGGGAATCTGAAAGGTTTGTCCACTCAGCTACTAACCGATCGAATAACTTTATATATCACTTGGTTTTAACAAAATGTTACTTCCATTATAGATAGTTTGATAAACCTTTATTAATTATTTACGATAACATAACAGCACCATTTACAATAATCACATTACTTATTGGTTGTTACCCCTGAAAAATCGCGAGATGTAACTTGACTTACTTACTTAAAATGGCTAACAAAAGTAAGCCATATTTGAACGCATTACAAATAAGGAATAAAAACAACCGTCTGGTAAAATACAGAATTATATTTATTCATTTGTCACACCCGTACGTAGTATGTACTCACAAGGAAATTTTAATGATTAATAGTTGTTACCCGTGAAAAATCACGCGATGTAACTTAACTTGCCAAGAAAAAACACTAGTTGCTTTCATACACCCATTGCAAATATAGAATAATGCCTGCTAAAATACATTATAGGTAGGTATTTTATCAGGTAGGTAATAAATTTTCTGAACACATCAGTCAGATCCAGTTTTGAAAACATCATACTCGTAGGTAACAAAATATAGACAAATGGCACATTCCCACGTAAATGGTAAAAATTTAAGCACCAACTTGCCATATTAATATTTGATGGTTTGATTTGAATAATAGATCCCTACCTACAAACGAAAATATTTTCAATATAAAAGTGATTTTTAATAAGTACTTTTCTGATACAACGGAATTCAACCTTAATAAAATATCGTAAGGCATTAAATATTAACATGTAAATGTACTTTATAACAGCTGAAAAGCTGGTATTTATGTAAAACCCGTCAAATTAAATAGCCACCATAACAAACTGATAGCGTCCATCCCAGTGGTGTGCGATAACTTTCTTGCGATACCTAAAGTTTAATGATAGCATTTTAACAGTTACCTATGTATTTACACGATTTCCATTTTTTTTAAATTCTAAACAAATTATGCTAACACGAAAATAAAGAATCTGCTTAAAATATGCGTAAAAGATTACGGCACGCCCCTAGAATCTATCTATATTTCACGTTAAAAAGTCGAGTAACTCTACCTTCTATAAAAACACAAACATAACGTATCAAACTTTATTTTCCCATTATAAATAAATCACTTCCAATTTGCTAAGAAATGTTCCGAGCGAAAGCAGATATAATTCAAAAACCTCGCAAGGAATTCACGGAAATTTTTATGAAAAGGTTTTCTCTCTTATTCATATTTTTTCCAACAAATATTGACAAATAAATATTACATAAAGCTCATTTTTACCGTATTTTTCGTAAATAAGAATAGGTTTTTAGTTACAAATGACGAATTCTTAATAAAACTGCAAAATTTTAATATTTTTTCTTGATTTTAAAAATGACCTTTACATTTCAAGTGCCAAATATTTTTTTTACAGATCTAATAAAATTCCACTTTTTTATGACACCTATTTTTAGCAAAAAAAAATACAATCAAAAGAATTATCCTTTTTCCAAATACTTTTAACCGTATTTTTCACCAAGCTTTGATCTATAATATGAAGACATCAAAATAGTTTCTTGTAATTGCAAATCAAAGAAAAAAGGGAAATAGAAAGAAAGTTATGCTCGACACAAATGTTTTCCCACACAAACTCCATAATTGAATCCGAGCCCCTTTTCAACATAGACTGATTTAAATTAGATGCAGAATGCAGACAGCGCGATCGGACATTGGACGATGTCAGTATGCAGCATGGTGATAAGCCATAAGGATTTATCACCACTTCTACTGGACCACTTCACAATCAAAAAGTATAAGAGCAATAAAACTTTTCAACTATTTACTATATCAGTCTAAATCAAAGACTTGTACCTAGCAAGAAAGGCGTGTTAGTCAAGATCAATAAAAAAGAAGCATTACATATTGAATTAACTAGTATAATGTTTCATCCCCTGACTACTTCCTTATTTACACGGTTAAGATTGAACTCAGCGATGTTGATTCTCCCAACAGATGTCGTTAAATTAAACATTACAATGAGCTCATCAGTATCGTCTTTTTAGACGTGTTTTTCCGATATTTTTGTATGCACAAGAGTTGCGAGAACTGTGCTTCGTTTTCTAGGATTTGTTAAAGTTGGCTTCGAGTGCAAGAAGGCAATATCGCAGTTTAATTTCCTGCTCCAAGACAAAATAAAAAGTATACAATAGACATAACGGAACGACAAAGCGGCGTTTTAATTTAGTAGTGAACAATCGAAGTATTTTACTCGTTCATTGCTTATATTGTTTTAGATTGCATCAATAGGTCATTGTTAAAAATACGAGTATCTACACAATATAATATATATTTATATACGTCTGGAAATTGACTCTTCAACTAGAGATGTACGGATTTTAGCTTCGAATAATTGTACTGTTACGTTAGATGCCTACTGATTAAATTTTAGATATAAAGCTTTAAAATGCTACCCTGATGAAGACCTATAGCGAAACCAGTAGGTGATAATATTATATGAAAAATGAAATATGTGATTAAAAACCAAAGTAATTGTTTCATTTCATATGTTATGTCAAAGCACAAAGTGATTGTTTTTTATGAAAATATAGAGTTTTGCCTTATATTAACAAAAAAAGGTTCAACTGAACCCGATGAACGTATTGCACGAACAATACAAAATACAGTATTATATATATTATTTATTTTGTTAAATAATAAAGATCGACTCCTTTTTTTCAAATACCATCTACACTAGTGACGAAATTCTCGTACAATTTAAGAATTAAGCAGCGAACCTGAAAAACGAATATACTCGGCTTGTTTGTTTTTTTTGTTCTAATATTTTAGTCAATAACAATTTTTCAATATGCTTATATAATATTCTTGAAATATGGATTCACCTTCCCTTTTTCCTTCAATTTAAACGGTGGCCAAGAACATCCTTGAAGAAGGAAAGGCAAAAACATTGAAAAAAAACTAATGAGGAAGCCTGAAAATGTTAATCATAAATCCGAGGGTATTCAAAGAAAATAAATTAGAAATTATTGATTCGTGGAAAACGACAGAAACAAATGCTGGTTTTCAATTTTGAACGATTGAAAGCCTAATTTTTTATTGAATAATAGATTTCACAAAACTTTGCAATGGTTTTGGTGGCTTGTTTGAAGGGCCCTTAAGGGCAGCACACAGCTATAAAATCACTGAACACTACGGCTTATTTACATTATTGTTTGTTTGTCTTTTTACGCTCAGTAGTACTTTTTATAAGTAATTAATATAATGAGCTATCTAAAAGATTATACAAAAAGTATTCAAAGCATGCAGTGACATAATGATATGTTAAATAATATTTCAGAACATGTACGTAACAGTAATAAAAAAATAAATTGAAACTAAAATGGTTAAACTTTAAACTATGTTGAAACGTACAATACCGGAACTACAGTACTTACATTCAGCAAAGTGCTGATATGAATTACGCTTCATTCCGTGAACGAAGTCATTAAATATATCGGCAATACCCCAAACTTGTTGCCCATTAGTTATCATCCTATTAGTTAGTGAGTTTAACTGATAGCTTGCTGTGTACTTGTTGCAGAAAAATATGACTGTTATATTATATCAATACATATGAATAGGTTGCGTGTGTGTGTGTGTCCATAGTGAACAGACGTTGGTTATACAATGTGGAATGATCAGGATGACAACAAATGACAAAACAATTCACTCACCCGATCGAATTGTGCAATCTTCCGTGTTCTTTTCTTGGTGGTAGACTGGGGCACTGTATCCACTTGACACTGGTATTAAAATCAAACACGGACCATTACATTGAGACGGCACAGCGCGGACATTAAACTTTCGGCGGGGCAGAGTTCGCGGCGAGTTCGCTACTGACTTCTGCCCACTGTGACACAACAGCGAGCCAATTGTTATTGTCACCGGGACACTATGTAAGCGGAAAATTTACGTTGAAAGAGAGTACCAATACTATCGTGACACCTTCTGCGAGTTGCTTAGAATATATCGCAAAGTAAACTCATACAAACATAAGATTTAATAAATAACTGTTCGGTAGAAACAAAAAAATTTCTTAGTCAAAACATAAATCCCTTTGGTTCTATTTTTTTTCCATAGCCATATTTCACAATATTACGGAAAACAGAATAAAATTCATACAACTTGATATATCGTAGTTATTAATCACTTCGTATAAACAATTGAGAGCCTCAAATAACTATTTAGGTATATACATTGATTCTTGTTAATCTCACAGTTAGGAAACAAATATTTTCAGATTACATGAAGATATTTGGTGGTTCATTTCCAAAAAAAAAACACACGTGAATAATAAAACACAAAATAATTTCACTACATTTTTGTGGAAGATACAAACAAAATTTGTTTAAAAATGTGCTCTTTTCATTCTTGACAGCCATTGAAAGCCTTTGATTCGCAGTGGGTAGACTATTTTAAAAGCAATTTGATGTCGATCGCCATTTTAGAGGTAAAATTTGTTGTTTTCTCTTCGTTTTCCCAGTGTCGACAATTGCCAACACGGAGAGTGGCATCTACAAGGGGGATTGCTTTATTTCTCTCGGACAATCCAGCAATCCTTGTCGACTGTATCATTTCACAGTCGGAAATTCAACAATTCTTCTCGTCTATCATACCAGGCAGGAAACTTAGTAATTTAGCAATCCTTCAGACTATATTATTTATCAGCGCGATAGCGACGCGGGCGACACGTCTCGTTGAAGCCCCGAACCTTGACAGATCTTTTGCCATTTCTCGGGCCGATGTCAATAAATTATTCAACGTGACCCGCGTCCGCCGAAATCTGCTTTATCGACCGGGAAAAGTGATCGAACGCTGTCTTTCTTACCGACGGAGACGTTCGAGAAATAACGGACCTACGCCAAACCTGTGGGTATTTTAAATTAATACTATGTTTATTATTTACATAAAGTTGTTGTGTTCAATATGTAGAATTATAATTTGAGAGAAAGAAAGGTTATTTTTATACATATTTTTAATAGTGAATACCTCACAATGGTCCCAACTGGTCCCAGCCGTCTAGAGCCAGTGAGACTATGGCATCAATAATTGGGGTATGTTGTGAGGCTGAAGGTAGTGGAGAAGGGAAAGAGATGGGGAAATGATAGTTTGGAAGTACCTGGCTATTGATATCTGGTCACCAAACACGGCTAAAGCCCTTTTAAGCAACGCTTAGATTCTGAATTGTGGTCTTTCAACAGGGCGATACTCGGAGTATCTACCACACTGAAACGTGCCGCAAATATATATATAATTTGGGTATATATATATAAATATATAATATGGGCGAATTAAATATGTTATGACACATATCAATCAAATAAAATTTAATGAAATGAAACAATAAATTTGTATAAGATTACAGATTTAATTTCATTTAATCTGTGGTCTTATACAAAGTTATTGTTTCATTTTATTAAATATGTCAAACCACAAAATCATTGCTTTCTACAAAAAAATTATATTTATTTGCGCACGCCGGGCTTGAACCCGTAACCTATGATGTCATAGTCGAGCGTCTTACCACTCAACCACGCAGGCCCGTCAATAAGAGTTTTCAAAAAATGAATAATAACCTTAAAAGTATTTTTACATCAAACACAACAAGAAATCTAGTATTCAGAACTGGGACTCTTTTAAATGACTGCTTTCATAAAATGAGTGGGTGAAACACGCTCAAAAAGCTCGTTTGATTTTCTGGGTTGTAAGGGCCCCGGGGTAGGGCTTCTAACACAGGCCGGAAAATCTTCCCACATCCGGGTTGTCATAACCAGTAAAGAAGCCTTAGGTAACCTACCTATTCTTTGGGAAAAAAATATTCTGTTTCCTGAATAAGAAGCCCCCAAAAATCATTTCCAAAGAAAAGGATGAATTTTAAAACAAAGGGAAGTTGAAAAGTGACGGCCTGCCAATGGCACAAAAACCTACGCGTCGCTGGGCGTTGCGTTAAGATTTTTTAAAAAAATAATTAACGTTCTTTGTTTGGTAAATGGATGGAGAGGTCGTAGCGGTAACGACGGCGCGCATCAAGCAATGAAATCATAATTTAGAATCATTACGTCGTTACTTTAAATAGCATTACGAGTAGCGACCAGATCTGAATAGCAAGGTTACTTCATCTTCCCCATCGCTCACCCCTGACTACTTCATTCAGCCTCACCAAATTATTGGCAATGTAGCGTGAATACAAAGATAGCGTTAAACAAAATACTAATGGATCCCAGATCGATGACTGTTGATGCGGGAGCCATCAAAATATGTACGGTTTTTTTATGGTGGTTATAAGGATTGCAACCTAACGAAAAAAGACACCATAGAGAAGATTTCCAGCTAGTATAAAGCATAAACGCGACTTTTTGAAATCGCCATTTGTGCTAATTTAAATTAACACTGGGTTTTAAAAGTTTGAAAAGGATCAAGTTCATCCCGTCAGTAGTTCCACTATAAAAGTACTGTTTGGTCAATGAGACTTTATTATGCTGAACACAAAAAAGGATTCACCAAAAATAATAACCACATTATTAGTACCCTGTTTCTTCAATATTAGATTTTATTGAATTCCCGATTACCGATATAATTCACTTTCCAACAAAGAGGCGCCGCTAATGCCGTTCTCTTTGAAAACAAAGTTATTCCAATTTCAGTATTCAAACGAAGTGGCCCCTTTTCCGCAACGATGTTAATATCCTTCTCGAAATGTCCTTCGTAATTGGATACACAAAAGAAGCAAAAGAAATTTTCATCCGAAACATCTCTTTTTAGTTTAAATTTCTCGTTATGAATACTCCTTAGAACCCAGCGGGCTTATTCTGAAAGCTCATTTGGCCACGCTCGCAACTTATTGTAAAGCTTACCTACTTTCTTCCGATGGCCATACAACGGTTACAGAGCTTTTGCCCTCCTTAATGATGGTATTAAACTTCCTATAAACAGTTTCGATTTTGTTCCAAGCAATCTTTTTCTCCAATCGTTGGTCACCTTACGTTATTTCGTTGGCCATACCAATCTTACAGCGCATTGCCTCATTGATAATTGTACTAAATTTCCAACTAACATTTGTGGTCGACTCCCAGGCAACTATTTCTCCAGTCGCTTCCCCGCACATTGTCCATGAAGCTGTCTTGTCTTGGTCTGCTCTAAGATCTGGTGTTTTCTTGACTCTGTACCCCTTCTTAATGCTCTGTCCTCCCCCACTTGGTATAAGCATGATCGATCTAAGCTAGTCTACTGGCTTTTATTCGCATGTGTATATTTTTTACCCTTATTGAACGAGTTTGACTCGGTCTTTTAAACCATTTTTTACGTATCACAAACTAATACTGATTTTTTTTCAATTTTTCCATATTCGCTTAGACCCTTGCCACATTGCAGGTAATGAGAATGTTACCTTAATAAAGAATTCTATGTATAAATAACCCTCAAATTCCACCTAGAAAGACACGCATAGCTAAAACTATTGTTTGAAACGTTATCAAGACAGTTGTTTTTTTGTACACCAAAATTTTCCGTTTATTTACAAATAAAGATTTTTTCTATGTAGTCTGCCAGTGAAAATCTAAAGACTAAACGAAGCATCATTATTTATCAATGAACTTTTTTTTAATTAAGCTGACGACTAAAGCTTTTTTTAGATACTGCTTTTGGAATAAGTCTTCAACAGATTTCAGGTATTATGCGTTACATTTAATGAAGAAAGTTTTCCTTCAAAAAACATTTTTCCTGGTGTATTTAATATGGAAATAAAGCAATTATTTCGTTTTTGAATTAGTTTAATACGTTTTTTATTCCGGAATATTGAGCAGGAAAGAATACCTCGAGTCATTACGCATTTGAATGAAATAAAAATACAAGAGAGGCTTAAAATTGATCCCATATCGCTGAGTTAATTACTCGTAGTAGATTAGTTTGTTCAACTTTTTAAAATGATCCCGTTTTAAGAGAGCCTTTTTAAATTTGTAACCCCGGGTAAGAAAGAAGAACTTTTCACATGGTGGTGTAATACATTCACACTGTTAGCCGCTAATCGTAGACATATTCCATCATCATCACCAGCTAATTGTGGTCACTTCTGGGTGAAAGCCTTTCCAAGTTGCTTACACTCTATTAGATGTTATTCAACATGTTTAAATGTCTCGATACAACAGATTTTAAAACAGCACTAAGTGAACTGAACAGATAACCCCTAGAAATGGCACACCAGACACGTCCATAACACCATTCTATCGTTTTATCCCTTTGGAGATTCAGCCTATTTAATTAGTCTTGGGCATCATTAAATGACGACATTTTTATATCAATTGCTTTTCAACCCCCCTTGGGGCGTTATTTCTCAAAAAGGCGCTATGTAAATTATCCAAGTATTCTCTCAACAATGTATCAAGCCAGAATTTTCGTCAATCCTCATAATATTTTAACCAGTAGCGTTTCAAATCAAAGACAGATTGCAAATACCAATGCCATTATTTACTCTTGGAGCATATTCAATCGTGTAAGTAATTCTTGTTTGCTTGTTCAAATATTTGCTTCTTTCCCGATCTCTTCTCCCGCATATATCGACCAAAGGAAGCATTATTTTCAGATTCTGAAGTTCTTTCGTATGGCTCTGCATTAGACCAAATTATACAAATATGTCGGAACTGATTCAATTATTGTGTATGTTCGCACGGAACATATCCTATGTTCATGCATCACACTCGAGGAGACAAATTATCAAAACTTAGAGACTAGGCATAATGTTGGTCTCACGGCAATAGGCTTTAAGATTATACATTATTTGGTTGATTGTCCATACCTCTTAGCATGCTACGGCTTATTCGTGCCTGAAAAATACTCCCGCAGTAGAAACCATGCCATGCTTATGGCATGACAAGAGGTATTCTACTGAATAATACATCTATAGATATATTTACAAATAATTTAGCAATATTTAAAAAATTTAAATATTGGAAAAATTTCATCTCACTCAAATAACTCCATCATCATAATAATATTTTGGGAAAACATTGACTTAATTGATACAGGAATTTGTGAACAAAATATTACTTGATAAAAAAAAAAAATGTTAAAATACTTTTTTATGACAAATTTTACACTTCTTTCACAAGTTTCCTGTGAACAAATGCATACTTTACTTGGAAAATCGTAACAAAAAAATCATTAGGCATTTTCAAATGTCAGATTCTGATGGCTGAATAAGAAATGAGAAAAAAGATTTATTTTATTTTAACGGAAGCTCATATTCTTCATAACGTACCAGTTTCCTTGTCAGGAAGTGGTTTTTTTAAATTTATTTTATATACTTACCGGTTTTGATATAATCGTGTCTGTGCCAGGACAAACTTAATCAAATATGTTTATATCTGTCTTTATAAAATCTTGGTTGCGCTGAATGCGGTTGACATGTTTGAAGATTAAAATTATCACAGTCATCTGAGAATTTAATTGAAAATTAATTAATAAAAGCCCACTAGGCAGAAGATTTTAACGATCTCCCGGTTGGGTAAGGTTAACATAAATGGAGAATTCTGAGACGAAATGTACGCTTTTGGTTGGGACAACCTATCAGAACGTAATAAGCCAAAGTTTAATATTATATACGAGGGGTTAAGTTTATAAAATCATTTAATAATAAAAATGGTGAAGTGGATATCACAGTTTGTAGGGTCTTTCCTTTGTCGTTACGAACAAATAAACAAACTTTATTTTTCGCTACTGAACAAACGTCCTTGCAATGCTATTTTCGCGTGGCATAAGAAACTCTGCCCATTTCTCTAGCAAGAAAAAGTTATCAAAGTTTATGGAGACAAAATGGAGATGTTTTTCTATTTTTCATTGGTCGTCAGTTTTTATGTTATGACTGCGCTCGCTGCTTCAAATGTTTCCCTTTTCCGCGGCTCGTTCGTGATTCAAATAGTGATTGTTATGTATTTGATTTGTAAACAACGTAGAATAATATTATACAAACTGAAAGTTTCGATATATTTGCACAACAAAGCTAGCCAAAGCAAAAATCACAGACATCATTTAAAACTATTTATCTGGACTATCTCACGACCCCCCTAAAAGCCAACAAATAGTTCAAAAAAACCTTACAACCCTTTCATTATATATTTTAACGTATATCAAAGTTTTACATTACTAACATGAAAAATAATTTATTTACACTTGCACGAATACCATTCGCAAATCCTTACTTGCGCGAAAAAAGCTTCTCGTCTATAAAGGTTTAAAAACTAAAAGGGTTCTGAAAATCCAAGCGATGCAGGGTAATAAAGCAGGTGGTATGTATTTGTCTGATATCTAGCCTACATAATGACATTACGAGTATCATAATATCATTGAAAACCCAAGTGATAAAGTTGATTGACTGCTAAGGGAATGTGAATATTTTCGCACAATAGAAGTCTGTTCTCAGAGTCAAGTCGGAAAGCATAAGTTTGTGAAGTTAAATGAATATTCTATTGAATTGAAATTAGGGCTTTGATGTGAAAATTCCACAAAGATACGCAAAGAGATGTTTCATCTGGCGTTTATTAAAATATATTTCGTCATTATGACGAATAGGAATAGCTGCCTAAAATAGGGTGTAACGCTGCAGATCAAATAAAGAGTAGTGAATACCGCACAGTTCCAACTGCTCCCAACCGTCTGAAGCCAGTGGGACTATGACATCCCCAATTGGGGTATGTTGGGAAGAAGATTGGTCACAGAACACGGCTTAAGCCATTTCAAGCAACGTTTCGATTCTGAATGGTGATCTTTCACCAGGGCGATATTTAGAGTATCTAGCATTCTGAAACGCGCCGCAAATATGTGTTATGACACATATTCAATAAATAAATTATTTGCGCACGCCGGTTTTGAACCCGCAACCTCTGCATTCGTAGTCGAGCGTATTACCACTCGACCACAGAGGCCGTAAATGGAATGCATCCATACTAGGTTGAGTAAGAATACCCGATTTTGAAATATTGTAATAATCATAAAATATTGTAATAATCAATAAATATTCGAATAATGTTTCAAAAAAATTTAAAAAAAAAAACAACTGTGTCAAAAATGGAGGATGCCAGAGTTGTGTTCTGTAAAATATTGGACAGAGTCTTATTTCACTCTAAAAATCGCACTGTGTCGAGTAATATACATAAAAATAAAAATAAAACTTCACACAGGAGGCCTTGGGGGAAATACTTTCCCGCAGGTCCTATGTAATCTTTGGGGATGCTGTGTGGAGGGTCTTTTTGAGGAAAGGAAGGAGTAAAAATGGGTTTTGAAGAGGCCCAAGATTAAAAAACGTGCTACAGACCAATAATTGTAGGAATACACACTGATTCAGTTGTTTCATTAAATTTATGTTTTTCTCAGTGTTCCCCCTAAGCCCACGAAAACATTTTGCCAAAATGATAAATATATAACCTAATACAACAAAACTTTCACAAGAATCAAATTCAATTACCAAATCTGAACTTTTGGAATTACGTTATCAATGATTTAATTTTCTTATGCCTGGGTATGTATGTTCATCGTAAACTAACAAAATCCCTAGGGCGGAATTCACCCACTCTACTAAAGTGAGATAGAAAATTTAAGATAAAGTTTCTCGACATAGAAAATTATCCAATTTTGAGAAGCCCTCGAGATCGAAAATAAGCATTAAAACGTTTACCCACGCACTACAAAATATAAGGCCTTCCACTTTACCAATATTAATGTAGATTTTAATATTACCTACATATAAAAGCATTTTAACTTTACCATACCAATAAAATATTAGTTTAACTCTTGTAGAGTTTGCAGTGAAGAAAAAATAGTTTAACAAGCAAATTACTTCAAGTATGTAATCGGTAAAACATTTTTCAGTATGGTTTGATTAAAAAAAATGATATTTTTTCACGCCTCTAAATGTTGTCAAACTAATTCTGAAAAGATTATATAATGTTTTTTTTTTTAAAACAATGTTATTTTGTTTGAATTAGCGATTTTTTTACTAGAATTCTTGACTAGCCAGTACGATCTTGCAAAACTAATAAAACTACTAATCAGGCAATATTATGTCATTTCGTATTTTTCAGGTAGCTTGTATTTATTTTCGATCAATTTTTCTTTCAGAATTTAGCTTTAGTGGCATCTTTAGGAGGAAATTGAAAGCTTTTAGGCACCTGTCAGTTGATTGTGAAAGTTCTAACGAAATGCTACAAAACACACTTAGGATGGTTTGTATCATGGATAGATTACGGTAAAGGTTTTGGATACTATCAATAGGCGAGATAACTTAACTACTAACTTCCAAGTGATTTTGTTACGAGGTTTCTCACTCATGGACATAAAATACAAGACACGTCATATTCATACAAATCTTACGAAAAATGTAGCACCACTTATGTTGCACCACTAAATGTTTCACCCGCTCATAAAAAGGATAGCCATTCAAAGAATATGTGTGTGCGGAAGAGATAGCTATATGAAGTGCGTTTCGAAGGTATGTCTCGTTGACTTGGTTTAGTACAATTAGGCGCGTTGTCTCAGTAACGTATCTACATTATTTTTTTTCATCCAAAAATCGGGCACAAATGTATAGAGCATGAAATTCCAAAGAGGATCATATACAAAACTAACGCACAGCACCGCCGCAAATATAGGCAACGTAAGTGCACTCGACAACTCGGGCGGCATCTGAAGAGCCTGGTTCAAGCATAGATGTGGATTTCGTTTCACGAAAATAACTGCGGCAGTGTCCTCCAACACCTCCTAATTTATTGTTTTTTTTTAATAACAATTGGTATTTTTGTATCCACATTGTCCATTACAAAGTTAAGCGTGTTGATCTGCAATATTTATAAGGATTTCATACCAATTTCTTGCAATGTTTTCAAGTAAATAAATAAAGGTTTTTCTTTCTTTCAGATGCTGATAAAACAATCAGGCTGGTAGGAAATCATAAAACATACTCTGTTATAGGTCCGGAAGTCAGTGCTACAAGTAAGTACCTACGAATTTAATCATTTTATACGAATATCAAAATATCGTTGATTATTTGCCTCATCACTAATTTTTAACGTTGTTGAAATAATATCTTTTAACCGTCTTACTCATTAGATTTTTACGCGCTGACTTAGCGTTGGTTTAGTTACACCAGACGTAGGCCATTAAATTAGACAGATAAGGCGTGGTTTTAGAGCAAGTTTATCGCTATTCCGACTTTATAACACGCGTAACATTTATACCTCGTTTATGAGTAAGGGGGTAAGTGCTTTGCCAATATATTTTTGTTCGCAACTGAGAGTTTTGATTCATTAGGTAATGAGTTGTATTCTCCATTTGCAATGTATTGTATGGAGCGTGTTAACGGATTTATTTATAATTTACCCTAATGTGCAAATCAAATTACAAACGCAAACCTCTGACTTTAAAAATTTCAAAAACGAATTCTGAGCTTTTAATGACAATATCACTTCTGAACTAGTAAAATGGGCTTCATCGTGTGTTGGCGACGTGTTTCAGCATCGACGTGCGACGCCATCTTCAACAGCGACGCCGGCAAGATTGGCGTGCTGTCCTCCCCGCACCACCCCGCACCCTACCCGGCGCGCTCGCACTGCCGCTACGACTTCCAGGGGCGCGGCAAGGAGCGCGTGCAGATCATCTTCCACGACGTTAGCCTCTACCACCCCGGCGGGGACGTCAAAGAGTGAGTTCCTTCTGGCCATCTTACCATCGATACCATCTCAACAACGACGCTGGCAAGGATGGCCCTGGTGTCCTCCACGGCCACGCTAAGGCTACGCTAGCAAGAGTGTCGTCCTCCGCGACCACTACGTACAATGCCACCTCACGTTTTCTTCTCTTTAAAGAGTTGGTACTCCACAATACATTTTCCGCATTGCTCTGATGTACTCGTATTTCATTAATGCCAAGGCCAACGTCCGTCTTTTCTCGTGCGTCATCAATTATCACTGTAAGTTTTGTTAATTTCACTTAGGCATTGAAATGTTTTAATCTGATCTGGCAGGTATCTAATATCAAGCCATGTATATCTGTTTCATATCATTCTTTACGTTTCAAGGTGTGAAAGTACGGATGCGCTCCAAGCCTTCGTACACCTGGACGGAAGGATGGAAAAACTGGAGTCGTTTTGCGGGTTCATCCTCCCCCGGCCAATCATGTCCAATGGACCAAGACTGATGCTGGAGTTCAGGGGCATCTACTCTGCTAAGAACGTGAGGGGTTTCAAGGCTTCTTACGTATTTACAGAAAGTAAGTTCATTTGAGCGGTGGGTGAAGTCATTCCATTACATGATTTTTTTATAAAAAAGAGGGAGATGTTACAAATGAACCATGAGCATTATGCCTTTACTTATGGTGCTGCCTCTAATAGTTCCATTGTAACATCCCTGTTACATATTTATTTACCCTACAAGTGCATTGAATTCACGAAAGAAATCAGTTACAAATTACAATACAATTTATAGACATAGTTGTAATTGCATAGTTGTGTGCTTTTAAAAATACTTCTAATGCTTTTTTGTAAGCTGTTTCAGTGCTGTTATAATAAAATAATATCTGCTACTTCTGCGTATTGGTTACCTAGGCTATGTGTGCGTGGTATTAGAGAGTTTATGAAGCAAGTAGTTTTCAAATTATTGTTACAGTAAAAAGAGTTGTGGTTCACGTAGTTCTATTAGGTATATGCAATTAGATTATTTGCAGTAAAGCAGGGCTGTCAATAAAAAAAAAAATTGATACCAATCTTCCAACAGCTTGATTAAATTTAGATTTTTCATCAAAGAGTTAGAATTTATATTTTCAGTGGAATATTAAGATGATAATTTAAATGTCGTTAAAATTTGTGCTGAATTTTTGCTGTAGAATCTGAGTGTATCGTAACTATTATAGTGCTGAAAAGCGCCACAGCGCTGCCACATAATCATCTCAAAAATGTCAACAACGCGACAGTGCTTCACAATCTTCACACTTCAGTGTTGAGTGTACCTTTGACTCACGGTAGTGACAGTTGTTTGCGTGGGGCTCATGATTTTATCATAAATTCACGTTTTATAATATTAAAATTTATTAAAATTCATTCTTTCTTCAATGGAACAAAAAACCACAAATCGAAATAGAACGCTTTTTGTAGCTTTGTGGTGGAACATTGTAAAAAACGTATATTTTTTAAAGGAGGATTTTGGAGATGCGTATGACCGTTAACTATCTACCAAGCGGCACATGCACTGGGATACATTTTTTCGAATTACCACAAGCATGGTGTAATGCATTTATGTATTTCAGGTTATGCTCATCACGTTACTTTTAAAGCCCTTTCAGTTCCCCCAACTAGCCAAACTCTTATTATTTATATAAACATTTCATGCAAATATCTCTGTTTTTAGATTACGGCATCACGCAGGGCAAGCAGCTGCCCGAGTTTCCGTGTGGCTTCGTGTTCAACGGCTCCGAGGTGAACAACGGTTCCTTCAGCTCCCCCAACTACCCGGGCCCCTACCCGAGGGACACAGAGTGCCACTACTTCTTCCATGGAACCCACCACCAGAAGGTGCACCTGCACTTCACGTTCTTTGATGTTGAGGGGGTACTACCGTGAGTATTGATTTTTTGTATATACTTCGTTTTTCTCTTTCCATCTTTTTTCATCTTCTATTAATTGCTACTATCGATAAATTTAAAGACAGTATGCATAGCTCTCATCAGCACTCAAGCCATAGGCACTTTGACCCTATTGTACAATCTTCCATTAACATCCCTACCCCCTCAACCGTAAGCCGTTATCTTTTGACCAGGGTTATTAAAGGGTGTGTGTTGAAGTCTCGTTGTACCAAAACTTGGTTTAGCCTTTTTTCCAATTGAGGCGAGACGTTGGCATGCTAAAATGTTAAATTGATCGGCGCTTCTTCATCCTCCATACACTTTCTGCAACTTTTAGTGCTTTCCACTCCCAACAACAGTGTCTGTCTCCTGAGTTGGCAGTGTCTTGTTAAAAGTACCTATTAATAACTCCTTCATTGAATTTCCATTCATGTTGAGTAATTTCCTGGCCATAACCTGCTGGAGTTCAAAATTTGACCAACTTTTCTCTAAATACACTCCCGAATTTCAAGATACAATCTTAGGTTTTAAATTTTCTTGGAGACTGTTTTGAAAACCATTTCGTAATTGCAAATATTTTTTTAGGTGCGAATCGATCTCAGCCAGCGATTATGTAGAATTTTCCAATTCCATGGCCATAGACAAGAAATTCAATAGGCATTGCGGCCAACTGAAGGAGTTCCACGTGGAGTCGGACAGGAAGTTCTTCAGGATGACCTTCCGGACGAACGACAGACTGGACGCCACTGGCTTTATGGCAAGGTACACCTTCCTGAACGAAGTGGAGTCATACACCATTGAACCGGAGAAAACAGATTCTTCTAGTGCCAATGGTGAGATTCAATTTAAAAAACCCGTAGTTTCTATAATTTTATGTAAAATATTAGAGTCCCTCTCAACTTTGTGCGAATATGAAGATAACTTCCGTGGTGCGGAGGTCGGTATGCTTGACGTTAGTTCTTGGGTGAATGGGTTCGATTCTCGTCGAATTCATGTCAACGCTGTGCAAGTAATGGAGGGATAGAGAATCGTCTTTTTTTTCTTTTTTCATGCTTGTCTAGCTTTGAATATAGGCCTCCTTCAAAAATTTCAAATTTTACAGTTCAATCTTGGTTGTCAGACCATCTCATATGTGAGCGACCCCTTTTTCTTTTGTGAACAATAACGTCATCCTATATTGAAACTCCAATAGTCGTCTGAAAGCCATGCTACGTGACCAGCGCCACGGAAATGTTGACTTCCTTGACGTTGTACAATATATAAAATAAAACAAAACAAATCATTTAGCGATTCGGTCATCACTCATCAATAGACATTATACGCACTTTTACATGCATATTACGTGTATGAGCCTTTTTGTTCAATAATGCATATTTGAGCTTTTTTTCATCACTAACTTGTAGGCTGCCATGAGCATCTGCAGATGATTCAGAATTCTTAGCCGTGATCAATACATGCTTTCAAATTCATTTTGCATTATCTCTACTCGACTCCATATGGCGCAAAACTCAACCTTAAAACATGATTTAAACTTTTCTAGCAATATTTCTTAGAAGATGTTTTTTAAACTTTGCTCCGCCACATTCGGAATACTAAAAGGAAGGGATTCTTTTTCTGAGTTTCGAAGGGTGAGCTACGCTCGGCCAAATTGCGCAAACGCTAAAATTTTTTGCTATAAACGTGTTGTCAATTTGATAAAAATTTACCACTAGCATAGTATATATATTTATGCGGCTCTTGTGGACTTTTTAAAGAAAATCTTAATCAATCCAATGAATCGTTTGGACAATATCTGCTTTGACTATTAAGGAACGCACTTTCACATCCGCGGGGACAAAAAACAAAACATATTGTGAGCAGAAGGGGCATAAAAAATCGTTCAGATGAAACAAATTCGTTATTAATCGTATGAATCGTTCGGACACTTTCTGCTTTGGGAGTAATAGCTACGACCAAGAAACGTACTTTCAATTTGCGGGAAAAAAACAAACATATTGTGTGCAGAAGTCAAATAAAAAATAGTACTAGTCAGTAGAGATCTCAAATCGAAAAGTGCTAGCAAATCAACAAAAATTCCTCTCCGAAAAAAAGGGACTAGTCGGTAGAGATTTGAAATCGAAAAGTACTAGCAAATCGAAAAAAAATCCTCCCCAAAAAGTGCTAGCAAATCAACAAAATTTACCCTCCGAAAAAAAAAGCACTAGTCGGTGAAGATTTGAAATCGAAAAGTACTAGCAAATCAACAAAAGTTCCTCCCCAAAAAAGTACTAGCAAATCGAAAAAAGATGAAACTGAGGAAGAACCAGTTCCTCGTCAAATCTTTGTAGTTCTTTGGTTCTTTGTAGTCTTTGGAGTCGAACTTCCATTGAAGTACTTGGAATAAAGTACTTCATTGAAGTCCGATTGCAATTGAAATATATCAACTGCCACAAAATGAAGTAGTTCTTTGAAGTTTGCGGGATGCCAACATTTTGGTGACGGCCTGCCTAAATAGAATCCACTCTCGTGGACCCCCATTTACGTCTCATGCACCTCCATTTTTTTTTTCACTGACGTGGACCCCTTGCAGGTCGGAATCGACCCCTGGGGGTCGATATAGACCACTTTGGGAATGACTGGTCTAGAGCAAATATTCTCAACCTTCTTTTGCCCACCGTCAACTTTAAGAATTTTTTTTGTTTTCTAGAGCCACACCCCAATTTTTTTTTTACTAACCATCTGTTGCGTTCGCGGTTCCAGTTATCGGTGACCATCGTGGAACCGGTTCCTGGTGTTTTTTTCGAAAAGTACTAGCAAATCGACAAAAGTTCCTCGCCAAAAAAAGTACTAGTCAGTAGAGATTTGAAAACGAGAAAAGAACTGGAACTGGTTCTTTTAAATCAAAGTACCAAAAATTCCTCGTTGACCTTCAATTGTAGTGTGCGCTACCGCAAAATGAAGTAGTTCTTTTAAGTCAAGCTTCAATTGAAGTACTTGAAATGAAGTACTTCTTTGTAGGCTTTAAAGCTCAAATTCACAACTGAACTGCATAACTGAAATATTTTTTCCAACGCCCCCTAATTTTATTTTTTCAACGAACCTATGGTCTAGAGCCAATGAGACTATGGCATCCCCAATTGGGGATATTTTGTGAGGCTGAAGGTAGTGGAGAGGGAAAGGAGATGGAGAAGAACAAGATTGGAAAGTACCTGACTATTCAGATCTGGTCCCCAAACACGGCTAAAGCCATTTCAAGCAACGTTTCGATTCTGAATGGTAGTCTTTCACCAGGGCGATACCTAGAATATGTATCACTCTGGAACGTGCCCCCAAATATACTATATATTATTTTATTTAAATTTAATGTGTTACCACACATTGAATAAATAAATAAAAATTGAGCACGCCGGGTTTGAACCCTGGATTCCTAGTTGAACATCTTACCACTCGACCACGGAGGCTGTCAAAGAAGCTTACAGATGCTCATGGCAATTACGGCGCCGGATACTACACGTTAAATGGGGTACTGCACACATACCACACGGTGTCACCTACACGAGGTAACCGCGCAGAATCACAGAGCCGCTGCGGGAAAAACCCTGACGTGTGCACCTCTACAAAAATAAGCTAAATGCACATGTCCTAGTAACGCTGTACCTTTCACCCTCCCCCCCCCTCCCTTACATTCTCATAGAAAACAAAAATGTGAAGAAACTATTTGTTCGTATTCTAATAAAAAAATTTTTTTTTCAGGTTCGATGTCAATTTTCGGCTTAATATTCCCATATTTACTGACCATTTTCAACACATTTAGTTCCAAATTCTACACAAGCAGTTTCAAAAGACTTTTAACGTAAGATGTTTAGGAGACAAGGTAAATATTCAAGAGTAGGTTATATGTATTTAAATGTTAAAGTAACAGGACATATTTACAAATTGTAAATAACATTATGTTATCAATTTATCAATACTGTAAATATTTTCTAATGTAAATATCAATACTTTAGTTAGAGAATGAAGGTAATAAAGAATGAAATGTTAAATTTAATAATAAAAAAAACATTGAAAGGAACAATTGTTTTAATTATTAGGTTAATTTAATGTTTCAAAGACCCAATCTTGTCTTATTACTACTAAAAGAAATCGAAAAGACAATTTAGTCTTCATCAAGGGAGACATTGTTCCCAACAAGCCATCTATTGACATGCTTATTGTAACTTTGAGAGACCAGCTGAGGCACGGGGGCTCCATCAAAGCCAGAGTTAGGTTAGCCTTTCAGAAGCTGGGTGTACTGTACAGGGCCCGGAGATACTTGAATAGTACACAACTGCTGATTTTGTACAAATCACAAGTGTGCCCCACTCTTGAATTTGGCAGCCACCTTTGGTCTGGAGCCCAAAAATACCTGAAAAAAAACGGATTGCAATCTTTGGAGCACACATGTCAGGTGGAAATGCTGTCCTTGTTCTATCGGTATTTCAATGGAAGATGCTCTGAGGAACTTGCGTCATTGATCCCTTCGACACCGGTGCATAGTCGGGAAACTCGCCAAACGCGAGCCAAACATTTGTACATGGTTGTCAATCGACACATGAGAACGGGTCCCTTTAACGATTCATTCTTCTGTTCAACAGCTCAACTATGAAATCATTATACCAAAAAATGCAAAATTTCCTAAACCCAACATGACGGCCAAAATCAAAATGTGGATAAATGTCACACCCCCCCCTATATTTTAAAGAAATAAGTGCCACTCACCAAAATAAAATAAAACTCCAAATAGTTCCAATGACATATCGCTCGCCAATTCAGGTAATGCAAAAATAATGGGTAAAGGAGATATATAGATGGCACTATAATAGTGTATTATGACTCTTAAGCTGCCCACTCACGAGCAATCCATTTGGCTCTGTGTCGTAGACTTGGAACTTGCCAAAAATCAACTGATCCATCTGAGTTCCCCGACACACAATGAGTTTTGGATCAGCGCGGGGCCATTTGGCCAGTTGGATCGCCCGTGAGTGGGGGCCTTTACTCTCAGCCAATAATGTCAAATCTAGATATATTACTTAGTAAGACAATAACTAAATTCCATAAGTTTTATTATTTACTTAATATTTTAACAATTATTTTGGCATTCATGATACTTATTTGGATATGCATATTTGTTATCAGATCATTGTAAATACTGTCCTCATACATGTATTATTATTAAAAAAAATAATTTATTAAAATTACCTTTTTAAGCTTTACGCTTCATCGAAATATTGATAACTGAAAGAATATTAACAATCTTCAAAGAATATGAGAATAGAAAATTTCTGTATCATTTTATATTTTCTTTGTTAATATTTTTTCCGTAAAAAATAGCTTTATTTCAAATTAGTAAAATTGAAACCAAACTAGAATAATTATTACTATCACACATTTATAGCAAAATATGAATGTTTCTACATAGGTTTATTTCCCAGTGATTAGAAATAAATATTACGCATACAATTTTATACAAGCACACACTTTTTATTCCATTTAAAACAAGAATTGAAATAAATAAAATATTTGTTTGAAAACCACAATTTTACATAAAACACAAAACAAATTAATAAGTGATACAACTGTTAGCAAAATAAATAATGAACATTTTTTCACAAAGCCTTAAAATATTCTTTCACCAATTAATAATGTTAAACAAATTATTACATTATTTTGCAATAAATCCATGTGTACATGTATAAATTAAAGCCACAAAGAAAAGTAAGGAACAAAAATGGAAACACAAAACACACTGGTTTACCCTGGCACAGTAAACGGCTCGAAGATCATCCTATCTCTGGCCGCTTTTATTGTGACAACTAATCAACATAAATAAAATAAAAACAAAATTAACACACATTGGTCACAGGAGACTTATAAACATGAGTATCATTACTAAGTGGGTGCCCCAGTGGAAATGATCCAGACGCAGACAGAGGTCAATAATATAGGTAGAGGTGGACTGACTGCTTGGAAAAAGACTGGAGTAGGATGGAAAAGTCGGAGGACTGGAGACAATGGCTAGAGACCAGAGCTGGTTGATAACATTTGTGGAGGAGACCAAATCCCACCTTGGGGTTTAGTGCAGCATTAATGATGATGATACAGTGATAAAAATACAAACCTCCATTCTGGAATATCGAAGTTCCACGTAATGAAGGTAAGAAAACTCTACAGGCATACAGTTGATGATAAAATGTAGAAATATAATAAAGCAGAATTTTTCATGACTATGGAAACACATTACCAAAACACTGTACAAATAATGTGAAAAACATGCTCCTGGACAGCAGCGCTTTCTTACAGTTACATCCCTTTACCATTGAACCGTCTTGGTGTTACCACTTAAAACAATCTAAAAATTGTCAATCAACAATTGGCGCATGCAGAGCATCATTTTCTACATATATTTGTCAGACTGTACATTAGCGGAAAGGCGAGATGGGAGATAACTACAACATATATTTGAGGGAAAATTCATTTGATTCGTAACAAGCAAAAATTTTTAATTCGTGCAGATTCTACATCGGGGCAACTCTCGCTGTGAAGGGATTATATTTGATTATTTTTTCACCGTGATCAGGATGATTGTGATTGCCCTTTTGAAAAGGTTTTGCAGCGTCCATGGTTTCTATGAAGGCCCTGCACTTTAAGTCCGTATAGTAATCGATACATCGCCAGTTGGTCTTGCCCTTGATAACCGAGTACTTGGTGTGGATGTAGTTCTGATAGACCAACTGCCTGTGGCCCTTTCTGCTCATAATGAACTGCAAATTTTCCATATTGACACCTGGCAAAGAATAAAAATAAAATATTGAAGTAAAACATACAAAAGTTGCGAGAAAACTGAATTGCGAGAAATTGATATCTTTATTCTACTGCTTACCTTCAAACCAAAAATATATATAAGCATACATAATATATTCCGATAAACCGATAAGTGTGTTGTGGGCGTGTCTGTGTGTCCGAAGTAAGATCAATTTTATCTTACTTAGGGTAGAAAAGATAAAACAATTTCCAAATTCTTTCTTGAACAGATAATCAATTTCACTGACCAGCTTGGGAACTAGGAGTCAAAAGATGTTTTGTAAATTAGCAACATCAGTTTTTTTTTCAAATCGATAGAGATCATACTTCTGGGAGTTATCTTTTCGATGATATAAACATAGAAAATATTCAAATAAATGAAATTCAACACTTAATACATACAAAGGTAAACATGAACAATAAAAATATCATAATAATAATAGATAGATATGCTTTCATAGGAAAAGACTTCCAAATAATACGGGTATCTTGAATAAAAAAGCAACCTAGAAATTGCAAAAATATGACCGCATGCAGGAAAATCAAATCAATCTTAAAAATATATATATTTTAATACTAACAAAAATTACTAGATATGCAATACTTCTGTGCATGAATAATATCATTTTTACACAAGAGTTATCCACATAAGTAAGCGTAAGTGTAAAAAAGTAAGTTTTACATATATACAGTCGAACTTAGTTATAACGATCACAGTAAAAGCAAGGTCACGGCTATAATGAGCAATTACTTAATGATATGTTAGTTCGGGCTTATTTTCATACAATCGTGTGAGGTTATAACGAGGTTGCTTCACTGATATAACGTTCAAATAATATTGTCAACTCAATGCGCCCGGGTATGAGAAAAAAAAACTTGAATAACTAAATGTGATAAACAAGACAAAGAAAGCCGCCCGTCCGGCACAGCGGCAGACTTTCCGCAAATCACGTTAAGGAGGGTTTTATAATCCCTAATAGTTGTCATTCTAAGAAACATTTCCATCCAGTACTATCGAACACTATGTAAAAGTGTCTTTTAAATTAAAAATCATACGAAAAAAATTCTTTGCAATTTTGTACCCTTTTTACAAGTTTGTTTGTACTTTATGTCTTATTTGTATCTGGTTTTCCCAATTTCTTAAAAACAATAAATTTAATAATATGCAAGCCTTTATACCCTGGCATAAATGTCGATATTAGTAGGTAGGTACTTTTTTTACCTACCTACGTTTATAATGAGCAATGGCTATAAGGAGCAAATTTGGTTGGTCCCTTCGAGCTCGTTATAACCAAGTTGGACTGTATATGAATAATTCAATTAAATTGAATTATAAAAAATCAAATAAAATTTTAAGAAAGAGGAAGTATAAAAGACCATGTAAATAAAACCTGCTTTATTGAGAATCATCAAAACAAATCATTACTACTGTACGACAAAGGAATTGAAATTACCTTTGTCATTGAATACCGTCACAAATACCTGTAACTTAAAAACAATAGGAGTTTCCATCCAACCAATTCAAAATACTTCTTGTAAATCATAGAGCAAATCGCCTCATCTAAACAAATTAACACAAACATAATATGAAGGAACTTAATACATATTTATTTGGGCAATGGTATAAATTACATCATTTGTCAACATTGAAATACAATTGGCAAGTAGCTTAAAATGTGTGCAAAAAAGCCTGAATAAAAGTCAACATTCTCTATGATCAAGAAACATTTAAATACAGGCGTACCTCTAACTTGGCTAATATGACATGACAAAAAAAGGCTTGGCAAAAAAAGATGAGCCCATCAAAGAGGCAATCTTCTCTGTTGTCATTTTAAATGATATGTTCTAAGGTTAGTAATTAATTAAATATTTATTTATTATTAACCTAGGACTATTAAAAGTCCAGGCAACATGCTTCCAAGCCTTAATAGGGCCTAGAAAGTAGTTTATGATTGGAAATGGAAAATAAATAGTTTAGGTAAAGATTCAATTTCTGTCGATTTTGCCTTTTGGTGAAATACGCTTTACAAGGACGTTTGCTCTACAGTGGTGTTCTAGAATACAAGCGGCAAAGAAGCAAGGGACGTCTGTACCAAAAAATATCATTAATTTTTTTCCAAGTATTGCAAAGAAAAACCTAACAACAATATATGAACCTAATTTGTCTTGGCATCACCCACATTGAAATGAGAGATACAAACGACTCTAGTCTGATTGAAGAAACACAATCCATACAAGAATTGTGTATAAAGGCTCACCACTGATACCTCCATTGTAATCCCCCCCTCTTTCTCTTAAACAATTCATGTGTCAGAAATAAGGGTCACAACGAAACTCCCAGGGGCAAGACAACATCAATATAACCAACACCTATTAAATCACGGCAACTGATAGTTCTACCAGCTGCCTCGAGTTTATTCTCACAAAAACTTTATCACATAATGAAACAAGATACAAGAAAAAAATACAAACAATCACACTTTAATATCTTCCATTTCATAGACACTATTTTTCACAATCTTATCGAAGCAGTGTTCGTGGTTGTGCACATGATTGACCGTGTAAATCATGGCTCCAACCGTCTCCACAGTGGCTGGACATCGGTTCAGCGAGAAGTACTGGACGCAGCGCCACGAAGTCTTGCCGTGACTGGTGGAGTGCTTGGTGTAGACAAAGTTCATGTGGACCAGCTGCTTGTGACCTTTGCGACTGTATATGTAGTGGTACCGCACGGGGAGATGCCCTGACAAGGGTCTTGGGTCCACGGTGAGCGATAGTGCACCTGAGGAGAATGGTATCAGCTGTAGGGCTTAACATACAATGAAAGATTATGCTGTTAGTAGTTTACATCTATGATCGCAGGAAGCAAATAAAAGTTTAGCACAAGGAGGTTACAGGAAAATAATAAAAATAAATATAGATATCAGTTAAATTTTTGCTTGTCGTATGCTTTCCACTGCTGAGGACAACTATGAAGAAGACATTGAACAGACAACGATCAATGGTAAAAAGACTTTTGGATAGAAAATGTGTATGCACATATTATATGGCATATAACGAACATGTTTAAATTCTAAGTAAATCAAATAAACACCACCAGAGGGCAGAAATACACTTATCGGGGTAGAAGAAAGGCGTTTTAGTCAGCCAATGATATCAATTTTAGAAACATAACTCAGTAACAAAAAAATAAATTCTATATTTTTACTATTGTTTTGGCATCTCCGATTTAAAATATTGTCCTGTCAGTAAATAAAGGGTTTCTTAGCATTGCTTGGACTTGTTGACATCCAGTGAGTATGTTTTCCTGGTGGTGGTTTTGGATGTGTTCTTTTAGCTGTTGAGTTGGGTTTTATTATAATAATATTTGGATGATTTGTATAGCGCTGTTTTTGTGAAAAATCACCTCAAGGGTGCCGTTATATTGGTATATGTGACCCAAAGGTCACTTTCTGCTTTGGCTGATGTTTGTTGAAATATGGGGAAAATTCACCCTCAAATTTAAGATAACGTGGCTTTTTTCGATTACCACTACCTGCAAAAGAGCAGCGGGAAACTATGGAGACTAGACAGATGAAAGATTGGTGTAAATTATTTTGCCAGGAGCGCAAGAGTTCTCGCAAGAGAATTATGAAAATGCTCCAGTTCCAAGGATTCATAAACATATCAAGGAGTGCCAATGAGAATCTTACCAAAATACAGACCAACTCAACAACCAAAAGAAATATGTATTTCTTCTAACCAGCTCACCTTCAAAGAGCCTTCAGTCTACATCGCTCCCAAGGCCAAAAATATTAAATTAACAAAAAATAGTCAATAAGTTTGAAATATAATTAGTTACACAGGCCGGTTCCAACGGGAGAAGAAAAAATCGAAACTTGATACAAAAATGTAAAACGTTTATTTGCACCTCGTAAAATTCACAAATATCTGAATAAAATAGAAACACTATTAATTGAATGCATCATTTAACCTTTCAGGTCTCAATAATATTTTTGCCTTGACAAAATAGTTACATTCCTCTTATACATATAATATTTATTACTGTGGTCATATTATTTGTAACAAAAAGAAGTATAAATGCTTAATTTCAGCGACAATTTAATAATTTCAACGACAATTTAATGATATGTTTTATTATTTAGAAAAATATTTTATTAAAATCAACATAAAACTATTTGTTTTTGTTATTTAGCAGACAGACAAGTTGCATAATTTTTTGGATTGAAAATGTTTTATATAAATTATTATTTCAAAGATGCTGGACAATATCCTGAATGTCCAACATTCACAAAAACCAAAATCTCATAAAACATTCTGAGTTTTTTTTTCCATATGGTCGGTAGATAAAGGCATTAAAGTATAATTTAAAATCAGTTGATAAACTATAAAAATGAATTAGTTGGGTAAGATTTTATGGTAAAGTTGGATAGTTGTTATGCTTCATTATAGAGCATTCATTTTTTATTGTATTCGGGATTTCAGTTTTCGGAAAATACATACATCATTCAGGATTTTGTATCGTGAGATTTCGTCATTCGGAAATTTAAGCTTAGAATTATGATCTGAACCCTATATCACATGTAATATTTGTATTGAGTCTTACTTTATTTATATAAATCTGAGACCAATAATGAGAAAAGGTAAATAAAACATATTTTTTAGCAACTCTAGCTTTGTTCAAGCCTTCTCCAACAGTCAGATATGTATCAATTTCATGAACATAAGACAGCAATGAATTTATTCACTCATTACGCAATCGCACCATTTAATACAAATCCAAAAAAATATGAAGAAAAATTACATATACATATCACACACACAAAAGAAAACTTTAAAATAAAAGAGATGCATATGATTTCACTTGAGAAATACGTAATTCATTATTGCGTTTGAGTGATGCAAATGATTAAAATAATAATTTACTGAAAAATATTGCATTTTCCAAAATATTCACAATATTAACTAAATCAAATACATATGTATGTACTATTTGAAATAAATTGACACTTAAATTCAAATAATATTATTATTTAATTAGGTAGGTTTACTTTATTTCACATGTTTTTTTATATTTCCATTTGTTATTAAAGCGGCCCATAAACATTCATTCGAAACTGAAGCCTTACTTGTAACTTTCTGTATAAATTTTAATGAGTATTCAAAGGTTTGAACAACTCACCACTCAATTAAATGAGCTTTTGGGTTTTTGTAAAAAAGCTGAAACTATTACTCTCAAATGTATGAAGATAATCAAGGAAATTTACTTTGGTAACATCAATAATTGAATAGTTATACTATTCTCAGAAGTCGTAAAATCGGAAAATGTTTCGACGCAAACCGCTCATAATGAAAACTGAACGAAGTATGACACGCATTACAACTTTAGTTCATCTGTTTACGAAAATTTGAAGGATTTGCTTCCGTCGAACTGATCAGTCCGAACTGAAATAATGAAATCCTTGCAAACTACCGAGAAATGCAGTCTGACATCAGTTAAGTCTATCCGTTCACATCGGTGTAATGGATTAACTTCACTTGGACTGATCAGTTCAATCTAAACTGATGATATAAGTATGAACTGATGATAACAGTCATGATTTTATCAGTTTGGAATGAAGATCTATGGACCGGTTCTTCTAGGATAAGACGCTACATAAAAAATTCCATTTCAATTGTCTTAAAATAAATTGTAGTTTAAAATCATGAATGACATCTTCTTCCTTACAATTCAATGTCATAATATTATAGCACTCGAAAAATAGTTACATTTAAAAAAAAAAATCACACATTATTATTGACTTAAGTCCTAGAAATATCATTAAAATATGTAAGGGTACAATCCCTAACATTGGGTATCCCTTATAGTGCATTTATATAAAAATATTTTAAATCCAGTTTTTTTCTCTTTTTAATACATATACGTTTCAATTCACTAAAGGCGTTCTGAAGGCAACGAGATCTGACTTAATGTTTGAAGAATCATCTTCACGATAATTCTATTTGTTTCTTAAGATCAATCGGTAAATTTCTCAGGCCAAAGACTTACGCTATGATAATTAAGTTCTAATTATATTTTTAAAAATGAGTAATTTTGTAAAAAAAGTCTATACTAAAAATAATGACAAGAAAAATTTATATAAAATCACAACATAAAAAAAATTAAGAATTATAAATGAAACAGTTAAAATAATGAATAGTCAGTTAGGTTTCATAGAGATGAGATACAATAACTATTGCTAATGAAATGTTATTGCTGCGTTGAATGATAACTCAGTCTTCAGACTAGTTTATTATATAGTCTTAGCATTAATATGTTCCCTTGCCGCAACAGTACAACCTTTTTTATACAAAACTAATTGACGAGAGGGTATGATCGATTTCCATGGAATCCATTTGAGAATATCATACCATTTTAAGCAAACTTTAGATCCAAAGTAGTTTAATATTTCACATAAAGTTGTCTTACGAGAATTATATAATATGTACACAAAGTTTTAAATTGCTCTATAGGAAGCTTTATGTTTATTTTCATCTATAAAATCCAAAATGAATGTAATCACAACTGTGGTAAATTATTATTAATTTTATTATAGTTTAAGGTACAGATTAAAAAGGTTGTACTGTATCATATTTATGGACATAAGAAGTTGTGACTAAAAAATCCATATTAATTAATGCACCCGCTGGTCATTAAAGGGAATCCAATAAAAAAATATCTAAATTAAATGGCACCTCAATATGGCCACTTCATTGCTATTGTGAGATCAATTTTGAAAATAAAAATGCTAAATAATTCAAATCGAATTAAGATACAAATTAAGCAGTTTCCTGTTATCATACATATTATAAAATAATAATATCTTTAAAAAATCACTTAAAGTAACTATTATTAGGCCTTAAAAACAATTGGTTAACGGAATAATTACATATTTATTATTGTCGTTCTCTTGAATAATTCCATAAGGTGTTTGCTTTTATTATGATTTTAAGAAAATGGTTCAATTTTCTCACTCTATATTGGTAATAACTATTTCAAATATTTAATTAGCTTATTTTATAAAAATATGGCAGTGAATTTGTAAATCCTTTAAAAATATTTAAATAAGTATTATGCGTTTACATAAATATAAAAAATCATCTTTGAGCATTGACAAGTATTTTATCTTATTTGATAATTTTAAATCCAATGTTTTACATAATTTTGTTTCAAATACAATTTGGCACAATTTCATATGAATATCACCACATTATTATTAAGTCTAAATTGTTTGAGTTAAAGTGTGCAAAACTTAGAGTTTATTTACTTCGATGCTTAATTTATATTAAAAAATTTGAAAAATAATTACATCCAATGTCTACTAATAATGTCTTTTATCAAAAATATTTTGTTTAAGTACGAAATTTTATACAATTTGCTCAAATTGTTTAAAACGGCAGTTTCAAATTTCATTAAAATAATCAAAATTTTAAAATATTTATTACATTGATTGTCATGTTTTCAAATCATTGTCATCAAAATTGATCTTAAATTTAAAACTAACGGCCATTGTTCCCAATATGACTCTGTGTCGGTTCAGTCAAGTGAAAATGAGAAGTAAAGTCTATTTGCCTGTTCCCAACATTTACTTAGCTTAGGCGAGTCCGCCATTATTACTAATTCCTCCACCCACCATCCTGGCATTCCATAGACAAAAATGATATCAAGAGAAAATCTTTCTAACACAAAATTAACATAAACCAAAAACAAATATCTGTTAAAAAATATATATTTTGATGTCAGTCCTAAATTGCTCTTGAAATTCAATTTGCTCGTAAATAATGTATTAGGACATTTGAAAATGGTTATTCTTTTTACTATTCTGGTGCTGTTTTTCTCCATATATACCGATTATTGTATATTTCAACTGCCCACTCTGATTTTGACAAAGTATCGTCAAACCCTACCATCCATGTCTTATTTCTTGTAATTATTTTAGTAAATATCTACAAAATTTAGATTTAGAAATCAGCAAACGGTTTTTGGATTGTGTTGCTTAAGTGTTCGGATTGACTTAAGTAGAAGTTGCAGTGTGAAGAGTGTAATTGTGCATTTGAGCATAGTTAGGACAAAATTTTGGCTTGACCTTTGCGAAGATTGATTGGGAACAACGGTCGTAAGACTCTAGAATGATAAATTCCTGACTGTTGAGAATATTTTACTAAAAATAAGCTAAATGCTAAGACTTCTTAAAAATCACAAAAGGTGTATAAAATATTATTGCTTATATTATGAGATTTATCGGTTTATAAAAATTTATGTGCGATTATTATAAATGGCACATTGAAAAACACAATCGCATACAGCTGCGGCAAAAGTTTTATGCCTCCGAGATTCAAATTTAAAGCATGCAACATAAGTATGCAGCTTCCTAGGTTCAAATCACCAATGGAAAATGGATATACCCAGAGATCCGTAGTATGGTATCTTGATAAACCAAAAACAAAAAGGCAATTTTGACAAGTTAGATATTCTCAGTAGCACCCCGGTAAAAGACTACCATTCAGAATCAAAACATTGTTTGAAATAGCATTAGCCGTGCTTTGGTGACCAGATCTGAATAGCCAAGTACTTCTCAACCTTCCTACTTCTCAACTCCTTCCCCTTCCCAACGCCTTCGGTATCACAAACATACCCATTTAATGTTTTTTATAAAAGATATTCGGTATTTCGTCTTTGCAACATGCATGCTAAGCCCATACCGGATGCATTGCTTCCCTCAGGTCAGTTTTTCTGCAATTCCTGAAAGCTAGGCTTAACTGTAACCATGAACAGGACCACTCTCAAGTCTGGCTTATACATATTAATGCTCTCCATATCTGAGAGTTTTTAATCTGCTTGTCTATACATTTAGAGAGAAACTATACGCTTTTATTTTTTATGAACAGCTCAACTTGCAATTTGCCTTTAACATTGCTTGTAAATATTTTTAAGATCATTGATTGTATTTTGAAATGTTAGTATTTTCCATAACATAACCCTTATTATGTGCGCCACTAGCAAACACGTATTACATATCATACAAACATACGCAGGGTTTTCAATGGTTTGTTGAAATTAGGGACCACTTTCTTAGTTATGATTGGTTCAGAGATGTGGCCAGTAAAATGAAGCATACTTTTTGGCTAATTTAAATGAAATTCATAGAAGAGTTCTAAAAAAAATCCCGCATTCCTAGGGTCAACATCATATGTGAAGGGTAATTACATTTTTAGCATTTAATTACACAGTAGCAGAGGATTTCTATAAGTTCTCATGACATTAGAGCATAATTTAGTTTCAATTTAGGATTAAGCTGATGGTGAGAAACCGGGCTTGGAAAGAATTATTTTTTGTTTAAAATGTATGTAAATATAATATTTTTCCATTAATGATTTAGACCTTTGAACGATACTTGTCATTTGAAACAACAAAACTATAGCACTGCCGTAGATTCATCTTTCCAACCAATCAGAAATCCTTCTGTCTGATGCTGGTCAAAACAGTTGGTCTTGCATAAAGGGACAGAACACTGCTGACACATGAACCGGGTGTCCCTTCTTTTACCAGCTCTCCAGCAAAATCTGCAGGAGCGTTGCGGGTACTTCTTCTTGCCGTCCTCCTTCTGCGGTATTGTGATGATGGTGTGCTGCGATGCCGATGAAATCCCTCCGCCGCCGATCGACGAAATGGCGCCCAACAGTGACGATGATGTAATCTTGCCCTGCATCGGCCAGGACGCCCGAGCGATGGGCGGTAAATCGACGGCGTTATTCGACGCACCTTCTGAAACCACGTGGAGGCATTTTCAATTGTTTATCAAATAATTTAGGAAGGTGGAGGTTCATCCTCACAAAATAATTCTTAATATTGAATTATATATTGTTTAGCTAAACATTATTGAACTCGGAACTTCTGTAGACTTGAGATCAAAAATTTCATGTACAAAAGAGCGATTTTAGAATGTTGAACAAAAGACTTATTTTGAATTAACTTTTTGGCTCACATTACTAAAATTATATTCGAGTGTTATTTTCAAACAAGTAAATACTGCATTTTCTGGTTTAAAATCTACATACCTTTCCCAATTATAAATCAATTGCAGGATATAAGATATTAGTAAAAGTAATACATATTATTATAATATGGTTATGTATAAAGCATTCTTATACAAAAAATATCTGGATACCACGTGTGTATGTATTTTTATATTAAGGGATTAGTGATTTAACTAATTGAAAATGCCTTTACGTAAATTTCATCGGGTGTTGAAAATAAAATGATGCCGGCTTTAAAAGGTTAAATCAACCGAAGGATAATCGAAAATGCAGTGAAGATGTTAGAAATAATAATAATGTGTAACAAAAACTAAATATGTATGCAAGACAGTAAGAAGCCAAAATAGTACATAAATAAAAAGCATGCCAACACGACAATAGTAAAAACAACAGTAAAAAATAACTTTTATATGCACATTCAAATAAAATAAATAAATACCCACACAACACTGTTGCAACAGTTCAAATACTGCTGCCTTTAATGATAAAACAGTGACAATGACAACATTTGTTCAAAAAGTCGTTGAAAATTGATGTTTTTCAACTATTTCTTTAATTGCATCTTATCAAAATCTTATATTCTTACATTAATTAGTTTTTTTTTTTTTTTACATGAATACCGCACAAGAGTCTCAACTGCTCCCAACCGTCTAGAGCCAGTGAGACTATGGCATCCCCAAATTGGGTATGTTGTGAGGCTGAAGGTAGTGGGGAGGGGAAGGAGATCGGGAAGAGGAAGGTTGGGAAGTACCTGGCTATTCAGATCTGGTCACCAAACACGGCTTAAGCCATTTCAAGCAACGTTTCGATTCTGAATGGTGGTCTTTCACTAGGGCGATACTTAGAGTATCTACCACTCTGGAACGTGCCGTAAATATACTTGTTATTATTTTTATATGAATTAAATGTGTTATGACACATATTAATTAAATAAAAGTTATTGGCGCAAACGCCGGGTTTGAACCCGCGACCTTTGGATTCGTAGTCGAGCGTCTTACCACTCGACCATGGAGGCTGTACTAAAATAAAGTCCTCATGGCTAATAAAATGATTATCGGAAATTCAATAAATGTGCGATGATAACAGACATTACAGGGCTGTTTAAGACATTACAAGGCTGTTCAAAATGTTGGTTACAGAAGGAGGTCGGCTAAATAATACTTTTTTAGATATATTTTATATATTAGGTGTACAACTTTGCTCCCGCAGTTTTTTTTCTGAAATTCGAGGTTAATTGTAAAAAAACTGGCTATACATTTACGATTCAAAGTATTGTCCATCGCTGGCCACTACTTTCTGTCATCTTTTTTGAAGCGATCCACGAATTGATCCAATTTTTGACTTCTTCATAAGACCAGAAGTGCTGGTCAGCCAGGCTGTGTGCCATTGGTCGAAACAAGTGATAGTCAGAGGGAGCAACGTCTGGAAAATACGGCGGGTGGGGTAGGACTTCCCATCTCGGCGTTTCCAAATATGTCTTGACCACTTTCGCAACATGGAGTCGAGCATTGTCATGCTGCAAAATCACTAATCTAACTTTTATCGTGTCTCTTGTTGTATTGCGCCCGTTTGTTTTTCAATGCTCGGCTCAAACGCGCCAATTGCGTTCAATAACGATCGCCTGTGAATGTTAGTCAGTTTTAATAGCTAAGAATACACTACACCGAGCTGGTCCCACCAAATACAGAGCATGACCTTGGAGACGTAAATATTCAGTTTAGATGTCGACCTGGAAGCATTGCTGGGAAATCCCCATTATTTTCTGCGCTTGGGGTTATCGTAATGTACCCATTTTTCGTCCCCAGTCACAATGCGATACAGAAATCCCTTCCGTCCTTGCCTTTCGAGCAACTGTTCACCAGCAAACAAACGCCATTCAGCATCTATCGGTTTCAACTCGTACATTCCCATGGCTTTGAGGGGTTTTGAAATTGCTTTGATGAGTCACTCCCAATGATGGTGCCAATTTTTTTTATTTATTTCGACCACTACTTACTGCTAAAGCCATCTATGGGAAAACAGCAGAAGCGAAGTTGTACACCTAATATATTATATACTAATTTATATGGCGAGTACGTAAGGAGGATAGTACACCACACCTATCCTCGCATACATTGCCCTGCATCATCTACATTCATATCTACTATTCTCTTGGCAAGACCGTTTGTATTCAACTCACTGGGTTATGCCAAATGTGACCATACATTCTGTTTTGAACAGGACCATCTCATTTTTTCAAATTACATATATGAATACAAAACAAGAGTTTTAATTGCCTAGAGCCAGTTAGACTATGGAATCCACCAATTAGGGTAAGCTATGTGGCTGAAATGAGTGGGGAGGGGCAGGAGACGAAGAGGAAGCCTGGGAAGTACCTGGCTATTCAGATCTGGTTACTAGACAAAAGTCATTTCAAGAAACATCGATTTTTCTGAATGGTGGTCTTTTACCAGGGCGATACTAAAAGTATCTATCCCCTGTCCCCAAAAAAGGTTTGGGAATCCAAAACGTCTCATCAGAAACCAACTATTACTGCTGTTTTCTATTATATTTTTCATCTGTTTGGTCACGATTTTCATTCGCCCATTTTTGTCAATCAATTTCTATTGATAAATAGAACACATACACTTTGTTTTTAACCACTTTTTTATTTAATATTTTTATTTAATGCTTTTTACGAATATATAATTTCTATTGAGTTCATTATTAGAAGATTTTCGATTTTGCAATGTATGAATTATGAAAAGGCAGAATAACTGTCACTTATTACAAAGGTTTTATATGGTTTTGATACAACATAGTAAAATCTTATGCAATCAAAGTCTACACATAAGCATTAGGGGAACGTTCTTAGAAAATGTAAGCCAATTTATTACTTAATAGTTTAATTCTGTTCTGAAATAAAGTAAAGAAAACCAGATCAGCGAAAGTGATTGGTTATATAAACCATATCTTCAAAAGCAAGAAGATTCAATAAATGCATACTACCAGTACTTACATTGGGAGTGCTACTCGCAAGATTTAAAAAACAATACATAAGATGGAGGAAACATACCTTCCTGTTGTTCCAATCTTGGTGATGGGGGCGTTTCAAATGTAATCACGGTCTTGGGCAAGCTGTCTTCAAACGTCACGTCACTATCCTCTTCGGTTTCCTTTTTAATATCATTCAGAACATTATCATGTCTTCCATTGATTTCCGGAACGGTTACCGAATTAATAATCTCATGAAATGCATTAATTTTTTCAGCCTTTTTGTTGGCTTGTTCGATGGATTCAAACATGTTGACATTCGGTGGGGATTCTTTCCTCAGTTTGGTATCGAAATTCTTCACCGTTATATTGCCTCGCGGATAGTTATTGGATATCTTGTGTCTATTGAGTATCTGTTTCTCTCTAAGCTTAGTTCTCTTCTCTGGTAAGATCGCCTCTCTGATATCAGAGTTGAAATTGTTAGCGATGAATTCTTCGGATTTTCTTTTCCGAGCGGCAAACCTTAAACTATTTAGTAAGTCCATTTGATTTTGTGTTTGGTTTAGTTGGTTAGTGAGATCATCGGGAAAGTGATTGGGAGATTCCTGGTCGATTTCTTGTGTACTGTGGGTGTTGTTATTTAGCGTTGTGATTGGGGATGGCACTTTGGGAACATCTTTGATTTTTTCTTCATCACTCTGAAAAAAATTATATATATTTATATATATATGAGCACATGAACTGAAAGGTAGGTTTTATGTGACAAACAAATCTTGAGAGATTTAGGATATTGCTAAATTAAACCACAGCATTCTACACCGATTGTCACTCTCGAAGGGATGGCATCAACAGATAAACATTAAAATGAAGTTCCAACTTACGTGTTTATTGGTTAGTCCTTTGATCTCCAGCGTCTCCGCAGTACTGATGAAACCTGCGAGATCCTCCTGTCGAACACTCACTTCTCCATTGTACATGAAGTGAATGAGATCTCTCATGGCACGGTGAGATATATCACGGAGGACGACTGAAAAATTATAAGTCAAAATTAGTTTTATTTTCACAACTAGTCATAGACTGGAACAGAAATAACCATTGGTTCTTGGAAAATACTGAGCACGGGTCTCAATCAAAGCGAAAAAATGAGTTTGCCAATCACAAAAAGAAAATATTTACCAACTGTAATGGAAATTAATTTATCTTAATTTGATTTGTTTCAGATATCTACGAAAATAACTTAATTGTTTTAAATCTATTGAATTGAAACTGCTGTTGGATATAAGACACCCTTTTGTTACAAATAAGTACTTTTAAAATCTGTCAAAGGACATTTTTTATAGTACAAATACCCATACAAAAGCGAGAAGCGAATGACATTATTTTATCTCACAATAAGAAAAGCTGACACAACACAACAATGGGAGTTAGTTATACACTCAGATAAACTTTCGATCTCATTGAATAAACTTGATTTATAAATTTAAACTATAGTTAATCAAAACAGGGGTGACTCACCGATGGGATGCTGGCAAGGATTCAACTGAAACATACGCTTGAAATACGGGGAACATATCGACAAGACCACTTTGTGAGCTTGTAAAAGCTGACCATCAACAGCAAGAGTCACATCCACAAATTCTCCGCTATCCAAAAGGCCGGCAAATCCATCCGAAAGATTCCCATGGAAGTTTTTCCACGATAAAGAAAACTGTTGTTCCATGATTTCATCCGGCAACGAACCCCGGTCAAAATACAAAGACTCCGGTGTCTATTCGATTGTTAGTTCACTATTCATATTTGCAAGGACATTGTAACATAAAATAACTGATTAATACGAGTTTATGTGAACTGCCGGAACAAAAGAGAAGAGAGAAAAAAAGGACGATTGATTATTACCAAAATAACAACAAAACGAAGCTGACATTGCACACGCGCTACACTAGCGACATCTGTGAAAAGATGCGTCGTCCTTGCCAAAATTATTACCAACCTAAAAATTGCAAGCTTTCGCACTCCGTAGTACCTACCTTTGACTTTTAAAAAAGTTATTGTTTACTTGCCGTCTTAATCGTAAAAATATATTATAAAAATTATGAATACTTATTCTGAAATAAATAATATATTTCAAGACTCTTCTATAGGCTGTTTAAAAAATATTTGCTAAAACAAACAACGTTTATAAAACAAATTTATTTCAGTATTTTTGTCTCAAATAATATTAATATAATCCAAACAAGAAAATCAATTACAAGTTAATGACATAAATATCAAGTCAAAAAATAAATAAATTATAAAATTGGTGCAGAAATAATAAAAATACGGGTGAAAGAAGATTTGGGATGATAAATCCAAAAGTGACTTGCCAGGTAAGTATGTTGCTGTATATTGATATAAAACAGCAATTAATATTAAATAGAAATCAAAATTTGAATAGCGCTCTTGAGGTGAGTTTTTACAAAAACGACGTTATACTAATTATCCAAATATTATTATTATTATTAAAGATAAATACAAAAATTCGCCATCAATATTTTTTCGTTTTTAAGAACATACTCGGTATCAAACGTTTGGATTAACAATACTCTTTTCTTTTTTTTGTTCAATCTTAAGGAATTGACTATGTTGATCCATCACTAGTCATACTCGTAATCATAAGAAAATAAAATTTTTGCCATTTTGCAAAAACTAATTTAAAATCAAATAAATTTTTAATCCCCACATTGTTTTTGTTTTCACAAGCGAATTCTCGTGTAATGTTGTTGAGCCGTGTTTGCTTTCCTACTCAGATAGTATGACAATCGTAATAACCAGGCAGAAATTACAAGATAATTAGTTATTATCATGTTTACAAAGGGTAAACAAAATTAGCATTCCTTTGTGAATTTATTTAATTTTACGCATATCCGCGGTAATCACTGCATAATATTCTTTTTAGGTAAGTACCTACTTACTTTATTACTAAGATCATTGAAACATTTAAATCGTTGGGTTTTTTCAGTTTTTTGTTTATGGTTTTCTACAAAACAAAACGGACGCGCGAAACCGTGTTGTGTTGAAGTGTATTTTTTTCAATAAGATAAGTTTTTGTATCGGTGGGGCTAGTTTCCCAGACCGGAATTAGCTATAAATCTCACGTGACCCCGGGAAATGCATCGTTCCGCATCCGCACGGACCATTGTTGTTTGAAATAGATAGGACTTAAGGATATGGAGTATAGATACTAGACGGGAGATCATACAAATGTGCAGGCTCAGGTCAAACAATACACAAACAAGATGGATTGTAGCTTGTAGCCCAGTGGTCCCAAGGGAAGGGTTTAATAAGTCTCCATACCTGTTAAAACCTACGTAAACTATATTTAGAATTATAGTTAACTGGTCCGTAAAGTAACTGAGCATTTTCATTAGTAAGTGTGATCTAATACCGATTTGAAAAAAACTGATATTTGGTATTTAAATACCGAACCGCCAAATAGCCGAGTTAAGAAACGCGTTGGATTCTTTCCCGAGCGTTGTAATTTCAATTCCTCTGTTAGCTAAATCCTTTATGATTGCACAAGCAACATTTTCCGATTATTTTGATGGCAGTAGAAGTTTTTCTAATATTGTCAGATTATTCGTAACCTGGGAATGTTTGTCTTTTAAAATAAATAAATAAGATCTTTCGGCTCCTAGGCCCCAGACAGGCCAGTGAAAATGATTTTTTTTTCCAAAAAAGAATTTTGATATTTGAAAACGTTTTATCATTTTCAGCGAAATAAGATAAAATGGACCTTACTTCAGGCACACAGACACACCCACAACACATCTTCTCTGGGGTTGTATCTTCTTTGAAGCCAGGGTTATTACCGAGATTTTTAAATGATAATAACATTCCATTTATATAGCGCAGTTTTGTGATATTTCACCTCAGATGAGCCCAGGGGTAGAACCCCGCGTCGTCCAAATAACAAGCAATATCGTTTTTTTCAAATATGACATCACAATAATATTTGTATAGCGCCGTTTTTCTGTAAAATTTACTTAAGGGTGAACATGCATTTAAATGCCAAACACCAATGACAAATTAATGCCACCACTGCAGAATCAAAATATTCAAGTGCTAATTTACCGCAAACCACCTAAGAAATAAACAGAAACTGTGAGGATGGCGTGTCTGTGTGCCCAACGTATGGACATTTTTAACTTTTAGTGAAATCGATTCTTATTTCTTGAATATCTTTATTCAATTATTGGCTTGTCTTCATTCATCTGTCGGAAGGACTTATGTATATCGGAGACAACCATTTTGTTTTTAATCGATGTAGATCACACTTCTGGGTATTTTCCGTTCAGTGTTCCAAAAACTCTAAATATATAAATAAATTTCAAAATTGTGTTATGTGCCTCACTCAAAATTGGGTTATGTGCGTCACTCCAATTAAAAAAAAAGGTTTCAGCTTTATTTGCCTATCCGCCAAGAAAATAAGTACATTATAAACAAATGCAACACAAAAAAAGTAATATAATATTTGCGTCAGTGATCCCTTCAACACCGGTGCATAGTCGGGAAACTCGCCAAATGCGCGCCCAGCATGCGTACACGGTTAATATTCGATACATGAGAACGGGTCGCTTCTAGGATCGTTCTTGTGTCTACAGCTCGGTTGTGGAACGATTTGCCGGCTCTTGTGTTTCCTCCCTCCTTCAACATGGTCCTATTTAAGACCTAGGTTCACTCCTTATTTTCCTCAAAAATACCCTCCATACAGCGTCCTCAAATATGACATAGGCCCTAGGGGAAATTATTTCCCTCCGGGCCTCCTGTGCGGAGTTGATGAAAAATGTATATACATAAAAAATAATATAAAAGATAAAATAATAAGCCTTTAAGGAGCTGTTGTTTTAGGTTGTGAAGGGCCAATATCTTTCTCCAGTGATAATGTGACTCCATGGTTATTCCTAAGCCATGGTTATTTGTAAAGTGTAAAAATAAATGACCAACGAGTAAAAATAATACCTAATCAGAATCTAAACAAATCTGTCCATTCTGGAAGAGTTAGGCATCAAAAAGCGACTGTCAACCGTCCGCCAAACTGAAAACTTGATCCCGAAGAAGCTCGTGGTCACTGGGAAAGTGGAAGATAGGAGAAGCAGAGAAAGATCACCGATGCGATGGACTGATCAAGTTTCACAGACGTCCGAGAAAGCGCGAGACCGTGGGGAGTGAAGGAGCCTGATTCACCACAACAATTCATTGAAGTGGGGTCATGTTCCTCAGCGATAGGGCATCGTCCCAAGAAGAACATCTAATTGCCATCATCCAGACTTCAAATCCTGGTAAGTGTATTTTCAATGAACAACTTATTTTGCAGATTTTTTGAACCATGATCAATGTCTTCACTACCAATGACGTTGCAAACTTACAGACACGCTGTATAGCTCTCAAAGTGATAAGCTAAAAATACGGTAATCGCCGTACTTTCGTTTTATCGGATTTAGTATTAAACCGTCACGCGTCGCTAGGAAATTGTAAACTATATTTAAACAAATTGCATAAATGGGTGCCGAAATTCCCTCGTTTGTGATCACTAGTAAAAGCCAAGGAATAACATTTAATTCGTAAGTACACGCAAATTACGTATTATTTTAATAAAACGATTATTTCCACTGTTTTCCGAAGACTTTAATCGCCATTACAGAGAGTGAGATGGTGAATAATGAGATGGTGAACGTAACAACACATTAGCACATAAGTACGAAAAGGACAACCTACTGAGGTGTTCTCTATTTGTTGACGTTGCGCCGCCTGTTATATCTATTTTGCCCATACACACATATTCTGTGAATATCGGTTGCTAGCAATATTCCCGAAATACAACCGTACATTTCTCGTTTCTCGCCAAATACTGATTTTCGGGTATTTTCCTCTTCAAAAAGGAACCGCACCTTTCCGGCGGTGAATATTCGCCGTACAACTCTGTCTTAGCACACACTCCTTGCTTCGTTCACATTCATACATACTCTTCTGTTATTCTAACTTCACATGGCCCGATTCAAGTATTTTATTCACTTGATCGTACCATGTCTTCCTTGGCATAATATATTATTTTCACACTCCTTTCTTTGTTCATTTGCTCTACATGCCCATACCATCTAAGCGTCCCTTTCTTGGTCGTATTCATTACGCTTACATGAGCTGCTTATTTTATATTAATTCAATGTGAAATAATATATAGATATTGTATTCATTCAATTTAATTTATTTGTGCACGCCAGGATTTTAACCCACTGTTTCTGGGTTCGTAGTCGAGCGTCAACCACTCGACCACTGAGGCCGCCAACAATGCTATTATTGCATGCCGTGGGCGTGCCTGGGAGGCAAAATGTTTTGATTAAACTGGCCACATCAGTTTTCTTTCCAATTCGGTATTACTAGGTTCCATTTCTACGGATTATCTGCTCAGTGCATAAGATATGCTGTCATATCAAGGAAAGGGAATAGAACATTCATCATTTAGGATTATTTTTCATCGAATATAATTATTTTTTGTCCAAAGGTGACCAACAATTTATCCTTTTTTTTAATAGAAAACTTACATTGCCACTTCATTTATCTTCACTCGGTATCCCCACAATCAGGGCATTGGCCCGTCACCATGTTGTTTTATCAGTCATCCTACGAACTTCTTGAGTGATGTGAGCTATCTCATCCATACACACATATTCTTTGAATGGTTGTCCTTATCATAAGCGTTGTTAGCTTCGAAATTGAAAAAAAGAACTCGCTATATTTTTTGATCGATTATTATAAGTAATGCATATATCGTGTCTTGTATTTTTATTATGTCTGTGGTTAAAATAAGTCATTTTAGTAATTTCATTCTTATTGCTATAGATATTATATGTGCTATAGATAATAGTGATAAAGAGCATAGTAGTGATATAATAAGAGTGATATATAGATAGAGTGCTATAGATATTTAAATTTACGAGATAAACATGTTTATATGCTAAGCGTAATCTTTTTAGTACCCAGATTATGGATTTCCCAAAAAACTCATCGCAAAATTAAAAACTTATTTGTCAATAATGTCGATTTGTGGTTGTTGCTAGGAGTACACATTTCTGTATTCGATGCTGAACTTGCAGAAAGATACAATATAATTACATCATTCTAACCAATATAATATTAAATATGTATACTTGACTGTCCTAATACGAGAAAATATTCTTGACTAACCAAGCATCATGCCGTTTCTCCGCAGAGGTAGGCAGAGAGGATGGACCGCCATACAACTCTGTCTTGGCATGCACTCGTTGCTTCATTCACACTCATACGCCGTATCATAATACTCTTCTGTTATTATGGCTCGTGACATTGTCCGAATCAATTATTTGATTCACTTGATCGTGTCATATCTTCCTCGGGCATCCCTGACTTCTTCTTCCATTCATTTTCGCCTTATATGTTCTTCACAAACTCCTTTCTTCGTTCATCCGCTCTACATGCCCAAACAATCTTAGCATTCCTTTTGCAATCCTTATCGTACTTGAGGTGAAATATCACAAAACTGCGCTATGTAAGTTCACTGTTACTAGTATTACTTATCATTACGCTTACATCGGCCTTGCATTCTTTCCGGATATCCACATTTTGAAAACGGTCATACATAGAGATACGCCTTAAGGATCTCATTTTTACATCATTCAGTCTACTTTTATCCTTCTTCTGCCAGTTCCATGTTCACTGCCATACATCAAGGCCAACCTTGTTTATATGCTTATACCAATATAAGCACTTCATTGTGGACTGCTTGCTTAGCTTCTTATGATGATTTTATTTTCCAAAATATTCATAGTTACAATGAAAATCTCGGTATAGGAATAGCAAATTTCACTTAATACTGGATCCACAAAAACAATAGCAGACTCCGAATGCTGCATTCTTTGTTACGAAACGGTCACCCAGCTCTCGTGTAAGATAAGCTGTGAATAGTAGAAAGTTGACTCACATATTTTCTGAAATTGGGGTACTCGCCAGTCGGCGATTAACTAAATTTGATTTCGAATTGTCATTTATTATCTACACTCTACAATTGTGGTACAAAATCGAAATTAGAATATTAAACGACGCTGAAAACCCGCCAAAGGCTACAAAAGTGCAAGTACGACCAAACACCAAACTGAAACACCCGGAAAAATTGAAATGAACGTTGCTGTTGCTGAGACAATGATAAAACAATTCAGTTAATCATTATAAACTACAGCTAGTCGATATTCCTGTCCCGGTTACAAGGAACCGGTTCCAAGTCGTTCACTGGAACCGTCAATATTATTTCTTCTAGGAAACGGTTGTTTTTGGAACCGGTACCTATTTTTCGCAAAAAAATGGCAAATATCCATTAATTGCTTTTTCACCGGTAAGGTGCGGTTGCGATTCTTTTTGGCAAAAAATTCTCCTAAAACCAGTATTTGGCGCGAAACGAAGAACCGGTTCCCACAGTTCTGGTGCTGTTAGTTCCGAGAATATCGCTAGCAACTTCCTTCCCCCCATGAAAAGAATCCTTTTTTAATAAAAAAATCTTTTTTGTGGAAATTTTCTGGCACCAAAAAGAAAAAAAAACTTCCAAAAAGAACTGCATAAATAGCAGGTTCTTCGCCAGTCACTGGTTACTGTAACTGCGGTGACACCCAATTTACGACATCACCATCACCATCACCAGAAAAGATGCGTCGTCTTTGTCAAAATTATTACTAACCTAAAAATTAATCAATTTCGCATCTCTACCTTCTTAATCGTTAAAATATATAAATATATAATTAATGATGAATATTTATCCTCGAATAAATTATTTCATTCAAAACTTTTCGATAATCTGTGTTCCGTAGTTACCTTGAGCCCTTAACACCCAAGAAGACGTGTTTTGAGTTCGGAATGACATTCAAAGATTCACCACTTTATAATAGGAAATAACAAAAGTAATCAATTAATCGCGTGGGAATATGTTGCTAACGTCACGCTTCTGCGCTCGGGTTTCTTAACCTGAGTTCTGAATATCTGTTCAGGGGTGCCAATTTAGTTCGCTAAATATTCAGTTTAACGTGATGCTTATCTTATTGCATAATATTTTGTTCATATTGTCATTCCTTTTGAACCGTATTAGTTTGCGAACTATTCAATTTAACGTGATAATTCTTTTCCGACGGCCCTACTGTTCAGGCGCTACATTTCATTACGCCACAGCGTTCTGTATTGCACAACATATTTTGTATCATATTGTCATTCCTTTTGAACCGTATTAGCTTACTAATTATTCAGTTTAACGTGATAATTCTTTTATTACGACCTTACTGTTCGGGTGCTACATTTTTCATTACGCCACAGCGTTCCGTATTGCATAATATTTTGTTTAGTATCGACATTCTTATTAAATCACATCGTTTTTGGATTAGTGAAATACATTCATTAATATGATATTATTCGAGGTCGCCTCTAGGCCTTCTTTGCCGCGCTACCACACGTGCGGGCACATATCACATCCTTTTTTCTCGTACATGGTTACATACACGGGATATCACGATTTGTTAGGGTCACTCATAGCCTCCGTGCGCCAGCTTGGTGTGAATCTACTTGATCATGCCAGTTCGGTCGGGCTAGGCACACCAAAAGGGTGCCACACGTTTCTTGTTCGTAACTGCGAACTCAAGAAACCCTCTCGTAACGAGAGCATGCGGCAGTTTGGCCAACTGTCCCTAAGACACCACGTCTTACAAGTCGAGCAGACTGCTAGCACCATCTCCTTATAAAATCGCACACACACACACACACACATAGCCTCCGTGCGCCAGCTTGGTGTGAATCTACTTGATCATGCCAGTTCGGTCGGGCTAGGTACACCAAAGGGTGCCACACGTTTCTTGTTCGTAACTGCGAACTCAAGAAACCCCTCTCGTAACGAACATGCGCCAGTCTAGCGGACTGCTCGCACCATACACATACACACACACACACATAGTAGTTACTCATAATACATTTTTCTTTGTACTTTTTATTTAATAAATTGGGTTTTTTATGCCGAAAGGCTTTTTCCCAGAATATGATGTTTTTTTTTCCTAAACTTGATCTAGTAACATTACCTTGATATACCAGCAATAACCTTTTTATTTTTTAGCTTCAGAATACACAAAATTGGGAGAGCGATTTACCCCTGAATCTTACTCTCTTTTGTACGACATAACACGTCGTACGCATACTATTTAACAATCTGTTAAAAAAATATTTATTAAAACAAATAACTTTGTTTTTTTTTTCACTTGATAAAAAAAGTACACAATTTTATAATTTTTATTACAATTATTATTACAATTATTACAATTTTACAAGTTTATAATACGAAGTTATATCGTTATTTTTGTCGCAAATAATATTATAATCGAAACAACAAAATTAATGGAAAAATTAGATAACACTTCACATAAATGTCTAACCGATGTATGTTTTATTTGAATAATAAAATGTCCATCGAAATAATAAAAATACAGGAGAAAAGAGGATTTGGGATTATAAAAATAATTAAAACATTTAATTGTCGGTGTTTTTTTAAAGCGTATTGGCGTTGTTTTTTTTAAATATACTCAATTTCAAACGTTAATCGTTCGGATTTGGAATAGGTTTTTTTCAAATGTGAAGGAATCTACTATGTTGTACCATCACTAGTCATACTCGTAGTGATAGGAAAATAAAATTGTTGCCATTTTGCAAAAGCTAATATAAAAACAAGTACTCAAATGTTTAATTCCCACATTTATTTTGTGTACTCAATAGCGAATACTTTTGAAATATTGTTAAGCCGTGTTTGCCTTCCTTCTCAGTTAGTATGACAATTACAATAACCAGGGAGAAATCACAAGGTAATTATTATTTTTATGTTTAGAAATACAAAGCGTAAACAAAACTAGCATCCCTTATTGGATTAGTAATCACTGTATAATGTATTTCTTAGGTAGGTACCTACTTAATTTATTAATAAGATCATTGAAACTTTGAAATCGTTGGATTTTTCAGTTTTTATTTATGGTTTTTTTACAAAACGAAACGGACGCGCGAAACCATATTGTGTTGAATTGTATTTTTTTCAATAAGATTAGAGTTTGTGTCTGTGTGGCTAGTTTCCCAGACCGGAGTAAGCTGTAAATCTCACGTGACCCCGGGAAATGCATCGTTCCGCATCCGCACGAACCATTGTGGGGTGAAATAGATAGGACTTAGAGGATATGGAGTATGGATACCAGCCGGGAGATCATCAAAATGTGCGGGTTTAGGACAAATAATACACTAATAAGATGGATTGTAGCTTGTAGCCCAGTGGTCCCAAGGGATGGGTTCAATGAGTCTACATATTTATTTTTAAACCTAACTAGAAAGAAAAAAAAACAACTAACCATCACGCCGTTTCACTGCAAATGTAGACAGAGAGGACGGACCGCCATACAAATCTGTCTTGGCACACACTCCTTGCTTCATTCATTTTCACACGAGTACATCGTCTTATATATACTCTTCACATGGCCCAATTCCAGTATTTGATTCACTTGATCGTGCAATGTCTACCTCGGGCGTCTATGACTTCTTCTTCCGTTCACTTTCGCATCATATATTATTTTCATAAACCTTTCTTCGTTCATTCGGTCTACATGCCCAAAACATCTAAGCATCCCTTACTTGATCCCTTTCATTACGCTTAAATCAGCCTTAAATTCTTTCCGAAAATCCACATTTTGAACAGGATCATAAATGGTTTTACCGCACATACGCCTCAGCGATCTCATTTCCACAGCATGCAGTCTACTTTCATCCTTCCTCTGCCAGTTCCATGCCTCAATGCCATACATCGGGGTTGGTATAAGCAATCCACTGTGGACTGCTAACCTACGTAAACTATATTTAGTATTATGGTTAACTGGTCCGTAAGGTAACTGCAAATTTTAACTTGTAAGTGTGATCTAATACTGATTTGAAAAAAAAAAACTATATTGCTATTTATATACCGAATCGGTTAGTAGCTGAGCGGACAAACGCATCGGATTCTCACCCGGCCGTCGTGGGTTCTATTTCTCTGCTGGCTCAGTCCTCCATCATTGCACAAGCAACATCTTTCGCTCATTATGACATTTGTGGGAATTTTCAAAATACTATCAGATTATTCGTGACCCCAAAATGTTTGCATTTCTTTAAAAAAACTAAAAATAAATAAGATCTTTTCGGCTCCTAGGTCCCAGATAGGCCAGTGAAATCATTTTCACTGTGGTGAGATAAAATTGACCTTACTTCAAGAACATGCTTACAACACATTTCAACACTTCACGTACTAGTAAGATTTTTAATAATAATAGCAATAACATTCCATTTATATAGCGCAGTTTGGTGATATTTCACCTCAAACTCGCGCAGGAGTAGAACTCCGCGCCGACAAAATAACAAGCAATGAACATTTCTTACAATATGACATAATAATAATGTTTGGATGTGTGTATAACGCCATTTTTGTGAAAAATAACCTCAAAGGCGCTAAACCGGCATAGATAATTTGGTTGCACAAGTACATACCTCCGCCAAAAAAACAATTGAAAGAGAACAAAGAACGAGATTTTTTTTACAGATTTTAAGAAACTATTTCTACGTTAAAATAAATAGTTGTGAAACGATTAGGATTTGATCATATTGTAAAAAAAAACAGTTTAGAAGTTCAACAGAATCCAAGGGATTGGAATATCTACTCTCGTAGAGATATCTTCAACGGGTATTCCTATGCTTGGTTATTCAACGAGTGGTAAAGGTTGTGGAAGCAGTTGAATATCTATCATTATGGGTGTTACTGAACTCTCACTTGAAATGGCCTGGACCCTCTTTTGGCGTTTTTTACAAGAAGCATGTTTATCAAGTTCTGATTTTCCGCACATCAATATAGTATCGCACGCGATGCACTTTCACTTATTTTTTCTGTCGTAAATAGGCCTCAGCCAAGTCTTAAAAAGGCTCGATATACCCAACCATTCCGGTTGAAACCTTTTTTATAAGCTGTTTGGAATCACTATTACCAGTATCTTAAGATGCCTCGGAATACACCCGCTTCCTTTTTTACTCATCACCAACATCTTCGTTGTCACTCATGATTAATTAATGGTAAAAAATAAAGAGAATTATATTTTATTCGTGCATAATAAATTCCAGAGCTCGAAGAACAACATAAATAGTAAAAAAAATATATTATTTGGATAATTTGTGAAAATCTCCCCAGGGGGGACAATTATTTAACATTACCAATAACAAATGCCACCACTGGGGAATTCATCATTTATTCCCCTGAAATAAAAAAAAAAAAAACAAAGTATTTAGGTTCTAATTTACCACAAGCCACCAAAGAGTGGTGACTAAAACCGTGTTGATGGTGTGTCCGTGTGCCCGAAGTAAGCTAATTTATTTTGGTAAAATTGATTCTTGAACAGCTGAAATCATATATTGGCTTGTCTTCATTCATTGGTCGAAAGGACCTATGTAAATCGGAGACAACCATTTTTTTGAATCGATGAAGATAAAACATCCAGGGATTATCTGTTCAGTGTTATTCCAAACACTCTAAATATAGAAATAAATTTAAAAATTGTCTTATGTACGTCATTACAAATTTAAAAAGAGTTTCATCTTCCTTTTCTTTTCTCACCTGCAAAGAAAATAAGTACATAATAAACAAATGAAACTTAAAAAAAATATGAACACACTTACGTAAATTCCTTCGGTATCAGTTCATATTCGGGAAACTCTCCAAACGCGCGCCCAGCATGTGAACACGATTGACATTCAATACATGAGAACGGGCTGCCTCCACGACTGGTTCTTGTGTCTAAAAGCTCGACTGTTGAACGATTTTCCGTCCTCTGTGTTTCCTCCCTCCTACAGCATGGTCCTCTTCTTCCTTTCTCTACCCCTTATAAAATACATTAACCAAACAGATACGGGAAAATCGAAGAGTAAACTCAAAAATAGCCAACTGTTTAATAAAGCTGACAACTATGGATATAATATACATTTATAAAAACCAACAAACGCATCTAACGCATCCCATGTAACCCGTCTCCCAGAAGGTAATAAAACTACCCGCATGTATTTTTGAAGGTTATTGTAAAGCCACCTCTGTCAGCAATAAAATCAAACCCAAAGTCTCAGATGTTTACTAAGATACTTAATAAACGTCCATCCCGGACACTTTTAGCATATATGCCATTGCTTTACTTAAAAATGTTCCAGTCTGAAGATGCCCGTCATAACGTGAAACCGGTCAGGTCTTGAATAAAAAATATTGGAATAAAGTGAAAAATTTGGTTTTATTAAGATAATTAAATTAATTCGTTGTCTGGACGGTAAGGAGTCGAAAGGTTCTATGTGAATTGGAGACATCCCTTCCTGCATAAATCACAATTCTAGGAATTATCTGTTCAGTGCTTTTAAGCAAGTAGTTATAATTAAATCATTTCCCTTGTGACTAGGTGTTTACGTAGATACGACTGTGAACTTTTCGATTTGAATTTGATGTTAAGTGAAACTATCAAATAAAAATATTTTAAAATCCCTACCTACCTACAATTTATTTTAGAAGACATTATTGTCAATTTGAAATGGGTAGATTAAAGCAGGTTCATTTTTTTTCTTGGCAAGTCAAGTTACGTCCCGTGATTTTTTCATGGGTAACAACTGGTAGAACACAATATTATATTGTAACGAAATCATATTTTTTGCTGTTTTTTTTGTTGTTCTTGGGATGAAAATATTACAATACGTGAAACTTATGAATTTATTAAAGTATTGTCATTAAATTCTACATTAACCATGGCCTCTCCGAGTTGGCTTGTGATTTCGCCATTTAATAATTTAGAGCGAGCTCGTCTTGTTGTATTTGTCAACATCAGACATTAATAATATGGCGCCGAACCAAACGGTGAAATGGCGAATCGCTCCCGGCAAAGATTTTAATGAGCATCCTCCTCAACCACAATACCATTTGAATACCACAATGCCGTCCCATTTCGGTGTTGGCTTTTCCCGCTCCCCCTTTGCTAGTAGCTACCTACTGGAAAATAATACTGCCAAAGAAATAGATCACTGTAATACATTTCATTCTTTCCAGTTCCATAGATAAACAACTGTTTTTAGAATGCTCCCTGGTGGAGAAAATGAGAATTAATATTGTAAATTTACATTATTTAAAGATCAAACTTTCGTCACAAGTCATCGATTTGCGCCATTTTTTTACAATTAAAAGGTTTCCGTTTAACACCGATTCTTGGCTCGTTTCGGCGTTTTATAAAGCTGTGGTCAGCCGTCAAACATAATGATAATGCTGTTATACTTGTCAACTGGTCACGATTTGATGACAAGCTGAAGCGGGCCTAGAATCAGTGTTTAACGGGGACACTACAAATGCCAAAAAAGCAAAATGGCGCTAATCGATAATTTGTATCGCTAACCTAACCTAACCCAAGCTCGGGGTGTTTCAAAACATCGCATTAGATGACCATCAAATCGACGATCTGCGCCATTTTCAATATTTTGGCATTTGAACGGTCTCCGTTAAACGTCGATTCCCGGCTCCTTTCAGTTTTTGATGACAGTGTGATCAGCTGACAAGCATAACAGTTATGCATGACAGCTGATTACAGTTTGATCAAAAGCTGAAATGGGCCGAGAATCAACGTTTAATTTGGACCATTTAATGGCGTTGGATGTCGATTTTATGATCAATTTGAAAGTTAAATACCAACGATTTCAAAAAATAAAATAAAAAAAAACAGTGTTAGCAGCTGAGTCGACAAACGCGTCAGATTTCCACCCGGGCGTCGTGGGTTCAATTCCTCTGCTAGCTAAGTCCTCCATCATTGCACAAGCAACATTTCCGCTTATTATTATGGCAGTAGGAGTTTTTCAAATATTGTCAGGTTATCCGTAACCCGGGAATGTTTGTATTAAACAAAACAAAAAAAAAATGTTATCCATTTACTCCCTCGACAAGCCCGTTGTTACTTGTTTTTCCGGCGGGCTGCGCGCCGCCCAGTTCTGTCTTCTGCGCTGCTTCTTATTAGTGACATCCGTGTGTAATTAGAATTGTGCTCGTGGAGTGAGGTAAGTACTTGTATTCAACACAATTCGTCATGTTACAATTTTGTTGTGGTATTTCGTGTTTGATTGATATCAATCACTATTCACGATTTGATCGCCGAACACGGATAAAGCCAATTTAAGCAACGTTTCAATTCCGAGTAGTGGTCTTTCACCAGAGTCAGCCCAGCGCGCACGGGTGACTTTTGTCACGGCAACAGTTTCGTCACCATCTCCAAATCTATTGGAGTGTATGGAGATTCGCGTACGCAGCGACGTGACATCAGGGTGACTTTTAAGTTCCACTGGCCGGCGACTTTTGAGTGATGAAACCGTGTCTTTAGAGAGTACTTTTGTAAAAGCGCTCACGCACGGGTGACAAAATGTCATTCGGTGACTCTTCCGCGTGTTCGAAATCCATTGCCGGAATGAAAGGGTCACTCACCGTGTGCGTGCTCGATTGGAAGACAGTGACAGTGACAGTGAAGAAACTGTTGCCGTGACGAAAGTCACCAGTACGCGCCTGGCCTTAAACGTAGGGTTTCTACAATTTTGATACGTGCCGCAAATGAGCTTTATTATTTTGAATGAATGGATTGTGAAACAGCGCCGGGATTTTAGCTGTTGAGGATCTTAACCACTTGACCGCGGAGGCCGTCAATATTATCTGATTTAATTTTAAATTGCAATTTTTCATTACAGGAAAGTGGAGAGTTGTAACCTATTAAGATAAATATGTACCGTCAGGGGGTAATAAATTACGGAGGTTAATAAAATCGACCTTTTTATGTATAGTGCTAGCGAAAATGTGATATTTCAGCAAAGTTGAGGATGGCAAATAGCGGTCTTTCCTTGTATAAAAATGTTTCATAAGGCGGTGGAGTTGCATGGTTCAGAGATTACAACCTTTTTAATTTGGAATCTTTTCTATATTACGCTACACAAGATATGTGTTATACAGAGCTAGCGGATCTACTGTTTTACCCGTTGGGGTGTTAAAATACATTTGAATCCACCATACGTTCAAACTGTGCAAAAGAACATAAGCGCCATCTCTGAAGGGGTGCCGTAAAAATAAAGATCTTATATAAATTTCCTAAATCATATAAAAATTTCCCACAACATGGGATAATTATATATTTTTATTGCGCTGGCAACATCACTGTGCATTGAACAATTAGCGAAAATGAATGGAAAAAAGTTTTTTTGTGACGGAATTTTTTTACGAATTACATAAAAGTGATTTTGACATAAAGTTTGTTTTTCTGTGGTGTGTCGTACGTTAAAATCGATGCGATCCAAAGTTTACAACCAATTGGCATGCTCGTTTTTTCTTCCTGGCAGTCGAAATGAACTATTAGAGATGGTACAATATATTAATTTTTGAAAGACAAATTTAATTTTTGAAAAAATCATGCTTCGTTCAAGACTCTGATAAGAGAACACTGTTCATTATATTATGTATCTATCTTAACCTCTGGAATGCCAGATTTTCGCGAAGTCGAAGAGTCGAATGTCGTACGCAATAAATTTTATATCGTAAATAATAAATTTTCAATGATGGTCAAACTTCACGTCAAAAATGTCAACAACACAGTCATTGTCAAGTTTCAATCTGTCATTACTTTAGCATGAGAAAAGACATGCAATGATCACGCGATTCAAACAACACCAACATCAGCGCCCTTGAGGTGATTTTTCACAAAAACGGCGCCATTCAAATTATACAAATATTATTATTATTATCAGCGGAAAATATCACAAAAGTTTCAATAATAATAAAAAAATAAAAATAATTTGCGGAAAATAATCAACCTTCCGAATTTCTCCATTTTCTAGTAGTTTCTAATTATTCCGACAGAGAGAGACTGACAGGAGACATTCATTGTTTTAAAGGAGATGAATTTTCCCGTCTTCCCTGACTTGCTCTGTTTAGGGGCGCGTAATATAAAACGCACAACCTTGAGCGCCTCACGACTGACATTTTGTTGTATGGAAAGGTTTCTCGGGTTTTTTTCCCACACAAAAAGTCGAATTTGAAAAAATGACTTCTTTTAAGGACAATCGCGAAAACCGTAACTGGTAACATAGACATAAATAATACAAGACGTCATATTCATACAAATCTTACGAAAAATGTAGCACCACTAATGTTGCACTACTAAATGTTTCACCTGCGTATGAAAAGGATAGCCATTCAAATAATATGTGTGTGCGGAAGAGATAGCTATATGAAGCGTGTTTCGAAGGTATGTCTCGTTGACTTGGTTTAGTGCAACCAGGCGCGTTGTCTAAAACTGGTAGACGTAACTTTTATAATAATGATGTATTTTGGAGGATTTGCAGTGATATCGCGATTAAATACGTTCTATAAAAGACAGTGATAAAGTGACACATGGAATAAAAAAATATAACACAAAAAATTTCAAAGTAAAAAAATAATTGAATACGTTGGTATGGGTGAATTTTAATTTTATGTGATATTTTTAATATTTTGTTGTTTTAGTTTTTATTTTTTAGTGATAACTGTTGGCGTTCAGGAAAATTATGTATTTTTTATGAATAGTTATAGGGTATGTTGTGAGGTTGAATATAGTGGGGAGGGGAAGGAGATAGGGAAGAGAAACCTGACTATTCAGATCCGATCATCAAACACGGCTTAATTCAGTATCTACCACTCTAGAATATGAAATTACTATACTACCTGCAATACATTAAAAAAAAACCACTTTACTTGAGTTTATTCATGTTTGCGTTAAATAAATTAGTAATTTACACAAAAAAATGCCAGCAACCAAACGAGATGTTTTGATATTCGATCATCATAGTGACAAACGGAAAATTGTACTGATTCGCGGCGCGGGGAGTTCTGATAACGCTAGGAAAATATAAACGAAGGTAGAAAATACCATATACTTGACTAGGTAGCCTCCCAAAAAGGCGTCAGAAAAGAGGTTTTAAAAATCAACCACAAAGTAACAAAACACATGGGGTCTCATATTTTTTAAGATTTAAAAATCTGCTTTCCTGTGACGTGCCTTTTTGTCAGATTTTGTTCAGTTCTGCTCCGCCGAGCCGTAGTCTGTAGCGGACAGATAACCTGGCCAGCTCCACGGATGACGGAACAGCCGTAAAATATTACATTGTTCGCGCGCGAAATTTGACAGCGTGGCAACATTCTCCGAATTCAAATTTGGAAAGTTATCTTTTTTTCGGCACTCAGTTGTTTTGTCCACCGTATTTTCGGCGCGGTCAAAAATAATAGTCAGGTAAGGACTTTGGGGTAAAAAATATTTCTCCGAAAAGTAATTTAGATATTCACCGGTACCTATTCAACAACCTGTTATTTTATCTTCTAGCGTAGTCAGAAACATAGGAGTAGAAAAAATGTGTTGCAATAGTTTAATTTTTTTTTTAAAATGGAAACACAAAGATGGTTCAAAAGAAAAAAAGTGGCACCTTAAAGCAGCACTGTTGCTCAAATGTATTTTTTTTTTTAATAATGAATACCGCACACGAGTCCCAATTGCCCTCAATCGCGTAGAGCCATTTGGACTATGACATCCCCATTTCGGGTATGTTGTGAGGCTGAAGGCAGTGGGGAGGGGAAGGAGATGGGAAAGTGAATGGTGGGAAGTACCTAGTTATTCAGATCTGATCACAAACACGGCTAAAGCCATTTCAATCAAGCAACGTTTCAATTCTGAATGGCGGTCTTTCACCAGGACGATACTTAGAGTATCCATCTACCAATATTTTTCGAATGATAAGTATATCCCTTCAGCACCGTTGGATAGTCGGGGAGGCTCGCTAAACAGATCGCTTTTACGCCTCGTTCTCGTGTTCAACAGCTCGGCGGTGGAATGATTTTCCGGCCTCTGTGTTTCCTCTCTCCTACAACATTAAATTCTTTAAGACCCAGGTTCATTCCTTCCTTTTCCCGAAAAGACGCTCCACACAGCATTTACAAATATGACATAGGCCCTGAGGGAAATTATTCCCCCTCGGGACTAATGAGTTAATGTAAAAAAACACGGTGTAGTATCACAAAAAGTGATATTTTCCAAAAGGAGATGATTCTACATCATATTCTAAGGTAATCAAACATTTTTCAAAATGTTTTGTAAGGTAGATAATTGCGAAAAAATGAGTTTTTTGTTTCTTAAAATAAAGATATCAAAAAGCCCAATTTTGATATTAAATAAAAACAAATTCCAAACATAAAAACGCGCAAAATTAAAATTAAAACGTTAAAATATTGAGTTAAGCCGTTTTTCCTGTCAAATGTTAAACTGGTAAATCTGGAAGCCAAACATAACCTCACACTTGAATACACTTCAATTTGTTTCAAAATCGGTGTTGCCATAGTTATGATAAAAAAAAATTCCACGTTTTTAAATTTGTACATTTGATTGTCAAACAATATTGTGTATATATTTGAGGTGGTTGATGGCTCAGTGGATAAAATTTTCGACCAGCAGAGGGGTCGGTTAGATTTCGATGTGTTACTAATATTTATTATGATAATAATAATAACAGTGAACTTATATAGCACAGTTTTGTGATATTTCACCTCAAGTCCGCTTCATACTAAATTAATTATGCTAATAAGACTAACTAACAAGGAGAAAATAATATTTAATATGTATACAAATTAAGAATCATGATCGTTATCATAAATCATGAGAGAATAAGGTTCAGATATGGGTATAAAATAGTGCAAGTGTACATCAACAGATTAAGAAAACAACAGAGTATGAATTCCTATCAACAAATTTGTTGAATAAAAGAAAAATAAATTAGATTGAGGACCGTTAATATTTTGGTACTTAAAACATTAATATTCAAGTATTATAAGTAAACGATTCTAAAAATGCAAACAGCGTAAATACAACAAGTAACAAAAGAACAATAAATATTGTATGACAATGAGTACATGGTTTTCAGTAGATAGTGAGGACATTGAGTTGTAATGCTAGAAGTAAGGAGAAAACCGAAACAAAGCAAATTAGGGACGTTTTTAAAGAAATTAAATTTTAATAAGTTACGTTTTGTATGTAGGATTTAAAAAAAAAGATTTTTAGACCCGTTTGAACTATGCTAGGTTCTGTATGTTGGTCATTATGCTCGTTATTACTATAAAAATCGTAAGGGTATATGTATTTCATAGCTAGGCTTCAGTGCGCAAACTGCACAAGGGTAAGCGGAATACCAGCATAACGTGTATTATCCTCTCTTATATATTTTGTCATTTATCACATTATTCTTATTATTATCTCATATATTATGTTACGCTACATCTTATTTTATATTCGTGTAACTCCTTTGGATATACCTTATTTTATTATTTATGTGGGGTGTAAATAGGCACTTTCAGTTTCTTTGTTATACCTTAACCTATTCTATATACAAGATTTAGGTACATGCATCTGTGTTATTATCTTCTATACTATTTTGTTACACTAAATTGATTATTGTATTTGGCTAAATTCATTTCTTCTGTACCACTATCATTCATTCATTGTTTGGTGAATAACTGTGTTTTTGAGATCTTTTAAAATAAAAAAAAACAAATACACCTCTTCTGCGGTATATTATCATTTCGTTATGATTGCTTAATTCCGCCTATCTGTCATATCTAAAGTCATCGTAATTCATGCATTAAACTATGTTATTTACCATATTAATATTATTTATGATTTAGGTCTAAATATGATATAATATCATTACGGCACCTGTAAAGAAATACCCAAATTAGAGCACTAAATGCTTTAATTTAAATTTTAAAGCAACGCCATAAAAAAAATTACACCGCCAAATTGCTCGCGAGTAATCCAATTAAAACCATTAGAGAAGTCCTACCACGGTACAAATAAAACGTATTATTGTAGGTATTCCCACGGAGGTAACAAGTTCCTACATGGTTGGTGGGATGTAAAACTAAACTCGTTCCAACGTTACATGGTTGGACGCTAAATGGAAACCGAGTACAAATGGAAAACTTATGTCTTAAAATCTAAACTCTTTACACAACGTTAATGGTCAGCACTCAAGAATGACGCTAAATGTCACTTTGCGCCTCGGTTGGGCTAAAATAAATACATAGCAATACATTAACTCATATTTATAAATAGAAATATATTTTTTTAACCACTTGAAAATTTAATTTTATGTCTACCGGTTTGGTACCTTCCATCATCAGGACAAATAAATTAATCTTTAGAAAATTTTCTATGGGTAGTTAGAAAAATGATTCAGGTTTCCAGTGAATACTGAACTTTAACTGTAATCCTTTAAATTCTATGAAAAACCTACAAAAATATCACTCGCACGTTTCTCCACTTTGAAAACATAATATGATAGATTTAGACCCCCATTATCGTGCAAACTCCATCTTATACTCCCCTCGCCTCGGTGAGTGGGCTAAAATAAATATTACTAAAATCTTAAAAAACACAGTATACAAAACTTCACCAGAAGCATTTGTAAAGGCAGTTCACTCACCGCTCACCGGATAGAAAAGATAATCTCCTCATGAATGTTGACACTGGAAAAGGCAAATTTAATATTCCCTGCCACTGTTTAAGATTTCTACAATACGCACTTTCAAAATTACGCGCGAAGTTCAGCTAATCGCACCGCCGCAAGCGCTCCACCAACCGTCCTACTACAACGTGTAAAAAGCAGTAAATACATATGTCCAAACGCCGCCAACGTCAGGGTAGATTATTCTATGTTGACTAGACTACACAAAATATATATGACCGGTCGGTAGCTGGTTAAACAGGCCGAGGGGATAAACGTGCCGGATTCCCACTTGAGTGTCGTGGGTTTAATTCTTCTGATGGCTAAGTGCTCCATGATTGCACAAGTAACATTTTCTGCTTATTATGATGGTAGTAAGAGTTTTAAAATATTGTCAAGGTAAAAAACGTATGTTGTGAGCTGTGTGCGCGTTCAAGTGGCTCGTTGTGTGAGTATTCTTGTAAATGTATAAGCCGTGCTTTTACAGAACAAATAAAATAGCAATCAGTGACATCTGTTGGTACTCTATCTCTATTATCAATTAATCCGATGATTTTCCTACTGCCTACCCAGATCAAAAACTCTGTGCACTTACTGGGATCGTCAATTTAGATAAGACTTTTTGACTCGGACTCAGAAATATGGGATTGATAAAAATGACGGTGTCTAGAAGATTTCGGGAGCTCAATTGGCAGGGACGTCAATCCTGAATAGACTAGAGGATCCTACTTCAAGTCTTGCTTATAACCAAATCTTTTTATTTTTTGTGTTTTATTCTGTTTTACATTTCGTTGAAGATTATTTTTATTGTTTCAATTATTGATATTAACAAATCATAACGCTTTGATTAGTTTATTCGAATTTAAACAATTATTATTCCGTTAAAATTTTCTAAAAAAAATACCTAAATTCATTGTCTCTATTTCATAACGTCTATCCTTTAAAAAAATAAGGGTTAATTCTGTATTACGATTCACACAACATACGTCGGTACATCTTATTTACGGACGGGTGCATCAACCAACTCTACTACCTTACCATTTTCGTATTGCGAGGTTTTTTTTTAACAATAACATATTATTTCGTGAAAATCATTTAAAACTGGTTCAACTTTTTTCTGTGAAAGGCAACTATCCTTGAGCCGATATTCGAACCTGAATCAAATTGCAAACTCATAGTGTTAACGAATATTACAATTGGTTTCTGGACACCGTGTACAACGGCAATAGGCAGCGCCATTAAAGTAACGTAGGATTAAAAGCTCTCCTCGATGAAACAATGAAAAACACCTTTTTATAATTTATCTAAGTTTTTTAATTGATATAAATGGTTCGGACCAAGCTTTTGGCGTATTTTTATATTTATAAATAGAACATATATACTTTGTTTTTAACCACTTTTTTATTTAATATTTTGTCTACCGGTTTCGGAAGTACCCTTCCATCATCAGGAATATATTTTTATATTCTTTCTTATGTTCAGTATCACAAAAACCGCCTGTAAAAGACCCATACACTGACAGCCAAGATGGCCGCCAATTTTATAAAAATAATATAAAGCCTTTGCGTATTCCGCTAGATGACATAATGAAAAACTATTATTATGTAGATTACATCTCCAGACCTAAATACGTACATTTATTTAATTTCAATAAAACGGAAATAAATCTAGATTGTATTTCCTAACCTACGCGCGTACCACAGTTTTGCTTCAACACAAAGGAAAATCATTAAAAATCGACGTCGATTCCAAACCTAGACATAAACGAAAAGCTTGCTTCAATTATCTAGTGAAAATTCATTTATAAAACCTTAACAGAATAATGCATATTACATTTCAGCAAACAAGAAGCTGTAGATAAAAACAATTATTCCAACATGAAACTCAAGTAGGCAAGAAAAAAAAAGAGCCTAACATCCTCCGGCTAGCTAGCACTAGAAGACCGAGATACTATCGAGTTACTGAAGAGATAAACCTTTAGACACGTATTGTGAGCGCCTGCGAGTGCCCGAAGTGAGCAAAAAAATCTTACTTCTGGGTGAAAATGATCAAACATTTTCAATTTTCGAAATTCTTACTTGAAAATAAAACCAACTTACAACATCGATATGTATGGGGCTTCGGCCTAAAGTCTAACAAATTAACTAACCATCACGCCCCTTTCTCGCAGGGATAGGCAGAGAGGATAGATCGCCACACAACTTTGTCTTGGCACACACTCCTTACTTCATTCACATTCATACATCGTTTTATACATACTTTACTGTTATTCTGACTCTTGCCATGGCCTAACTCAAGTATTCAATACACCTTATCGTGTCATGTCTCCTTCGGGCGTCCCTAACTTCTTCTACCAATCACTTTCGCGTCACATATTCTTCTCTCACTCCTTTCTTCGTTTATCTAAAAATTAAAATAAATTATAATTATAATTTAAAGTTAAAAACTGTGTCTATTTAATGGAACCTGCCAGGTAAGTATATTTTCTCTTTAAACTTGGAATTAATATCAACTAGAAAAAAAAATCTGTACAGCGCCCTCGAGGTGATTTTTCACACAAAAATGGCGCTATGCAAATCATCCAAATATTTTTATTATTATCTGTTTTATATGCCTAAATGATCTAATCGTCACTTTCTTAATTCTATTCATAGAGCTTACATCAGCCTTGCATTCTTTCCAGATATCCACATTTTTAACACAATTATACATTTTTTACTTCACATACTCCTCAGAGATCACATTTCTACAGCATACAATAGGCAACATACTTTCAGATTGTTCAGTTTCGTGCCCAAGCCCACACCTTTTAATTTGTGCATACAATTATTCACGTACAGATTGAATAACCACGGTGGAATTACACAGCCTTGCTTAACACCTTTTCTGATATTTATCAAATCAATTCGTAAAATGACCGTTCACTTTAACATAAATTTGCAATGCATCCCTCGTACAAAGACCCAATTGCTTATATGACTTTTTTACAAAAATATAATTTGCATAATAAAATTCACTAACTTAAAAAATATAATACAGTGAAAAATAAAATGTTTTTGATAATTATGTTTTATTTGTTTGGCCGCCATATCATTATTGTTGTATGCATCAGGTGTCAATTACCTAGGCACAATGTTACGCGTAGTGCAGCGTTTGTGTATTATACTGTTAATTACAATATTATAATGTATGCTGTGAACATATTAATATTGAAATATTTACAGTCATCTCTCTATTTGATAATACTTTTAACATGTTTATGTAAATATTTTGTTTATGTTCCTAATAAAATAAAATAAATATAAAATTCGCGCCAACTCCATACATATACACGGAGTACATTTTTTATAGTTTTTTCTATGAAAATTTCCTATCCAAGAGGCCAAAGATCTTTTGTAAACTGGTGAAATCAGAATTATTTCAAATCGATATAGATCGCACTTCTAGTAGTTATCTGTTCAGGGTATCATGTCTATCTACGCGGCGAGGCAGGAACTTTATTCCATGTAGGTACTAAAGGACGGGCTAGCAACTAGCGACGATATAGATGTACACACAATGTACGAGAGAAAACGAATTTATTAATTTAATTTTTCGCCCCACTGTGGTTAGGAGTGGCAGAGTGCTGGATTTTCTAAAACCTTACAACTGTTTAACCCTTCGGATACTTTTCTTTCAAGTGATTATTTATTAATAATTCAAATAATTTTAATAATATCAACAATTTTTTTTTTTCAAAAACATACATTAAATAAAATAAGTTAGGTTACAACCAAGCTTAGAGCTTATTCACACAGGGCGGTCACACCTGAGATTCTCGGCGGTCGCTCGGGGCCAACCGCTCGGTTTCAGAACCGCGCGGTTGCGTGTGAATACCAGTACGAAGCTCCATATACCTCGACAACCGAGCGGTTCTAACCGCGCGGTTCAACCGCTCTGTGTGAAACAATACTTCAATACTTCGAGTCACTCGGTAACCGCTCGATTCCCGCATATTAAGATTCCCATCTCCTTCTTCCTACTACCTTCAGCCTCACAACCTATCCCGATTGGGGATGCCATAGTCTCACCGGCTCTAGACGTTTAGAAGTAATTGGAACTTTTGTCCGATATTAACTATAAAAAAATATTAAAATATTTTTTTTATAGTATTTTTTCGCCCCCCTACCACGTTTAGAATATCTATGAGTTTTGTTTGAATTAAAATAAAATTTTAACCAACAATTTTGATGAATTTAAAATATAGATTTTGCTAGAAAATATATTTATGTCGGGGTAGCATATCTGTACTTTCGTTTTTTTTTTACTATTTGCACTTTAGATCTTCGATTTAATCTAAGATTTTGAAATATTTTAGCAAGAATTTTCGTCGTTGGGTGAAAGATTTTTAAGGCATTAAATATCCGATTTTTATATGTTAATTAAAATGTATTATTATTATATACCAGATGGTAGTTCTACAGCCACCGGAAGGGTTTGCATGTTTACTTTTAGTATTGCTGTCGGGTAAACATGATAATAATATTATACAAACGTGTTTTAACCTATCACGTGTTTTTTTGTTAATTCGTGTTTTTCCGTTAGAATTTAACGGAAAAGTGTTTCCCTAAGGCTACCCTCCGTTATTAGATTACGATGATGCAGGGCTTTTGAAATCTGAAACTAAATCTAATCAACTGTGAAGTACAAGCTTTGCAAGTGAGTGCATAGAAAAAACCAAATATATACATTTAAAAGAACACGGTTGACATTCAATACATGAGAACGGGTCGCTTTTACGACTTGTTCTTATGTTCAACAGCTCGGCTATGGAATGATTTGCTGGCCTCTGTGTTTCCTCCCTCCTTCAACATGGGCCTCTTCAAGACCCAAGTTCACTCCTTCCTTTCCTCAAAAAAACCCTCCACACAGCATCCCCAAAGATGACATAGGCTCTGAGGGAAATTGTTTTCCTCAAGGCCTCCTGTGTAGAGTTATTGTAAAAAAAATAAAAAAAATCAAGGGTTCAATAAGTGTAGTAGTATGCTAATATTTTCTATGTGTAGGAAAGCAATAATCACCATATTTTACTATTAGAAGATATTTTTTACAGCGAATACCGCACGAGAGTCCCGACTACTCCCAACCATCTGGATCCAGTGGGACTATGGCATCCGCGATTGGGGTATGTCGTGCGGCTAGGGGGAAATTTCGCCACCTCTGAATAAACTATCGATTAGCGCTGCTCGTCAAGTAGCGTATATGTATATCTGTTTCTCCACCGCTGAGTAACGAAATGCCAATGAAATGCATGTTTGTGCAGTCATTTTATTCCGATGATTTACGTTACTTGACGAGTAGTTACTCAATAGTTTACTCAAAGGTTGTAAAATACCCTCTTAAGGTTGTAGGGAAGGGAAGGAGCTGTGAAAGAGGAAGGTTGGAAAGTCACCAAGTAAGGCTAATCGATCTCAAGCAACGTTTCGATTCTGAATTGTGGTCTATCACTAGGGCGATACGAAGAGTACCTACCACTCTGGGACGAGCCGCAAATATACTATATATTATTTTATATGAATTAAATGTGAAATAACACATATTCATAAAAAATACACACTGGAATTTGAACCCATAACCTCTGGATTCATAGTTGAAGATCTTAACTACTCGACCACGGAGGCTGTCAAATTTTTAGGTATGATATGGTAAACTACATCATAGGATCATATTTAAATTAAATAAAAAAAATGAATACAACTGGTTTAAATATTAAGTTTCCTCCGAAATCTAAATAACCACGTACAACAAGCAAAATAATTCTTGTTTCAAAATGCATCTACTGTTATTTTGAAATTTACAAGCTCCTCAGCTCAAAATAGCCACATTAATCATGAAATTCAAGACATCAAAAAATGCGCAGTTACTATTGCTTTGTTTCATTTATCATTACTTTGATTTAGTTTCGTTATTTTAATAACTGTAAAGAATCGTAGATAAGACCATATCTATTATTCTTACAATAAAACTACCTGAAATTTCCGTCGATTTAAAAATATACGTAATAATATTTACAGTTAAATTATGATCCCAATCATACACAATCATGGGGAAATCTTGCAAGGCATTTTCCCTCTACACAATCATCCTCCATCACTCTCTATCTTCTTTCTCCTCCGCTGCTGTCTACTTACTCCTTATTTTCCCTCTTTTCTCCACTCTCCGCTGCGAAGGAGGAAATAATTGGGTGGGCCCTGTCAGATGCTATCTGCCCGACACGCTAGGGTTAACTGCTGCCGGGAGTGTGTTCGCGACGGAATCGTGCTACGGTTTTATTTTTAAAAGTAATACGAGAATATCATGAAGGTTCTGGATAAATTCATATAATGTTTCATACGTTTTCTGAGATAGGCGCTAACAAAACCTTCGTCATGCTATTTAAAAAAAAATTACAAAGCAAATGTTTTCTCCGCACCTTCTCATAGGCTTTAAAATGTTTCTTTAGATTCCAAGATGACATGCCAGTACAGAGGCGTTCCACAAAGGCACATAAGTACTGCCTACCCTGTTGCACTCGCATAAAAGTGTATATAATATTGTATTAAACAACATTGCGAAAAATAAATTTCCACTTTCAAAAAGATGCGCGAAATTTAACTAATCGCACCACCGCGCGCGCCCCACCGATCTTCCTAATATAACGTGTAAAAAGCAGTAACTACCGCCAACGTCAGACTAGATTATTCTGTGTTCACTAGACTACACAAAATATGTATGCTGTGAGCTGTCGCCCATTCAAGTGGCTCGTTTGTGTTGGTATCTTTGTTAGTGTCTAAGGCAGTGCTTTAGCAGAACAAATCCAATAGCAATCAGTAAAAAAAAAGTTGGTATCGATCTCTATTACCAAATAATCCGCTGTTTTTACTACTGCCTACCCTGATCAAAAACTCTGTGCACGCCATTGTGCCAGTGTTACCGTAATATTCAAGTTAGTTTCACTTTTATCTAAGGAATTTATGTTTATGTTAATACCGCACAAGAGTCCCAACTGCTCCCAACCATCTGAAGACAGTGAGAGGCCAAAGGCAATGAGGAAGTATCTGACTATTCAGATCTGGTTGCGAAACACGGTTAAACCCATTTCAAACAACATTTCGATTTCGAATGGTGGCCTTTCACCAGGGCGGTACTGAAAGTAACTTCCACTCTGTTATTGCACATTACAAAAAACTGTTCTCGCTAATATATTTCTTTTCATTAAATCCACACAGGATACTTTGAGGGAAATAAATTATGTCATCTATGGGAATGTTGTGTGAAGGGTCTTTTTGGGGAAAATAAGGAGTGAACCTGGGTCTTGAAGAGACCCATGCTAAAGGAGGGAGGAAACACAGAGGCCGGGAAATCGATCCACAGCTGAGGTATTGAACATTAGAACGAATCGTAAAAGCGATCCATTCTCATATATTGAATGTCAACCGTGTAAAAATGTTGGGCACGCGTTTGGCGAGTTTCCGGACTATGCACCGGTTCCGAAGGGATCAATGACGCAAGTTCCTCGGAGCATCTTCCATTGAAATACCTGTAGAACAAATACAGCATTCCCACCTGACATCTGTGCTCCAAAGATTGCAATCCATTTTATAAGATAGAAAAAAACAGATTCAAGGGTTTTTCCAGGTATTAATGGGCTCCAGACCAGAGGTGGCTGCTAAATTTAACCGTGGGACGCACTTACGATTTATATATTTATTACATGCATTTAAACCTAAAAAAATATTCTTCTGTTAAATATTTAGCGGCTACCGTTTGTCGCGTGTTTCTTAGCTTTCTATGAAATATTTTATGGTTACGCGGTAAATTAATTATTAAAGTATTTCATGACGTGTTTGAAGAAGATTTTATTTGAAATAGCTGTAAAAAAATATTGTTCAAGTACAGGTAACAATAGGTAGCAGCGATTGCCATTTTGAGTACGACTGGAAGGTTATGGATAAATAATATCATCTTAATCATTCATTGGTCATTTGCTTAAGTACAGCTAACACTAGGTAACATCGATTGCCATCTTGGGTACGACTGGAAGGTTAGCATAAATAATATCATCTTAATCATTCATTGGTCATTTGCTTAAGTACAGCTAACAATAGATAACATCGATTGCCATCTTGGGTACGACTGAAAGGTTATGCATAAATAATATCATCTTTATCATTCATTGATCATTTGCTTAAGTACAGCTAACAATAGGTAACATCGATTGGCATCTTGGGTACGACTGGAAGGTTATGCATAAATAATATCATTTATTGGTCATTTTCTCAAGTACAGCTAATAATAGATAACATCGATTGCCATCTTGGGTACGACTGGAAGGTTATGCATAAATAATATCATTTTTGGTCATTTGCTCAAGTACAGCTAACAATAGGTAACATCGATTGCCATCTTGGGTACAACTGGAAAGTTATGCATAAATAATATCATCTTAATCATTCATTGGTCATCTTATTTAAGTTTTTTTTATTAAGCTTATATGTTGTTTGAGTTTATATAAATAAACATCACAACGTAAAAATAAAAAAAAACGATTTCTGTTTTTTGTCGGGACGTAGTCTACGCGGGCAAAGGACAATGTAATCCCGAGTCTTAGTGACAAGGGTTGCCGTCAGATGGCAGCGCTCGACTGTGGGGTCGACACGGAAACGACGGCCAAATGTTAAACAACGCTTTTATTTCTTTCGCAGTTATTCTTACAATGTGTGGGACAGGGGGTGGTACTGGCTGTGGTCTGTGGATAGCACCCAACCTAACTATCTACCAATGATGAACAATATTATTATCTTATCTTAGGCCTTCATGATACATCAATGTGTCCGGGGTGATTTTAGAACCCCCCTTTGGAATGGGAGTGTTAAATAAAATGTTGTGCAACTGGTAGCTTACAGTATTGTTTTTACCCCTACTGAGCAGTTCCTAGAATTTCTTAAATTTTTTATATCCTCATAATTGTGACATGAATAATTCTCTGTCTTCCTTCATAACAACGTCTGGAAATTCTTACAATTTCATTATTACCTATATCGTCGCTGGAAAATAAAAAGCCCTTAAGTGAAACTTTGGTCAAAAATGAGATAAATATGCGGTTTTGACCAGTATTTTTTTCTGCTTCGACGTTCTGACTCTCGTTTGATTCTGAAGATTTTTGTGGCCCTTCAGCCATCTAAAATATATTTACCATTTGTGAGAAGGCTTGACTGAAACAACACAAGTTTGGGACTTTTTTTTGGTTTTTGTCACTTCAAGTAACTCAGTGACAGCATTGACTTTTTTTTTCAAAATCCAACCAGGTATTGAACACCTATGAATTTTATTGTAAAACAAAAAAATCTTTATGGTGCTCTGGTGTAAAATGGCGTTTCAGCCCTTTTGCCTTTCCGGCGATGATATATTTCTCTGTATTCCTACTTAACGGTACCTCGAATTTCTTATACTTTCATTGTTACCTGTAAATGTCTTTCAATTACTTCTTAACAGCACCTCGTACTTTTTATAATTTCATTGTTACTTAAATATTTATTTGTGTTTTTGTGTTCCTACATACTCCTCTCAATACATTTAATTGTACCACTTTATTTTATACTTGTATGTTAATAGCACATGTAAACAAAACAGTAAAAATACAGTTTTCAGTCATAATTCAGTTTCAATTATAAAAAAATAAACAACTTAAAAAATCAGACTTAGTCTTTGGATTTTAGTGATTTATTGTAACCTATTGTTATAACTTAAATATGGTATTTATTTTGTATGAAACCCACTCTTGGAAGGAAATTGTCATTTGCAATTATTTTATTATGTTCTTTTAATGATTTGTTACATCATTAATTACACTTTTCATTATTTTAACATACCACTTAATATTTATTATAACTTGCTATTTCATGCAACGTTTTATTCTGAATGGTGGTCTTTCACCGGGGCGATTCTGAGAGTATCTATCACTCTGGATTATCTATTTTTCTTTATTAATTAAGTATGAATCAACGTAAATTAATTGAATAAAATTTATTTGCGCACGCTGGAATTTGAGCTCTTGACCTCCGGATTTGTAGTCAAGAATCTTAACCGCTAGACCACGGAGATCGTATAAAAGTTTCTACTATGTATGTGTAGATAATTTACAAGTAAAGACAAAAATACAGAAGATACAAGAAATAATAATATTATTATTCCACCCAATATCATACGAAATGGTAAAATAAATAAAAGGCAATAACAGAAGCAGAAATTCAAAAGTCACCACCAAAAGGAGCAAATAAATTTCACTATATTTAACCCTTTCTCGTCCGGCACCGACTGCTTCGGACCACAAGGAACAATTGACAGTTTCGAGCAAAATGGGGCAACCCACAAATTTATTAAAAAAATACTTATTTGTTGAATTAACAAAGAAACATTTTTGCACATTTTTATGTACCTTGAATTAAATGCATTTATTTACATAGCCTTAGGCAAGGGTTCCCAAACATTATAGTATTGAGACACGCCATTTAAAACATTTTTGTATAATCCCAGCGAATAATTTATTCTAGCCGGTAAAAATCCGCCAGCAGGCGAGTATGACAGATGCTAGCCTATTTATAATTTAGGCAGGTAAAAACTTGCTCTCGTTAAAAAGAATATAGTGAGTAAGTCGTGCAGTAGCGTAACCGTAACTAAATCGAAGAACTCTTCTACATATGAGCGAAAATTACCTTATTTTGTTCCCGTATAAGGTATAATTGTGTGCACGACAGACGTTTTAATGTGTATTAACGAATTAATACTACAATTTTTTGGGAAAATAATTCCTAATGCACCTCGATTCAATTAAAATGTAATTTTTTTTATGCAGGCTCCTCAGAAGTGTTATCCTGTCTAAAGCCAGAAAAGTTTTACTATTGCAAATCGTCGGTCGAAGTCGGAACACCCCTAACAAAGCCAACTTAGGCCTGGCGCACACTTCAGGGTTATCTCCGATGCGAATAATATACATTGAATATGGTCGAGTGGTAAGACGCTCGACTACGAATCCAAAGGTCAAGGGTTCAAACACGGCGTGCGCAAATAACTTTGATTTAACTGATATGTGTCGTAACACATTTGATTCGAATTTTATATGAATACCGAACAAGAGTCTCAACTGCTCCCAACCCTCTAGACCCAATGATACTATGGCATCCCCAAATAGGGTGTGTTGTGAGACTGAAGGTAGTGGGGAGGAGAAGGAGATTGGAAAGAGGAAGGTTAGGAAGTACCTGGCTATTCAGATCTGGTCACCAAACACGGCTAAAACCATTTCATTTTTTTTCTTTCGCCGTGTTTGTGACCAGATATGAATAGCTAGGTACTTCCCAGCCTTCGTCTTCCCCATCTCTTCTCCCCTCTTCTACTTTCAGCCTCACAACATACCCCAATCGGGAATGTCATAGTCTCACCGGCTCTAGACGGTTGGGAGTAGTTGGGACTCTTTCGTGGTATTCACTATAAAAAAGGGCACTGCATTCATATCGTATGGCGTAGACTTTAATGACGTTTGCAACGGGCTTATGAACAATTACCTTGACATTTTTACGTAATTCATTTTAAAAAAGTACTACGAGCGCCTATACAATTTTAGAGATTGGTTGGGTGTCCTTTTCAGGGGATTCTCCTTTTTGGATTTTTTATTTATTTTTACATGAATACCGCACAAGAGTCTCAACTGCTCCCAACCGTCTAGAGCCAGTGAGACTGTGGCATCCCCAATAGGGGTATGTTGTGAGGCTGAAGGTAGTGTGGAGAGGAAGGAGATGAGGAAGGGGAAGGTTGGGGAGTACCTGGCTACTGAGATCTGGTCACTAAACACGGCCAAAGCCATTTCAAGCAACGTTTCAATTCTGAATGGTGGTCTTTCACCAGGGCGATACTTAGAGTATCTACCACTCTGGAACGTGCCGCAAATATACAATATTTTTATTTTATATCAATTAAATGTGTTTTGACACATATTAATCGAATAAAATTTATTTGCGCACGCCGGGTTCGAACCCCCGACCTCTAGATTTGTAGTCGAGCGTCTTACCACTCGACCATGCAGGCCGTCAGATTGTTTGAAGATTATTAGATGTCCATACAGATTGTTTGAAGAACCGTCAATAACAATATTGATACAACTGGGACTTCGTCGCTGGGCAGGGTATATAGCAATGGTTGAAAATAACCGACTACCAAAGTCGCTTCAATCTAATAATGCTGCGAAAGAAGCAGGAAAATGTTGGAATTGTTGTCTTGACAGATTGACCAAGAGGACAGCAGGAGAGTGATTAAAGCAAAGACGCTTCCTCGAGAGATGAATTGATTGAAGAGTGAGTTTTTCGGACCAATAACCGACATTTCTTTTAGAGAATTGTGTGATATGAAAGTTGATTCATACAAAGCCACTTACATTTTAGTCCATTTTGAAATTTGTCTTTTTTAGACAGATAATTAACAGTCCTTTGGGTAATGCAATCGAACGTATCGCGCTCATTTTACGTTATGTACTATATTCAAAAGTGATACATATTCAAAGATAGGTATATAGGTTTGGGAGAGAGAGTGGTATTTAAATTTTCTGAGATTTCTCTACTTAAGGGGTATGGTTATTATCCGTGGCTCTACCCTACTGAATTTCTCTTGGATATGCTCGGAATAAACCATCCTGCGGGTCAGAAGGGATGAGTACATCATTACACATTTCTTCAAATTGATTCGTGAATGTTTCTAAAACTTGGCGTTCATGGAGAGTGTTAACATTTATGTTTCTAATAGTTATCGCCGTCATCGACAGCATATATTGTATTCTATCCCGGCCTGCAAGACTAACTTGCCAGTAGGGAAAGAACTTTTGCTGTTGAATCGAATTGCTTCCGATCTTGTTTTGATTACTTCTTTCTCTCTCTCTTTAAAATATATAACATACTCTATACTCTGTTGTACGTCCTGAATATTTATTTTATAAAACATCTTCAAAAACGCTCTAAAATTGCACATTTTTTAATGTTTAAAAAAAATAATAAATAATTGCATGAAATTGATGTTATTAAAAAAAAAACTTAATTCATAAATTAAATATTGCTTAGTAGTCCCCGTCTCGCAAAGCACCGTATGTTCCATTTGCCACAGCCGCATGGCAAGACGTCGTAGGTAGGCGAAATTGCCGGAATTTTCCTCCGAATAGTTTATTGGACAAATGCATTTGACATGTGAAACCGTTTTATTGTTTTTTTTTCTCGTTTCCCGCCCTAAAACCGTTTGAAATGCCTTCCCGCGATCGGACCGCCATTTTTATTGCGCCCAGAACGACGTAAGTCAATCTTATACATTCTCGGCGGTGACGTTTCATATGTTTTGGGACATTTTCAGGTTTACAATCGAAATAATAATACGGAACGGGGATCAGAAACTCATAAATACGGGAATCTTTATTTATGTTATTGTGATATTGTCTAGGGAATTCGTTTGTACATGTACACGATAATATGATTTCCTTTGTTTACATTGTAAGTTTACAAAATCATTTGTACAAAGTCATTGAAAATAATACCCACAAAATAATAATACTTTATTTTTTTAATCGTTAATACCGTACAAGAGTAAAGTGATGCAGAACTGTTCCCAATCGTCTAGAGTCAGTAAGTCTATGGCATCTCCAATTGGGGTATGTTGCGGGGCTTGAAGTAGTGGGGAGAGTGGAACGTGCTGCAAATATACCGTATTTATTATTTTACATGAATTATACGTGTTTTGAAACACATTGATCAAATAGAATTTATATGCGCACTCCGGGTTTTAACCCGCGACCTCTGGATTCTTGGTCGAGTGTCTTACCACTCGACCACGGAGGTCGCCAATGATGATGTCTTACTTATTATTTTATCTTACTCAATTATCTACCTCCGTCTTTATTATAACGCCTCTATCTTTCAGTTTCCATAATCATTTTATCCAAACGTGTGTTTTGACACTATTGTTTATGAAAAAAAGATAGTGACGAATGCCCGGTGACTGTTGGCACCGCCGGCACCGTTTGACGGCAGAACTTAAAGAACATAAATAATCTTATTTTTCTGGCGCCCTCTCATATCGGAGGTTGGCTATCATTGGTGTAATCTTTACCCTGTGGGTTTCAGCCCTGAAAAACTCTGTGGAACTGCAACCAAAGTTTCCATCTATTTATAACGCCACATAATCACAAAATTTCCTTTGTTTGAACATTAGAAGATTAGTCCCGCTTTTGAAAATTTCCTGAAAATTAACTTATTTTTAAATTTTATTTAGGAACAAACATTCATACATTAAAGTGGAAATATAGTAAAAATTAACATATTCCAGTCCAATTAAGTTCCATTAAAGAATTTTTGGTACACAAAAGTTTGAAAACCATTTCACATTATGGCGTTTTTTACGTTTTAACGCTCTGAATTGCAAAATTATATCTTTCTAAATCGAATGAGATTTGAATGAACAGAATCCAGAATATTTTCAGTTTCCCTCTAGACGTTTGAACACGAATATAGTATTCCGGCCATGTCTTGTAACGTAATGTCTAAAAACCGTGGGGTCTCTTTTGAATTGAATAAGTTAAGCATATTCTATTCGGCAGTGACTGCAGTGACCACACAAATTCTTTCAGTATTTAAAGAAAAAGATACCTATCTGAATTCGTTTTATTATTGTTATATTCATAATGACGACAGTGATTTTTATAATTTAATTTATTAACTTTTATATTATTACCAGTTGTTAGCAACAAAAAAACACGGGATGTAACTTGACTTGCCAAAAATAAATAAATTTCTTTGATCCACCCATTTCAAATGTCTGCTAAAATAAAATATAGGCAGGTACTTTACTAAGTAGGTAGAAATTTTAAAAGATGCATTTTTTTTGTTTTGATTATTTTAATTAAAATGAGTTCCAAATTCAAAAATTTCATCCTTAGTCGTATGCACTCACAAAGGAAATTATTTTTGGTAATTATTATTTTTAGTTTAACACAAAATGTAATTATTTTCAACAATACTCACTATTCAACGGTGAGAATGAGCTGATGAAAAGCTGCTTTGCAATCCTTGTGCATTTACGAACGCTGGTACATTCTTTGGAGTTAAACACTGTGATACCCATTAATATGATTATTAAAATTGTATAATTAATTAAAATGGAGATCTACAAATTTAACACAAAAAAAACTATAAATAGTAATTTTTTTATGGAGCGGGTGTAGGTTAACATGATGTACTAATTCGATATTACATTAACAATAATATATAATCAATAAATTATTAGCATTTACAGTATAGAATATACAATTTATAGAAACTCTTACCAACAATTGTCTTATCGTGGTTAATTCTTCATTCTCCACCCTATTCATTTTTCCGAGACATTTTGCGAGACTTTCTCAAGGCCTGGAAGTTTATTTGGTCTAATATCGCGCAGTTTTGCTTAAATTTTTATTGGTTGTGAAGTGGCCATGTTATCTCACCATTAGTAACACCTTCATAGCATTACAGTGATGAAGATGATATCTGTTGCGTCGTTATCTTGAGCCATTAACACCCAAGAAGATATGTTTTAAGTTTAGAATAACATTCAAAGATTTAACATGTTATAATAGGAAATAACAAAAGTATTCAATTAATCGAATAATAATCGTGGGAATATGTTGCTAACGTCACGCTTCTGCGCTCGGGTTTGTTAACCTGAGTTCTGAATATCTGTATTCAGGGGTGCCAATTCGGCAGCCTGGGCATTTCGCACGGCCTTATGCGCGTCGTGTCATTAGTTACCATCCGACGGGCCTAGTGGCCAGACGTCTCCAGCTGATCGACATTTCATCACTCCACAGTGGTTCTGTATTGCATAATATTTTGTATCATATTGTCATTCCTTTTGAACCGTATTGATTTGATAACTATTCAGTTGAACGTGATACTTACCTTATTGCATAATATTTTGTTTCACATTGTCATCCCTTTTGAAACGTATTAACTTGCTAATTATTTAATTTAACGTGATACTTCTTTTGCGATGGCCTTACTGTTCGGGTGCTACATTTTTCATTACGCCGCAGCGTTCCGTATTGCATAATATTTTGTTAAGTATCGTCATTCTTATTAAATCACATCGTTTTTGGATTAGTAAAATAAATTCTAAGCATGATATTACTCGAGGTCGCTTCTAGACCTTCTTTGCCGCGTTGCCACCCGTGCGGGCGCATATCACGTCCTTTTCTCGTCCATGGTTACATACACGGGATATCACAATTCGTTAGGATCTTACATAGCCTTTGCGCGCCAGCTTGGTGTGCATCTACTTGATCATGCCAGTTCGGCCGGGCTAGGCACACCGTGCCACACACACGGCTTTTGCGCGCCAGCTTGGTGTGCATCTACTTGATCATGCCAGTTCGGCCGGGCTAGGCATACCATGCCATATATTTCTTGCTCGTGGCTACGAGCTCAAGAAACATTACTCGTAGCGACGAGGAACGCGGGCAGTTTGGCCAACTGACCCGTGGGGACTATCAATATCCCCGAAGCCGAGGACTATCAATATCCCGGAAGCCGAGGACTATCAATATCCCGGAAGCCGAGTATACTTTGCTCGCACTATACGGGACTATCAAGATCCCGGAAGCCGAGTATACTTCGCTCGCACTATACTATTTACACCCACACCCACACACAACACATTTTGTTTTGGATTGTACCTCACGATTCATTTTTCTTTGTACTTGTACTAATAAATTGGGTTTTTTATGCCGAAAGGCTTTTTCCCAGAATATAATGTTTTTATTTCCTAAACTTGATCTAGTAACATTACCTTAATATACCAGCAATAACCCTTTTATGTTTTAGCTTCAGAATACACAAAATTGGGAGAGTGACTTTACCCCTGGAGTCTTACTCTCTTCCGTACGACATTTATGTACTCTCACCGCAGACATAATACGTCGTACGCATACTACTTAACAATATCTATAGAGAATAAAAGACAGGGAAATAGCGGCATACATAGCTAAAATTAGACTAAGAGACGTTTAGCTCTCTAATTTTGGCAGAACGCTAACTGAAGATGGCATTAAAAAAAAACTTTTAACTTTGTGGAACATCGAATATACTCGTACTCGTACTCGTACATCAGTTATAAGAACTTTTGAACTCCCTACGTGTATAATAATAAAAAAATATTATTGTTACAATATCTGCATAGCGCCGTTTTTGTAAAAAATAACCTCAAGGGCACTGTAGGTACTAATTTACAAGGCTCTATCTTATTATTAATTACGTAATATAATCTATGGCATATTAATATTTATTTATAATATGAACACAGATAATAAATAGAAGCATACTTTCTTGGTAGGTCACTTCAGATAAACACAATTATTTTTTTAAATTTCTAGATTGTTGACAGATTCATATTCGATATTGGAAAAAAAAAATAATTTACGTTTTTTATTGTTCGATCTTAAGGCATGAGAAAAAAAAATCATAATTCACTTGCTGAATTCGTAGAACAATCTAGGGATCTGATTAAAATGTATTTATCTTAAGGTGATTTGTCGCTCAAGAAGAAACAAATCATAGTGAAAATCTTTTACCGACATTGCCCATAAGTTGAACAATTGCGTTGACAGAAAACTGTTGCAATTTTATGATTCACCGTTCACAATAATTTGCTGCAGCAAGAAACAGATTTTCCGCTTTATAGTTAAGATTACTAATTATTATCGTTTAACGTGATGATTGTATGGTTTAATTTAAAAAATATATCCAATTATTTTAAATGACGTTCCTCCGGCAATTTCGTGCGATCTGCCCGACTCCGGTGAAGGCTACAAATGTAATACACTTTAAAGGAACTGCATTGTTATTGCAGCTAGAATTATGTAGATAGGTTGCAAACACAATTGCTATTCTATGGAAACTGACTTCTTTTGTCGTTTGTTGGAATTCTCATGCAAGGTGGAATGGAAAACAGATCGAAAGATCTGAATTTTTGCATTCAATTCGAGGATAAATGGAAATTACTAGTCATAATTTTTTATTTCAAAAATAAAACTCACTGCCAAAGTAGTTTCAGACTAAAATATGTGAGTTTTCTGTTCAGATGTTTTTCAAACAAAGATGTTTTTTTAAAATATCTTATTTTTAAATACAGGAACCTAGTCAAGTCATTTTGGTAAGGTTCATGAAACCAAGTTTTTATTTTTATTTTTACAGGTGACAACTGTTTATACTTCAGATAACAACACGTTGACAACCTTCGTAGCAGAGCGCTAAGCTTCTGGGCTCTGGTCCTAATGATCACGAGTTCACAACCCTAGGGACAAAGTAATAATAACATATTTATTTCATATTTTTTCCAGAGTGGTAGATACTCTAAGTATCGCCCTGGTGAAAGACCACCACTCAGAATCGAAACGTTGCTTGAAATGGCTTAAGCCGTGTTTGGTGACCAGATCTGAATAGCCAGGCACTTCCCAACCTTCCTCTTCCCGATCTCCTTCCCCTCCCCACTACCTTCAGCCTCACAACATACCCAATTTGGGGATGCCATAGTCTCACTGGCTCTAGACGGTTGGGAGCAGTTGAGACTTGTGCGGTATTCATGTAAAAAAAAAATATATATATGCATCGTCCATTTATTATCGAAACGTGGCAACAGCTCTTGAAATACGATGTTTAAAATGGGTTAAGCTTTATTTAGTGGTCAAATCTAAACAGTCAACTTTATGCCAACCTTCTTCTTCCTCTATTCAACTTCCATCATTCACAAAACATTCCGCAACAAATGGGGATGCTATGGCACTACTAGATCCGGCCAGATTAATTAAAAAGCAAGCCCTTACATTTAAAAAAATTAGCAATTTTGAAGTATACTGTTATTTGTAAAATGTAACTTTTAAGTAGACGAAAAGTTCCATTTCCTGATCTGATTTCAATTTCTTTTCTGTTTTTCAATTAGATTTCACATTCATTCATTTTTTCTAAGCTTTTATTGTTTAGTCTTCTTTGTAAGCAACCTTATTTTGTAGGTAATATTCCATTTTAATCGTAACCACATAAAAGTTTGATGTTGAATGCTTAGACGAGAAAAAAGAGTAATATTTTTAAAAACTAAACAATATATTTTTGAAAGCGAGCACACGAGCAAATGTTTTATTGCAACGACCGAGATTTAACTTCGGTATGCTATGGATGCTACCCTAGACTAACAATGATGTTTTCGCAATCACCAATGATGTTTTTTTCAAATTGATGTCAGAGATTTTTTCGCGGATTGTCAATAGCTCATTCTTCGATCACTTACTTAGTATGTTGTTAAATTCATACAGCTTAAAGGGATCGCAACCATAATTGTCTTAAACACAGTACTCACACATATGCGTTGCTTGTATAAGGCATATTTTAATCTTCCTATTCGCCTTCACATAAGAAAATTTGTACGATCAATAATTTATTTATATTTTTTTAAACTGAAAAAATACTGAACGTTTGATTTATTTTTGAAAGTCTCTCAATCACAGAAAAATACACATTCAAAATACGGCATTAAATAGTCAAAGTATCTCATGAAATTCCACATTTTTATTTAAGTTTTCAGAGTCTTTTTTCTTTGCAAAGTCACCCAGACTGACCCCACGGCCCCTGGAATAACTTTGCACTTTACACTTTGCCGAGCTCCACACAGTCGACAGTCCAATTTAACTTTTTAGAAATGTGATTTTACACTACTCGAGATTTACCAAATTAAATTTATCACCGTCCTTGGAAAACTTCGTTTTTTCTAAGATTTTTTTCACTCCTGTGTTTTTTTAAATGGATTAGCATATCGTCGCCGGAAAGGCAAAAGGGATGAAGCACCATTTATGGAAGCTTACACCAGATCACTTTAAGGTTTTTTGATTTTTTTTTTACAGTAAAATTCAATCAGGTACTGAAGTCTTCAGTAACTGGTTGGATTTTGAAAAAAAATGTATTTCAGGTAATTCAATGCTCTCACCGAATAATCTAATGCGACGAAAAGCTAAAGAAATCCCAAGCTTGTGTCGCTTGAGTCAACCTTTCTCTCAAATAGTAAATATATTTTAAGAGGCTGAAGCGCCACAAAAGTCTTCAGAATCAAACGAGAGTCAAAGCCTTTAATGCAGAAAAAAAAACTGTATATTTAATTCATTTTTTACCAATGTGTCGCTCAAGTCTTTTTGCCATTCCAGCGACGATATTTTGTTTGCAAAAAAACTTTGATTTAATATTTTAAAAAACTTTTTGATTTTTTTAATTCAATTTAAAATCATATTTTTTTTTTTTACTTTGAGTTTTGATTTTTAGTGACAGCTGTTTCGGCGTTCAAGGCCATTATTAAACTGTGGCTAGGCTACATGGGAATGGGAACGACTTATTTGCATAATTTTTAATTACTTCACAAATTATTTTATTTTATTCAAACAATTCATTTTCATAAACGTGGAAAAAACAAGTGGCAAATCAAACTAAAAAATAATTAAGAAAATTCTGCCGTTAGTAAGGCAATTATTGTTGGCAATCATTAAATTGGGGGAAACAGGTTTTAATGATAAGCGGGTACTTTTAAAATACACGGTCGTGAATTGAACCCCGATCAACTGCATGGAAGACAACTATTATGATCATTAGACTACCGACGATTGCGAGAACGGTGCGGTATAAATTTATTATACGTACTGAAAATAAGTATTATGTACTTTTGATTTTTTTAATGTTACGTGCTCACATCACATCACACCATATTTTTTATAATTTATTAAATCAACAAGACTTGGACGTTCAAACTGGCTATTCCGAGTTGAGCTTTAAGAATCGAGTTCATTCATTACCCTCGGCTCGTCTACACGAGGGTTATTGAATTATACAGGATCCGGAAGCCTTTAATAAAATTCCTGCCATACGCGAGGCGCAATCATGGGGTATTATATTAGAAGTATTAAAAATGTCAGTAGTTCCCCGGAAGTGGAGAAGGTTCAGGGCTTTTGGCGCCACTTGATATAATAAAATGGCGGAGCATTCGGGCAGACGTGACGTGGTTACAGAATGCCGGTTTTGCCACGAAGGAAACTAACCATAGTAGTTTTATAGCCAAATAAGTGTGTACTAATTTCCTTAATATGTGCTTAACGGCCCTCCATACTAGCGATCTCCTGACGGCCTGCGTGGTCTAGTGGTTAAGATCCTCGACCAAGAGTCTAGAGGTTGCGGACTTAAATTAAGTAGTGTCATTTCACAATTAATTAATTCAAATTAGAAAATTAAATATATACGAGTAAATATATAATAGTGCATTTGCGGCACGTCTCAGCGTGGGAGACACTTTCAGGATCGCCTTGGTGAAAGGCCACGATTCAGAATCGAAACGTTGTTTGAAATGGCTTTAGCCGTGTTTGGTGACTAGGATCTGAATAACCAGGTGCTTCCCCACCTTTCTCTTCCCTATCTTATTTCCCATCCACATTATATTCACCCTCACAACATATCCTAATTGAGAAAGCCATAGTCCAACTGCTTCAGAAGGTTTGGAGCAGTTGGGAATTTTGTGCGCTATAAATCCAAAACAAAAACATTTAACATTCAATCGACGCCGGTCACTGGAACCGCCGATATTATTTCTTCAAAGAACCGGCTCCTAATTTTCGCAAATAAGAATGGCGAATATCCAGTAAGGTGCGGTAGCGGTTCTTTTGGCGAAAAAATCCTCAAAAACAAGTATTTGGCGAGAAACGAGGAACGGATTCCACAGTCCCAGTGTTTTTCGGTCCCAAAATATCGCTAGCAACCCCCCCCCCCATAAAATAAAATACATATCACAGGAATCCTTTTTTAATTTAAAAATCTACTTCGTGGAACTTTTTTGGCACCAACAACCGGTTCCAAAAATAACTGGATAAATAACCGGTTCCTCATCAGTCACCGGTAACTGGAACCGCAGGTACACCCAATTTCCAATATTAACCATCCCGAGTAAACTTGCTAACTAATCCATTCAACAGTGTTTCACATGTCGAGAAGTGAATTAATCGAACATTAAACATCCCACATCTCTTTGTATGTATTGTAGATGTATCTGTGCGCCCGAAGTTAAGTCGATAGAAGAGTTGAATGCAGGATTGGAAAGGGAGAATGATTTTTTCGTGATAACTTGATGATATTTGTCTTCTTCCATAGTTTTAACACATTCAACCTATTTAAGGAGCATTCCTTACATCCCATCTATTATTTGATATTTAAAAAAATAATTGATTGAAATGGATCACGCACATACAAGAAAAAAAAACGCAATAAATTTTTGATTCAAGAATTCGTTGTGGAATCTGTGTAAATCCTACCGCAATATTAATAAATAACACAGTGGATAGATAAGGTATTGGAGAAACTAAAAATGCGGTAGAAGCAAAGTCAATTTTTGCCGTTTAACCTCTGAACCATTATTATATTTATAATAACAATTTTGTAAAAGACACAGACATTGACCGGTCGGTAGCTGAGTGGACAAACGCATTGGATTCCCAAACGGACGTCGTGCGTTCAATTCCTCTGCTGGCTAAGTCCTCCATCAGTGCTCAAGCAACATCTTCTGCTTCTTATGATGGCAGTAGGAGTTTTTCAAATATTGTCAGGTTATTCGTAACCCGAGAATGTTAGTCTTTCTTTTTAAAAAAAGAATAAAAGACTTGTATTTTACAAAATGATATTAAGTCAATTATGTTATCTTCTCAGATGTGTTTATTTATTTTTTCAAATAGCATGTATTTTTTTCTGGAATAGTTACTTGTGTTTGGAGAGTTGTTTTTTTTTCTCCCTCATGTCACTACAAAAAGTTTGATTAAGAAATGTGAAGGTTTTTTGTCGTTTTATTGTATTTTTGTGTGCCTGAATAAATTCCCTTCCAAATAAAAATAAAATTGCATGAGGTTTTCCTGTAAAGACAAACAGTAATGTTACTATAAACATTATTTTTTTCAGCCGTACTGACGTAAGCAAACTTTTATTACTCGACTTGTACCGAACTTAACGCAATGCAAAATATCTCCATAGATTGATTATTTTGTGAAAAGCGATTACGCTTTGGTAAGGTGATTATTGGCACCTCCGGCACACTAGAGATTGAATAGTTATTGCAACCAGCTCTTTAATTTCATTTTACTTCAGGTAAAAATGATCAATCGTTTTCAAATATCAATACTGTTTTTGAACAGACAATTTCACAACATTGGTCTGTCTAGGATTCTCAAAGTCGAAAGGTTTTATGTACCTTGAAAACATCAGTTGTTCTTCAAGTCGGTACAGATCACACGTCTAGGTATTTTCTGTTCAGTAAATACAGGGAAGTCAGGAGACAGTAACCAGTGCAGATAAGTTTGCGGCGGACAGCTCTCTCTCACGGCCGCTGAACTCTGGGGCCTGAACTCGACATTAATGCGGATTGATTTGGCGGGAGCTGGAGGCGGGAGAAATCTGCCACCATCTTTAATTGGGACCCTAGCTCGCCGGAAAAAAACAAAGGTCTGTGCGTGAAAGTATTGTGGGCAAGAAAGAATCGAGTGTTTTATATGGCTGATAAGCAAATCTTAAATTTTCGTAGAAAGCCATCACTTTGTGGTTTTACATATTTAATGAGATAAAAAGACATGTTTAATATCATTGAATCTTAAATTCCTTTGCCTGAGCGTAAAAAACGTTTTTAATGCAACGAGGACCTCCTAATATTTATAATTTTTTTAGTTAAAATTCGACGCCTAACTGAAATGTCAGCATTTTTTTAAAGCGCGTTTTTATAGCGGAATCAATTTGTTGTTTTGCCCAATGAGAACGTATCCAATTTGTTATGTAAAGAGTTCCATACGATTACCGGATAACATCATAATTGCTGTCAATGTCTTCACAATGCTGCGCAATGGCGCTGTGATCGGGTTCAAATGACGCCAGGGGCGTTTTTATTTGATTTGTTCGACTTAGGAATTTTTCCATGTACATACTACAATTATTTACAATAGAATGTATATTTTCAGAATCGATGTTTGTTGTTCTATCTAATCATATCTATCGTTTTTTTTTTAATTGAAGCTCCTTACAATGGCACGCCTTTCAAAATTGGAATAAAATAATACTATAACTATTTGGTTATATTATTTATTCATAACTGTATTGCAATACGTCATATTATTTATTTACAAATTTATCGGTTTTAATGCGTAAAGCTTGGTAAAACCGTTCGACTTGGTAAATATTAATAAAATCTGTTGAAAAGCCATTTTATTTGTGTTTTGTTGTTGGAACCTTGGTTTTGAGTAGAAATTTGATGGGGCAAGAGATATCGACGCGAATAAATATAATAGGCGTGTTTTGATAAATCATTTTTATTTTAAGAACTCTACAAAATCAGGAGTTTAAGGACGCGAAGTTTTCTTTTCACCTCATTGGAAAGGCTTTCAATGATTGCAACATTTGAAAAGAATGTGTTTTTTTTGTAGTTGAGGTGAAATAGTATTACAAATTTATTAAAAACAGTTAATTTTCAAATGGAATACGTTTTTTAACAGCTAAGTGTATTTATGTATTTCGAGCAAGTTGTACAATATTATATATTTCATAGTAATCTTCTCAAATTAATTTTTAATTTATTAAAAACAGTTAATTTTCAAATGGAATACGTTTTTTAACAGCTAAGTGTATTTATGTATTTCGAGCAAGTTGTACAATATTATATATTTCATAGTAATCTTCTCAAATTAATTTCGAGCCAGTCCCTCAGTGAAAATAGGTTCGTAAATAGTGTGTAGGTGTTGCCTTTACAACGTCCTCGTACGGAATCGATTGGTCCCACGCTGGCAACACCGCGGAGGTAATAGCGAGGAGCACTTTTCGCAGTGCCTTCCACTGGTATGACCAATCCGCTCCCAGAATCGCCTTGGCACAGCGAATCTCCTGTAAACGAAAAGTGCGGATTAATCTTCAATGTATCATGTGATATGTGGCAAGGATGGATGATTCCCGAAAAACTCTCAAGGTCACAAATTGTCGGCACGTGCTGAGCACGTTGAACTAAAGCAACTAAAAACAGCACCCGTCTTTTATGCATTTTACCCATGCTTAGTCCAAAAGTAACCTTTTATTTTTCGAATATTCTGGCATTCGGCTAGTTGTCCTTCTTTGTGAATCAGGATTTCAAGTTCAAGATTTCGATATTCCCAGATATTGTCCAGCAATATAGATACACGAACTACATCGATTGTTTGAAGAGCCAAAAAAATATATCGTTGAAATAGGACGGCTCTACTGGGCAGAATATGAAGTAAGGATGAAAGATAACTGACCAACAAAAGGCTTCTCTGTGATACACATTTAGAACGAAAATGTGTTGAGAGGTCTATGTTTAAGAGACTGAATACTGTGAAGGCTATGAAGGAATCCTTAAGCATAGATAATTGAGGGAGACTTCAAGTAAAGAAGTTTATGTAGGCGGTAAGAACTCTCCAAGTGTTATTATAGCAACTATGATAGTGACATTTCTTGATGTCCTGATGGCCTCAGCCTCTCTATATAATCATCATCATCTCTAACAACACGAAAAAAGATCCGCTTTTTTACAATACACGAATCATAATATTACTCTGCAAATTCAACAGACAGAAGTTTTTCCAGTGCTCAAACTTAAGTTTACCATAAAAATTACCTGCTCCGGGCGCTGTTTGGCTTAAGGCCGGGTCTATGTACTAACGCGTGCCTTAAAAAAAGAAAACGAAGAACGGGAGGAAATCTCACGTCACTCCAAGTTTATTTTCTAATTAACTAAAATAAATAATTTAAAACTAACCATCCAGGGTTCCCGCACAGAACTTATCTAGTGTGAGGTAGGAGAGCATTCTATGATTAGCCATTTCGTTTCTGCATCTCTTCATGTCCACCACAGGTAGGGAGAGCATCCTCACGGCCACCGATTCGTAGTCGGTCTCGGTGCGCCCCCAACCAACCACCTGTTAAGATAACATACGCAAATTACTGTGGTGTCATTCAATTTTCTTAATAATCGCTTTTCAGCAGGTCAGTCCGAGGTATGACACACTAAAAAATCCACACATTCTAGAACGTTGAGTGTTAGCATAGTGACATTTTGTGGCATTTCAATGAAATGTTTCATATTTAAAACAGACTTACACACATATTTTAAAGGTGTGTTCATTACTCATAATATGTTGGCTTAAAATAAATGATTGAAGAGTTTCATTCAGCGATGGACGGAGTTCCATAATTAAATATTCATTACCTTCCCGAAGTTACCAGTATTCATTTGATTTCTGTTCAAGTTGCCATCGACAAGGTCGTAGCAAGCCGGTCGGACTGAATCTGACAGCTCGAATGGTGTCTTGAGTACAAGGATTGCGACATCTGCTTGCTGATGACTTTCTTTGCCATGGTATAACTCGTGCAGCAAAATTTTGCTCACCTGTTGAAACAAAGTTTTTTGTTGTATTTATTTTGTATTTTCAGAAAAGGAAGACCACTATTACCATTTTACGGAATATCTGACAATATTTGAATTCATCCTACTACCATCATATGCAAAAATGATTATTTTTATAGAGGACTTAACTAGTAGAAAATTGAACCCGCAGTACCTGGGTGGGAATCAGATTCTTTGTACCACTCGGTGAATTCAAACAGTTGGGGGATTCTAAATTTAATTTAAAATGACATATTTTAATTATATTTCTATCAGGAGGTCTTGAGGTTTACCTCGGGGCATTTGTGAATGTAACCTTTGGACAAGAACGTGTTGAAAATCGACCCGTGTTCATGTAAAGTAATAATTGTACAAATATCAGACACGTATTTGGTGTATAAGAAATAAACGACGCTAGGAACTATTTTCCTTTAAATGTATGCAAAACAACTACACTACTCCTAACTGTTTTTCATATACTATACCATTCTAGGAAATACAAGAAATCAACACAGATTACAATCGAAAAAATCTACTGTAACCAACTTTATCCTTTTCTAGACAGGTAGTAAAAGGTTTAGACGCTAGATTTTTAACAGATATAATTTATACGGGCTTTGCCAGTACGTTCGTATGAGTAGATCATGATATTTTGTTGATGAAAATGTTAGGAATAGGCTTCGATCAAATATTATTTTTATTTTTATCACATTCAAAAAATAAAAGCCAGCACGTATAATCATCACATTAGTAAATGGATTATTACCAAAAAATCGCAGCCCTATCGGGAATTTTACAAGGCTCGAATCTCGGTCCTCTGTTGTTTTTTTTCCTGATAAACATCATCCAGTATTGGATACGTCACTGCTCGTACCAGTTGCTTCAGGACGATCAAAAACTTCCAATGAAAATTCAATCGGATGAAGATTTTTACAAACTCCAAGCCAACCTGGATAAACTGTCGAACTAGCCGCAAAATAATAACTCGAGTTTCAATATTTAAAAAAATTGCATCATTATACCATATAGCCGTTCTCAAGTTCCATTTTTCTAAAAACACATAGTTAATTAAGTGATTTATCTGTAGTAGAGATCCCCAAGTCTCTAAAAATAACAACACGCATGTACGGTTAAGCGTTCCTTGACTAACTAGGTATAATATTAGTATCCAAGTTGGAGAGTGAAAATCTTTAACTGTGGTAAGATGTCACACAGTTTTTAAACAGGGTGAAAAAAATATCGAAAAACTGAGCCAGCAATACACCGAGGCTACACAAAAACAAAAGATACAGACCCCTATATTAGATGCCGTGTCAAGGCGATCGCGATGCTTTAAAAGGGGGAAAATACCACGGTGATGAAATAATGTTAACCCACCTCAGACTCTTGAATGTAGGGATTGTCCTTCTTGTCTTTATGGTTCCATGTTCTTACAGCCTTCCCAATTACTACTTTGTAATTCTCAGCTGATAAAACTTCTTCGCTTGTTTCACTATAAAAACAATTAGCGGCTGGAATAATAACAAAAATATGTGATTTATTCAGAAAATCATCATTTACCAACTAATAAGGAGTACGTAATATTTAGAAAAAAGAGAAAGAAAACACAACAAAAAGTTGACATGCATGACAGTCTATCACCCACTGAAGAGGAACGCACTCGGGGCCTATTTTATACAAAATGTCCTTCTGGATTCAAAGTTTAATTGCCCAACTATCCAAATGATTTTTTTAATTAAAAACGTTGAGTAAATATCTAGTATTATTTTTTTAAGATCTATTTTTTTTACATAACTATACAACGTGGGCCATGCAAATCGACTATTGAGTACTGTAGAGGTAACTTTGGAAATTATTTGTGTCTAAATAATTATACCGAAAAAAACAATTTGCTGTGGCTACTTTGTAAATATGGAAAAAGAATAAAAAAAGCTGAAGAACAGCGTTTATTTGCGTTGAAATTTGAAATCAAAAACGTAAAATTCTTTCCTACTGTAAATTTGTCGTTGTAGTTTTATTTTTCGATCCATAAAGTTATTCATACATACCTCAGAGGAAAAGTTTTGGAAAACCGTGACATATTTTAAATGCCAAAAACGCCAGTCGTACACACTCGCTATGAAAGCATCCACGTGCTAGCTACAAACGAAAGTTCTGCCATCTTTAATATTGAAAGAGAACTTTTATTTTCAAGACAAAATATTAAACTATTAATTACTAGAACATTATAATGGTTTAACTGCATTTCATTTGTACATCCAACTTCCGCCAGGTCACCTGACCCCGTTTATACTCCAAGCGGTATGGGTAAGGCACTCGGCTGCCTGAGATTGTTCCATTTCACTCTTAACGATAGATTAGACAGTGAAGTTGTTTTAAAACATACTTCTTAAAATATTTTTTAGTGTTATCTCTATCTTACCAATTTCCAATTATATATCTGTTGCGTTTTATTTATCTTGCTATGAAGTATTTCGACAGTTTTCTCAGAATTAAAAAAATATTTATGACAAGTTGTAAGATTTAAAACAAATTTATTATTTGTAAATATTATAAATATTTTTCAACAAATCAAAATTTTTGACTTATGTTGTGTAAGCTTACAGAAATATAACAGAAATAAGTTAGATAATGTCGGCTGCCATCTTAGGTTCGGGGAAAATAATAAGCGACAGTCAGTTCAACACAAAATATGTATGATCTATTTACTTACCTCCAATGACAATGTTAGAATGAATAAGGGTTCCTCCACAACTGTGTTCAATCGCTTCGTGAATCACTTCATAAATGCCGACATTCCACGGCAAGGTTTTAAAATCTTCTGATGGGTTTAATAGACCACATTCTACAACAAAAAAACACTTATTACTTCAATATGTCTCAGACTTTTTTTCCAATGAAACTCCATATATCGACGCTGAAAAGAAAAAAGGGCTGAAGCGCCATGTTGGGAAGTTAACACCGGAGCACTTCATTTTTTTTTCAATAAAATTCAGAAGTCTTTAGTACCTAGTTGGATTTTGAAAAAAAAACATTTTGAGTTACCTGAAGTGACGAAAAGTAAAAAAAATCCCAAATCCATAGGCAAATACGTTTCAAAACATTAACTATTATCATGAACAAAATTAAATGGAGATAATTAACTTGATAAAAATTGGTTAGGCATAGAGGCATCGGAAAGACTTGAGTTGAAGAAGTGAATTTGCCGTGTTGATTAAGTTACCCGTTACAATCTTGCGACCTTCTAACAATAAATATATCAAATTATCACAAATCAGGTAATATTCAGTTGCTCACATTAGTGTTTCTAACATTGGTAAATAGTATCTCCAAGGTCTAATCGGTTTCTCGTACTTTTTTCGCTAGTGTTTTAAATATGGTGGACGCATGCTGTCGATGTATTACTGTATTCTCAAGGTCTAACTGGTTTTTCGTCCTTTTTTTACCGCGAGGGCTGTTCATAATAGTGTTTTAAATTTGGTGGACGCCTGCTGTCGATGTATTACTGTATTCCCAAGGTCTAACCGGTTTTCCGTCCTTTTTTACCGCGAGGGCTGTTCATAATAGTGTTTTAAATTTGGTGGACGCCTGCTGTCGATGTATTACTGTATTCCCAAGGTCTAACCGGTTTTCCGTCCTTTTTTACCGCGAGGGCTGTTCATAATAGTGTTTTAAATTTGGTGGACGCCTGCTGTCGATGTATTACTGTATTCCCAAGGTCTAACCGGTTTTCCGTCCTTTTTACCGCGAGGGCTGTTCATAATAGTGTTTTAAATTTGGTGGACGCCTGCTGTCGATGTATTACTGTATTCCCAAGGTCTAACCGGTTTTCCGTCCTTTTTACCGCGAGGGCTGTTCATAATAGTGTTTTAAATTTGGTGGACGCCTGCTGTCGATGTATTACTGTATTCCCAAGGTCTAACCGGTTTTCCGTCCTTTTTTACCGCGAGGGCTGTTCATAATAGTGTTTTAAATTTGGTGGACGCCTGCTGTCGATGTATTACTGTATTCCCAAGGTCTAACCGGTTTTCCGTCCTTTTTACCGCGAGGGCTGTTCATAATAGTGTTTTTAGTTTGGTAGACACCTACTGTCAGTGCGTTTACTAGGTTTTACAAATGAAAATTATATTCTGTAACTAGCGAATGCCCATAAAGTATATATACAGAAAGTATGGTTACAAGGGCTCCCGAGGCTGGGGAAAAACTTTTGTTTTTTCACCTGGCATGTAGGAGAGATTCTAACGTTTGTTTGGTCCTGTGTGTTTGTCGGTCATTTGGTTCAGTCAGGTTTAGTCGTTTTGTGTAATCACAAGAGTTCTTAGGTCTTAATCTTCAAACTTATGTCGTTTTACAGTTGATAGTGATAATTGTCGGGGAGTAGGCTGGCATGCATTTGATCTTGGCTTCGTTTACCAGTAAAGGGTTTATTGGGAAAGTTATGTATGTGCGTGCATCAAATACCCACACAGATATGGTTTGTTGACTAAAAGTTTCTGCATTAATTCATTGAGAGAGAAAGATAGCTAACCAAGTACCCATCACGTCGTTTTCCACAGGGGCAGGTAGAGAGGATGAACCGGCACACAACTCTGTCTTGGCACACACTCCTTGTTTCATTCAGATTTATACATCGTCTCATACAGACTCTTCTGTTATTCTGACTCTTGACATGGCCCGACTCAAGTATTTAATTCACATTACCGTGCGTAGTCTTTCTCGGGCGTCCCTGACTTCTTCTTCAATTCAATTTCGCGCTTTATATTCTTTTCACACTCCTTTCTTCGTTTATCTACTCTAAATGATAAATCATCTAATCATCCCTTTCTCAATCTTATTAATTAACCCTATGCCTTGCATTTTTTCCGGATATCCACATTTTTAATACGGTCATATATGGTTTTACCGCACAAACGCTACAATCTCATTTCTACATCATGCAATTTACTTTCAACTTTTCTCTGCCAGTTACATGCCTCACTGCCATACATTAGGTTTGGTATGGGCACACTATTGTGGACTGCTAGCTTCGCTTCTTTGAACATTTTTTTTAAATTTGAAGCATTGGGTATTGCGTAATGCGGTAGTTTGAGTTACCTGGCACACATTTGGGAACAAAACTCCAACTTCCGCTGCGGCAAATCATGTTCTGCAGGTATTCCGTCGGAGTGTGACCGGCTTTACACTTAGTGTGGACGGTCGTCATAGCCGGTACCTTAGCAGGACACGCGGTGTTCCCAGGGCACTTAAAATCAACTGTGTTCGAAGTCACCATGTCACATCTAAAATAACGAGGAAAAATATTGAGAATCGGACGCTTGGAACATTCAGACAGTATTTACAATGCGCAAATGCACCTTCTAATAATAAATAATAATAACATTGCTTTCAAATAGCGATGTTTTGTGATATTTGATAATATAAAAGTTTAAAAATAATCCAATTTACAGAAAAAAAAATATTAATTCTAGTTCAATCATGCAACAACTTAAAAATGTTTAGGTTAGATTTTACTAAAAAATATAACAAATAAGCAGGTAATAGGTATGCATTTAAAAGTCATAATTTGAAAAATGTGAAAAAAGCAATGAAGGTGTCAAAGGATATAAACCTGGAAGAGATGAACAGTATCTGACCATGGCAAATATACAAAGCAATGATAACAGAACAATATAATATAACAAAATCACAACAATTAAAACAAAACATAAAAAAAACATTATTCCGTTATTCAACAAGAAGAAGATTCTGAGTAGGCAATAAAAATAAAACGCACACAAAGAAGCAATAAAAACCAAACAATTTCCGGAGGCTTAAAAATATGGCTTGTATTAATTGAAAAGGAAATCTTATGATAAGTAGAGTTTTGATTTTTATTTATTTTTTAAGTCTATTCAAATTCGACAAAATTTTGGATTCGAGAGTGATAATAAGAGCCGTAGAAAGTTTTTTTTCCATATGGGTGGGCCAGTTGCACAAAAGAGAAATCGTAGTAGATGGCTCGATTTGACTAAGAAAGTTCGATTAAACGATTAGCAGCATCTATATCTGCTGCCCTCAATGTAAGCTGTCTCTCTCTTAAGTCTTGTCGGACACATGGTTCCAATATTCAGGCTGGTGCCGATCCCTAAAATGCTTTAATGGCTACTGTTTCACTCTTAAATAGAATTAAATAGTTGTGTTGCGTTTCATCCTTTTTGTCTACCCACACGGAAAATGGCGTGATGGTTAGTTGGTTAGATGTTGTGGTTTTTCTTACGTTTGTAAATCGACTTGCTCCGCTGTGACTGCCAAAGCTATGAACAAAAAAATCAAAAATAAAAGAAAACGTATGCAGCGTTATTTAAACCATTTTATAGAATTTCGTTAGAGCAGCCCTAATCTTGGACCAACACTTTTAACCGAATACCTACGCTATAACAATTAACAATAACAATGTCTAAGATTGAAAAAGTAAACATAGTATTGTTGAAACTATATGGTAGTTTTGGGAATATAAAAATATATTTTCAAGATATCAAGTTTTTTTTCCCTGTAAATTACCAAACACATATTCTAGTTAAGTTCTTTTGGATGTTAACCACTGAAGAGATACACAGATAGAAGTGTGTTGTGAGCGCGTATGTGTGCCCAAAGGAAGCTCACTTTTACCTTACTTCTGATGAAATTGATCAAACATTTCCAAAAATCAAAATTCTTTTTTAAACAGATAGTGAATTTCTATTACCTGTCTGGGGCCTAGGAGTTAAGTGATTGGTATTGAACACAGCTCTAGAGATTATCTGTTCGGCGATGCTAATAATATATGTATTTCATACCGACAATAACTACTAAATATTTGACTAAAGATAACTTGATTACAATCTAAACATTAATCAAATGTCATATTAGGTAAATAATTAATACTTGGTTAATATATACAGTATCATTTTTGTAAAATATCATCTCAAGGGAGCTTGATTCTGAATGGAATAAAAGAGTTAATATATAAAAATAAAAGGGTGTAAAAAATATTTCTCAGAACTAAATTTTATGGAAATTCTCTTTTTATGTTTTTCTTACCCAAAAATCCGGCAAAAAGAATCAACCGTGTGCACAACATTTTGACGCTGATGTTTTACCACTAATAACAGCAAAGCACCTGATAATACATACAAAAAAATTATGTTTTTATTATTAAAACTAGTGATGCAAATATGACGATTACGATACATTTAACCGCAGCTAATAAGAATCTACACTGTTCATTTAATTTATTTGTATTAGTGCACAAGAGTCTCTTCTATCTTGAGTCATGGGACTATGGCATGAATGGCTGAAGAAATCTGAAATTTAACGTGACTGAAGTATTTGAAGGCACGTTTTCTTTTTAAATTGTGGTATCCCATCAACTAAGACATCACCAGAAATATTGTGCTCAAATAAGGAAAAGGAAAGAGAGATGTATCGCCCTGGCGAAAGACCACCGTTCAAAAAACGAAACGTTTCTTGAAATGGTTTCAGACGTGTTTGGTGACTAGATATGAATAACCAGGTACTTCCCAACCTTCTTCTTTCCCATCTCCTTCTATCCTCCACTACCTTCAGCCTCACAATATACCCTGGAATGCAATATTTCCATGGCTCCAGACAGTTGGGAGCAAGGAACTCTTGTGCGGTATTCACTATACATGGCCTGTTCAAAAGAAAAGGTGAATTTTGAATTTTCGCGGGCTGTGTACATTCGATTATCGTTTTTTTTTGTTATGTTGGTACACATATGTATATCATATGTTAGCATTATCAGCTCGTATATACATATTTTTAAAATGGTATTTTGAGTATTTTCATAAGTTTGTAGCCAGTTGTGTTGGCACCCAAGCATTGCAGACGCGGATTTAGTTCCCCGGAGGCCTCTTACAAGTCCTTCATCATTTCAAAAGCAACAATTTCAAATTTTAATGATGGATTCCACTGATTCAATAAAATGTGGGCTTAGTAAATAATTGGTGCTTTACATTTTACGTCGAAAATTGATTTTGACAATCGTAATCGTAATCGTTAAAGTAAGATACGTTACATCACTATTTAAAACTTGACCTTGTTATGAAATTTACGGAGTTGACCTTTACGTTGCCGAATGTGACCTCTTATCGTTGCGAATTAATCTTCTATTAAAAGGTTAAAAACAAAATATCGCGTAAATATATTTAATTTCATCATGTAAATTATTATTCGTTAAAAAATATATTGATATTATTCAGCGAAATAATATCAATTATTTTCAACCAAATTTGAAACAGATAAAGAAGAAAAAAGAATTAAGACACGATCGAGACTCAAATTCGGAACCTCTACTCTATTCTGGAGTAGCTTCTCTGCCAATTGAACTACCGAATCTTTTTGAAGCCGACGTTTAAATTACTAATCATCAGCTCTTACTAAAACCGCTAGAGACATTTTTAGATATTTTATGCGATTTATGAAAAAAAATAAATTATTTCTAGAAAAGCCTTAAAGGTCCTGATTATCTTATAATACAGCCTCTTTGCGATTGCACTCAAAGAAAGGCTTTTAGTAAAAAGAAGCTTTCAGAAACTTCAGAGTTATGTTTAACTATGGTGTGGTACTTTCTGTTGAACTGAAGCTCAGATAGTTTATTTTAGGTTTAGTTATAATTTGAAACCAAATATTTTTTTCACGTTAAAAACATTATAATCTTACATTAATTTAAATTGGAAAAAGTTATGATATTTCACACCATGCCTTTTCCTTCTAATATTTATATTCTGTATATAATATTATTACATAATCTATTTAAGAAAGCTGGTCTTACTTAAAATTTCTGTGGCAGTAGCAACTGTTAAATTAAACCATGGCACATATTATGTTAAATACTAAAATATTTATTGAAAACATTAAACTTGAACTACAGAACAGAACATCTGATTGTATAAAGCAGAAAATCTCCGAAACGCGAGCTCTGGCTTCATGAAATTTCTAAATCATGGCAATTAATTTTAGTTCGCAATACAATTCCCATAATATAAATAATTCCCATGAAGTATATACAGACTGAAAGTATACCCTTTTGATGCCAAAGATTTTCTTTAAATAAATGATAAGCTGTAGTAAAATTCAGCTTTTTTATGTATAAAAAAGTTAACTGTTATAAAAAAGGTATTTCTTTAAAAAAATTACCAACTTAAAAATTATTTCAATTTTATTTTCACCATACTTCGAATTGTGATAATAAAAAAATAAAATAGAAAACAATTGTTTGTTAGAAACAAAAATTGAAGAAAAAAATAAATTATTCTAGACACAAATGTTTTCCTACACAAATTCCATGCAGTCACTTTTTACCCTGTAAAAGGTACGAGGCTAAATTGTAAATACGACCCATTTTAGTCGTAATCAGCCATGATTAGGTCTTAGAAACGTTCAATTCGACTAGGTTATTCATACCCCAAGAGGAAATTCTCTCGAGGTAATCATCCATTCACTGCTTCAAAGCCCTCCAAGCCGCTGTAGTTTCTGTGCTTTTTGGGAGCTTATCAAAGAAATAACTATAGACACGTGAAAACTGTTCAACATAGATATCTTCTTTTAAAAAAAAATGACTGGGCGAATGTTTTTAATATAATTGAAATCAAGTCTCAGTTTTTTGGTATCCACGGGCATAGAAACGGTTAAACAAATTATTATTACACTTCCGATCATTTCAAAATGAAATGAAATTTCCCAGAACGTGAAACAATTAAGTTTATTTGGCCCTTTGGGTTGATGTATCTCCCGGCTTAAAATTTAAAGCGAACTGTCAGTCAATAATCAGGAACTGCTCTAGTGCTGGTTACCAGTTACTTCTATATTAGAAACAGGCCATTCGGAGAATTACTCAATCTTCCTCAGCCGGATCTATCAAGGCTAGGGATGTAAGCAGTATTTATTTTACTTTTTTTACGAGCCCGGAGTTGCTAGGGATGAATATGTCAAAAAAAGGAACCAATACATATTTGTTATTAGAAAAAAATAATGGTAGAAAGCTGGAGCATTTATTTATATTTGTAAGTAACAGCAAAGAAGGATTAATCGAAAATATTAGAATCGTTGGATCATAGACGTTATGATAGGAAATGCTCTGAGGAGTTAGGGTCCTTCATTTCTTCAACAGTCTTGTTAAATTGGGAAATGAGGAAAACGCGTGCCTTGCATCCGAAAAAGATAAAAATGGCAGCTCAGATTAAAAACAATTTTTAGCCAGTTTATGTAATTTTCTCATAAAGCTTTCTGTCTACATAACACTGGTTCAATAATTGTTCATATAACAAATAAATCACAGCATCCTTAAAGAATACAAAAATCCTAAGAGAAATCTCATAGCTTCAACAGTGTCTCTTTGGTAAAAAAAACAGTCCCAATTGAGAGTTATTTAAAAAAAAAATGACCAGAAAAAAAGATATTTCTCAGTTTGATCAATGACACGAGAGAACTGTTACTAAGACGAAGTCTATCAAACATTTAGAAATGTTTGGTTACTTTCTATATTTTTCAATCGCCGAATCCACAATTAAGCACCATAACCTCTTCGCCAGAGAGTTTGTAAATGTGCCTCAATATATTTTTTTTACTGAAATTGTCTTTCTGAATAAGTGGACAGACAATCTCACAAACGCACCCACATTCCGTTCATTCATCCAAGTTTTTATTTATTTTTTATTTTTCGCTCTTGTGAGCAATTAACGGGCCGAATGGAGCCTGGACGGATACAGCAGGTGCGGGCGGTGGGAGGTTTTGCCACTCCCTCCCACCCCTGCAGCTTAATTGAAACGCCATTCAAGTAGATAAATGCTTCCAGCAGACAGTGGCGTGCGTCAAACCTCCTGCTCCCTTCTGGTGCCCGGGCACCCGGCGGTCAGGGCGGCCGCGGCGGTCAGCTACACACACTATAGCCTTAAGAACCTACAAAGGTATTTTGTTTAATTAGATAGATACTTTACTCAAGTTTAGGTACGACGGTAGAATTTGGATATGGTCTTACCAGTAAGATTGTTTTTACCTGATATTGGGATTGCTTGCATTAATCTGTACGCTTTAATTAAAAACGTCGTAATTGTGTGCTAAGAATAAATGAAATAATGACAAATTTCCAGAGTTTGTGGCAATAGACGACCTCCTCTTTAAATTACTGAGCTCTTCGAACGGAAGTTCGTTGTAAAACGACGACTGAGTTACTTTTATTCTGTTTCACTACCTGATCACTGGTGCTTGGAAATACAAATTTCATCTAAATAGATACATACTTCCAGCATCCAGTAGCGTGCGTTAAACGCAGTTATATATCCGTAGTTGACTGTCATATAAAATCCAATTATGTTTACTGAAGAAGATAGAAATATTCACGCCGAGATACACAGATACACACTATGTATGTGAACTAAAAAAATGATTAAATTCACAGTAAATAAGTTTCGCTGGGCGACCTCTACTTTTAAAAAATCTGCAAGAATACAGTACCCTAGAAATAAATCGGTGACTTTATTTCCATTTGTTCCCGTTCCGTCGTACACGTTCACTTAAATTGAGGAAAACTAATAAACAATAACCCTTCATTTGACATCCTCCGTGGTCGAGTGGTTAAGACGCCCGACTACGAATCGAGAGGTCGCGGGTTAAAATCCCAGCGTGCGCAAGTAAAATTCATTTTATTAATCTACGTTATTTCACATTAATTAATATAAAATAATATGAAGTATATTTGTGACATGTTCCAGAATTAAAGATACTCTGAGTATTATACTAGTAAAATATCACATTCAGAATCAAAATATTGCTTAAAATGGCTTTAGCCATGTTTAGTAACCAGATCTAAATAGCCAGGTACTTCCCAACCTTCAACTTTCATATCTACTTCCACTCCCTAATACCCTCAGTCTTACAACATAATTCAATTGGGGATGCCATAGTCCCACTGGCTCCAGAAATTTGGGAGCAGTTAAGACTCTTGTGACATTAACTATTAAAAATATTTTTTAAATCTTGAAAATATTAAATTTCACTAAGTACTTAAAATAATTAATGATTAATTAAAATAATTAATTTTACTCCTATATACAACTTACTATAAATATGTATTTACATGTTCAAAAAGTCTTAAAGCATTTAGCCTTCGAGGCGACAATAAATATATAAATTATTTGGCATTTTCAAATCTGCCCTGATACCTACTGCTGACTCCGGATAAAGTAGAGATTTTGAGTTAAAGATTCGGTCGCAAACCTAATATTTTTATTTTCTGTCTTTTTCTATTTCACATTTCGTTAAAAAATAATTTATGGTTTCGATAATTAATAAATACAATTATTTGAGTTTTGAAGTTAATTCAATTAAATTAAGCAATGCATCAAAGCAAAGAAAAATCCAACAAAGTCTTTATTCCCAGATCAGCTATTCTAAAAATTGATATAACCGACCACTACCCAACATTTTTCAGTCACAGTACCTTAAAACATCACAATAAAACTAAAGACCAACACGTGAAAAGAAGTAGAATCAACTATCAAACTCTGAATGATTATCTAAAAAAAGAAACTTGGAACACAGTTATCTACAACGATGACCCGAATCAGTCATTGAACAATTTTTATTCAGTATTAAATAATAATATAAATAATAGTTTAGAACCAACACCTACACCCAAAAGAAAACACAAAAAAATTAAACCATGGATTACGCGTGGACTGATAGTTTCAAGTTTACACAGGAACAAGCTTTACAAAATTTACAAAAAACATGAGAAATACTGTACGACTAACAACATACCACCTAATGCAAATTTACAACAGCAATATATAAATTATAGAATTTTTTTTAATATACTTATAAAGAGGTGTAAACAAGAATACTACACTAAACAATTACAAATAGCCGATAATGATTCTAAAAAAACGTGGCAAGTCATAAACGAAATCGCAAATAGAAAGCATAAAGTACAAACTTTGCCTGAAAAAATTGTAACAGACGATAAAATAGTTATTACGGATATGGGAAAAATTGCAAATAAATTCAACGATTTTTTTACAAACGTTGCCTCAGATTTAATAAATAATAATCCTTCATTTAGAAACAAGTCCAGACCTACTCTAATTAACACTCACTCTGTAAGATTCAAATCAACAACAACTGTGAAATGACGTTTCTCCGGTGTTAAGAACTGAATTCATAATAAAACGCGTCTAAATTAATTTAAAGTCAGTGAAAAGTGCAGAATTTCAACAAAGTTGTGACCGCGCGTTAAATGTGCGTATTTTATATAAAGAAAACAGACTACTTCTGTCATAATTTATAAAAATACAAAACATTGTGATTATAAAATATTAACGTCAGTAAAAAGTCATCCAAAGTAATTGAAAAACAATGAAAAGTGCAGAGCTTAACAAAGTTGTGACCGCGTGTTAACAGTGTTAATTTTCACTTTAAAAAACTGATTTCTGTCATAGTCATTAAAAATAAAACGTCAGTGTAAAATCAATGAATATACAGCCATAATCAATGGTGCGCAAATCGATATACACTAAACCTACCAAAACTGTATCATTAAATCTTAAACAAATTGTGAACTACAGTGACAGTATATTAAACAAAATAATCGTAAAAAGAACTGTCATTGCTCTGATTGTAAAAATTCTTAAATACAACGCCATCTCTGGATATTGAGTAAAATAACTTAACGAAATCACCGCTACGTAAATCAAAGCTTACTTAAAACAGACACAGAAGTTCATAGTCATAATTTATTATTTTTTTTTATTATTTAATCTGATTAAATAAAAATAAAATACATAAATTAAAATAAACTGTGACAGGCACCTTACAACCATTGGGAAAAATTAACTTATCGCTCACGCGCAAGTTCTTGTGACCGCGGCGCAATTTTTACAACCAGAAAATCAGAGATTTGCAGATCGTCAGTGGCGCAGATTTAGCCTACCAGCAGAGAATTTCAAAGGATATTTAAAAATGTCGAAATCTCGCAGCAAAGTTTGTAGTGTAAAAAGATGCAAACGCCGTCTTCTTCGCCATTGATAACCGCATCCGGCCCCACCGACTCACCATCGCACCAATCCATGATAAATATCGACACCAACTCCCTCATCACTTTCTTTGAGTCAAAACTCGAACTCATGCGCTCGGAGAGTAAAGCAGCCATTGACGCCGTGCAGCTCAAACTGGACGCGCTGTCGAACGAATGGAAGGAGCAATTCAACAAAATGCTAGAGTGTGTGAATGCCCTTCAGGACGAAAACGCCAGTCTCCGACGGCAAGTCGAATCCCTCCGAGACGCACAAGATGACATGGAACAGCGAAGCAGATTGTGCAACCTCGATATACACAACATTCCCGAAGTAAAAGGAGAAAATTTGTTAAGCATTGTTGAAAAAATGGGAAGCGTCATCAGCGTGCCGCTTCCAACAAGCTGCGTGGTATCTGTACATCGCGTCGCTCGCGGACACTCGTCGCCCTCCAACCGGCCACGTAACATAGTCGTCCAGCTCTCAACGAAGCGACTCCGCGATGACGTTATCGCTGCGGCAAGGACTCGCCGCGGTCTCACAACGGAGCAGCTAGGACTCGGTGCTCCCAGCACCAATTTCTATGTTAACGAACACCTGACATTAAAAAATAAAATACTTTTCGCAAAAACACGTGCTGCCGGACAAGCCAACGGATATAAATATATATGGGTTCGTAACGGCAATATCCTGGCGAAGAGAAATGATCTCTCTAGGGTGGTCACCATTCGCCGCGAGGGAGACCTTCACAAGATAACGCCACATCAAGACCAGCAAAACAAATGACTCTTAGAAACCTTTTACTACTATCAATGCCCAATTTTTTTTCTTCTTCTTTTTTTTTCTTCTTTTTTGTTTCGATAGTGTACCCTTGCACATTACTTCATTTATCTATAAATCTGTTTATATATTTGTCCATTGCACAGTGTCTCCACAATCTTACAATACTATTACGTTCTCTACACATTCTTTCAAACTTTAAAACCTTTAAATATGTTATACTCTTTAACCTCATAATGAATCAATATGTTCTATATAATTTGCAAGCTTCATGTACTTATTTTCTACTAAATGTGCCGCTCCCGCCAATGTGGAATATGTTGAAACACACTCTAACGCTAGTGAAATGACCTCGCCTATATCTGTTTACTACCAGAATTGTGGTGGTATTAAAACTAAAACAGAGTCGCTACTTATAAATATTCAATCGAATAATTATGATGTTATAGTTCTAGTTGAAACATGGCTCGAAGCTAGTGTAAATACGGCCGAAGTCATAGATTCCCCGATATACAGTGTTCCGACGAGACAGAGACCGTATGCTTACCGGTAAGAAGGACGGAGGCGGAGTGCTGGTGGCAGTACGCAAAGAGCTCGCAGCTTCCCGCATCGATGACTGGGAAAACACTCAAATCGAGCTTATATTCGTATCTATCCCGGTAAGATCTCTTAATGTCATCATTTGTGCGGTATATATACCTCCTGCCTCGCCAGCCACCCTTTATGATATTTTCTCCAACAACCTGGAATCCGTATTTTCATTGGAACCAAACAACGTGTTTTGCGTGTTAGGAGACATGAATTTACCTAATCTTACTTGGGCATTTTCCGAAAGCAGCAGTCAAGGTCGCGCCTTTTCAAACACGACTGCATCTCAATCTTTGCTTCAAACAACGTCATTAATGAACCTACACCAATATAATTGTATTCCGAACCACAATAAAAAATATCTAGACCTAATATTTTACAGTCGCGAAACAAATGTAAAACGTTGTAACAACCCCCTTCTTTTGGAAGACAGACATCATCCGGCCCTAGAATTCGACATATCCTCCGTGATCCAATCGAAAATTAAAAACAACAAAGAGCGTAGGCGCAATTTTAGGAAAGCCGATTATACTCAAATTAATGATTGTATTAATTGTGTAGATTGGATCTCCGAAACCGCAACTTTGTCAGCCGAAGAAGCGGTAGATCACTTTTATATAATTATAAATAATTTAATTGATAAGTTTATTCCAGTTTTAGCACGACGAAACGAGAAATTTCCCATCTGGTTCACACCACAACTTATTAAGTTATCACGAAAAAAAGATAAAGTCTGGCTTAAATGGAAAACATATAAAGGTCTTTCCGACTACCGTGAATTTTTCTTTTCTTGCGTGCTGCACACAAAAAGTTGAGTAGTGAAACTCGAAAGTCGTTTTTCGATACCATTGAAAGTTCATTGCAAAACAATATCAAAAGTTTTTGGACATATGTATCTTCACTAAAATCGTCTGATGGATACCCTGCTGCTATGTCCTTTGAAGGCCATAAATCTAATGATACCCAAGAAATTTGTCACATGTTCTCTAATTTCTTTAAGTCAACGTTTGAACCTGCCTCCATCAATGACACAATCGACATCGACCCACCTGAATCAGTCTATGACTCTGGATTTGCACACATTCACACGATTCAACTAACTGAAAAAGAAGTGCTATTAAATTTAAAGTCACTAGATATAAACAAGGGTGCAGGTCACGATGGAATACCGGCGTTTTTCCTTAAATCAGCTGCGTCGTCACTGTGTGTGCCTCTTACTATATTATTTAATAAATGTCTGAGTGAAGGGGTTTTCCCTGCCAGGTGGAAATTGGCCTATATCATACCGGTCCACAAGGGTGACTCGCGTCATAATGTGGAAAACTATAGACCAATCTCCATTCTCTCCGCGATCCCAAAACTCTTGGAAAGACTTATCCATGACAACATATATCCGCAGCTTGCCGCCAAAATTATAGATCAACAACACGGGTTTGTCAAAGGCAAGTCTACCACGAGTAATTTACTCATTTATTCAAACTTTTTATTTACCAACATGGATCGAGGCCACCAGGTTGATTCAATTTACTGCGACTTCAAAAAGCTTTTGATAAGGTTGACCATCTTATTCTTATTAAAAAATTATGTACAACGGAATTAGGGGGAAATTTATTACGATGGTTTGTCTCATACTTAACAAAAGACAGCAAGCTGTGTCATTACGAGGACATACTTCTAAATGGGAACCAGTTACCTCTGGCGTACCACAGGGATCCATTCTGGGTCCGCTGTTATTTATACTTTTTATCAATAACGTTACCAAATGTTTTTCGCACTGTTTGTTTCTCTTGTACGCTGATGATATAAAAAATATTTGCTGTTGTTAGGAACTTAAATGATTGTCTGCTCATCCAAAGAGATTTAGTAAGGTTTGAAGCGTTTTGCAATGAAAATAAAATGTATCTAAGTTTCAGCAAATGTAAACAAATAAGTTTCACTAAAAATCAGAACGCTATAATACACAATTATTACATTGGTAACTACCCACTTGAGCGCGTTTATAGTATAAGGGACCTAGGCATACTTTTTGATTCCAAACTTCATTTCGATGCACACATTGAGAATATTGTGAACAAAGCCTACTGTATGCTAGGTTTTGTTTTCAGAAACAGCCGTGTATTTCGAAAACCTGAAACCTACCTTCTTCTTCTTTACTATACGCTGGTCCGTTCTCAACTTGAGTACTGCGCCCCCATATGGACTCCACTTTACACCGTCTACAAAGATAAAATAGAAAGTATCCAAAGGAAATTTCTATATTTCCTTAATTACAAAATGAGCGCACCTAGACGGGGGATACATAGATATGCTATCCAACTATAACGTCTCCACTCTGTATAACCGGCGAATACACCTTGATCTCACGACCCTGTTTAAAGTTTGCAATAACATAATTGACTGTCCTACCTTAGTAAACCTAATCAACCTCAAAATACCACCCAGAACAACTAGACTTAAGGACTTATTTCACATTAGCCGGGCACGCACAAATGCTGGTGTCAGGGATCCAATTAGAAGAATGTGCGATTTATATAATCAACATCAAGCTTCAATGAATTCCGACATATTCTTTGATACAAGTGGTACATTTGGTAGAAAATTGAAAGCTGTGTTCACTTAGAAAAAAAAAAAAAAAAACAACTTAGTGTACTTATTATTTTTTAATTTAATTCTTTCTTAGACACTGCATTTTCTTTTATTTTTTTTCTTTATTTTTCTTCTCTCACTGTAACCCTTAATTAATCGATTTACTTTTATTTCCCTTTAAATTTGTAAACAAATATTCGGTAGAGATGCATTTATCAGCTACAATATGTAAATCAGTAAGAAATGTTTGTGATACAGGCTAATTCTCCAGTGTATGTATTTATATACTTGTTATTAATTTACTGTCTGTATCTGTATTTTCTTCATTAATAAAAAAAAAAATAAATAAAAAAAAAAAAAAAAAAAAAATACTCCTATTTTATCTCAATTTAAACGTGTAACTGAATCCGAAATCATAAAACACATTGATAATCTCAACACAAACACAGCCAATGGACCCGATGAATTAAGCTGCCTCACAATCAAATCTATTAAACAACATATATCCTTACCTCTGCAACATATATTTAATTCTTGCTTTGAAAAAAACACATTCCCAAACGCATTTAAACTCTCAAATATTGTTCCAATCCATAAATCTGGATCGATTTTTGCACCTGACAATTATAGACCCATATCGCTGATATCCCAACTTGCTAAGATATTAGAAAAAAATTATGAAGATACAAATTCTAGAGTTTCTTGAGTCCAATGCACTTTTTGTCCCCAAATCAATATGGTTTTAGATCAGGTCTTGGTACAGATGATGCTTTATTTAATCTAACGAAAAAAATATATACAGTAATCTCGACTCAAATATGAAAAGCCTAACAATTTTCTTAGACTTGAAAAAAAGGCATTCGATACCGTCAATCATAATATACTGATTGGAAAAACTTAATAATTTAGGAATTAAAAATAACTGTCTCTCCCTTTTGAAAAATTATTTATCTTATCGCCATCAATGCACAAAAAATTGGTGCTCATATTAGTAAACCAAAGTGTGTTAGACATGGGGTTCCACAAGGAACAGTTATCGGCCCGTTACTGTTCCTAATTTATATAAATGATCTCTGTAATATTAACATTTCGGGAAAAACTATTCTCATATGCTGACGATACTGCAATCACAGTACATGGTAAATCCTGGAACGAAGTCACTGAAAATGCTAATAAATGGACCTCCATTGTCAAAGAATGGCTCAACCAAAACCTTTTAACTCTGAACTGTGAAAAAACTATTTATATTCCATTCTATAATACCAAAAAAGGCTGCACCTCTAACTAACCTAAATATAAGGTTCCATAACAATAACTGCAACCCTATTTTATGCTCTAATTGTGTAGAAATGAAATCGGGAAATACAGTCAAATATTTAGGAATTACAATAGATAGTCAACTCAAATGGACGAATCATGTAGAAAAGCTTGTAAATAAACTAAGATATTTAACTTACATTTTTAAACGATTAAATAACATAGTTGACATAAAAATAATGAAAATTGGTGTACCATGCATTGGTTCAGTCATCAGTATCTTATGGAATAATCGGTTGGGGGGTATTTATAATACTCATATTAAGCCATTAGAAATATCTCAAAAATTAATAATAAAAATAATGTTGCATAAAAACATTACATACCCCTCCATACAATTATTCCAAGAAGCTGATCTCTTAGATATAAGAAAAATTTATTGTATACAGTGCCTAAAGTACATATTTTCGCGAAGTAAACTATTTGCAAAAAATGAAAATCGTTACAGCAACAGAATAAATAATGTACTGGAGGTACCTCTCTGCAAAAACTAGACTTGCGCAGAGACATGCATACTTCATTGCCCCAAAAAATGTATAATTCACTTTCATTACATTTTAAGTGTTCAAATTCAACTTCCTTAAATACATACAAAAATGTAATAAAAAACTGGATAAAAGCAAAAGATACCAGCCTCTTCATACTATAAGTGCTAAATTCTAAAAAATTAACTAACTTATCTGTTGTGATTTTGTATTTGAAAAAAAAAATAAATAAAGTTGGTTAAAAACAAAAAATACCAACCTCTTAATACCATAACTGCTATATTTTTTTAAATTCTTAACTAACTTATCTGCTGTGATTTAAAAAAAAAAAAAAAAAAAAAAAAAATTAAAATGTTTTGCTTAATTTGAAATGTAACTCTTTATTAATTGTAATTATGTACTGTTTATCTATTTATATTATTGCTATAGAGAACCTACTATTGATTTATATTAGTATACCCACGCACTGGCTTTTGCCTATGTGGGATTTTTTGTTATATCTACATTGTTCTTCCTTATTTTCTTTTCTTTATTGTTTATAATATGTTTCTTTCTTTTTAATTAATGTTTTTACTTTTGTAATCTTTTTCTTTTCTAATTAAAAAAAAAAATGTATGTGACAAAAAATCAAATAAAAAAAAATAAAAAAAATAAAATAAAAAATTTCGAAATCATGTAATTTTCACATATCGAATAAAATTAATCGCCTGGAATAACATTTGACCTTTTGGCGATTGGCTGGATCTGAAAAAAGAACCGTTTCATTTCAAACTTTATCTTGGTTGAATGGAGACGAAATGAACGAAAATTATTATGTGAGTATCGGAAATACTGTGGAAAAATTAGGTACAAAGATTTTTTGATGTTGCAAAAAAAACAACATGTTTTCCCATGATTGTTAAGGAACTACCAATAAACCAAATATTATAATTTTATCTGTTTGTATCTTTGTCTAGAAAATAAAATTTTAATTAAAATGTTTAGAAAAAACACTATTTTTTACGTTGTTATCCAAGGCTTTATTCAGAGCTTATTGAAAGTAAATTAACTACTAGTCTACACATTTAGAGGCATTCTTGTTTACGAAATTATTTTATAGTTTGGCACAAAATAAAGTGAACATGTACCTACCTACACATTTTAATAATTATTTCAAAATTTCGTGGCTCTTAATAGAATGATGTTGCTACCCAAAATTATTTTCACTTACCTGGAAACATCAGACAGATAAATCAGTTTAAATTTTCTTACGTCAGGGCTCACCGTTAGTTTTTTTGCTGTTACACACCTATAAATTTTCTGTATCATTTAAAAACATTGTTTACACATTTAATAGACTTTAAAATATGTTCTACAGATATTTCAGTGACAATTCGGTCGTATTTAATTGTATCTAAGCAGCCTTGAAGTGTTTTTTTTTCTTCACAAAAACAGCGCTCTAGAAATGATCTATGTATGGTTATTATTTATTGGAAATGCTCCGAGGAACTAGCATTATTGATTCATTCCGCACCGGTGATATCCGGGAAACATGCCAAACGCTCGCCCAACATTTATACATGGTTAACTCTTGCCACACGAGAGGGGGTCTTTTTACGACTCGTTCTTGTATTCAACAGCTCGGCTGATGATGTCAGCCTCTGTGCTTCCTCCTTCTTACAACACAAGTCTCTCGAAGGAACAGGTTCACCCCTTTCGCAAGGCTAACCCTTCACACAGCAACTCCAAATATAACATAAGCTCTGGGGGAAATTATTTCCCTCAAAGTGAAGTGTGGAATTCATATAAAAAAAGGTTACTGACAAGTTTATTTTTTTATTATTGGCAGGCATATTATTTTTAAATAAATAGGCTCGTGCGAAAGCTCTCCGGCGCGAACGTCAAAACGAGGAAGTAATCTGTTTCCTTTTAACAAACTACCAAAATAACCCCATCCTTCCTCACCGCCAATAAATAGGAAGGGTTCCCTTAACCCCTATTTACCCTTTATTTTCCCAACTACCCCCGGATAGTGGGGCAAGCCTACCAAAAGGCGAGATTTCTAAATAATTTTACATGGATTCTAGAAATAATAGAACAGTGGCTGTATTCGCTGTTACGTGATCTATTTCATTACAAATGTTGTTCATTTGTCTTCTGACCCTTGGGCAGTGGTGTCATATAATTTCCGTAACAACGGGTTTCTGACAAAAATTCCCCCAATACATGCTTTCTTTGTTAACAACACTTTTTTCTATATTAATACCTGTAATACGGAAAAAAAGGAATTCTAACGAACAAGGCTTGAATTAATTTAAATAAATATGATATAAATAAGAATTCATTTATAATTCAAATGAATTACATTACAAATATATATTTTTAAACATTTTACACCACATTTTGTGTGGCTTTTAGGAAAGTAATTAATGGATGGATCCTGAAAAAGGTTCAAATAACTAACAAACTATCTGAACGCTCCGGCTCGGATGTGACGTCAAATATACCGCCCGGGATGTTATCGCGAAGTGATTGGCGAATTTGTGACGTCGCGTCGTCTGTTGCTAAATTCTTGAGCGTCACATAATAATTTTTGACAGTAAAAAAATATGTTTTACCTGTTATTAAAAAACGTAGAAAAATACCAGCATATTTAAGTAAGGTGGTAAATATTTATTTCCGGGATTTTATATCAAGCACATAGACTATGTTTTTGTGCACATCACATTCATTGGTTTAGTTATACACCTTATTTTACGCTCATACTGCGGAATTTATAAGGGTGATTATTAATGAAAATGTATAATATTCAAAGAAAACAAGCATAAGATTTTTTTTTCATTAAAAGGAACGCACTCGGGGCCTCTTTTAGAAAAAAAAAACGGCTAAAATGCTCAACCTAACTGAATGATTCCTTTTTTCAATCAGAAGGTATGACGCATATCTTTTTAAATGGTTCTCGTACCTTTTAGGTCACTGTTGAGTTATCATACTAATTTTTGTTTTTAATTAAAAAATATTGACTATATGAAATTCAGATTTTTTTATGATTTATTCCAATTATTTTGAAACAAATGGAAGTTATTAAAAAAAAACAATCTTACTTTAGATACATTGGAAATATGATATTACATTTTATAAAAATAAAGCATTTTTAAAAACCATTTGGTTCGGTCGAAATTTAAAATTACAAACGATAATAATTCTCAATTAGAGAGATAAATATCATTTACTAGAAACTAGACATTGTATACAAACTAAATTAATATTATACTTACTGTTAGTATCAAGTAAAAATGTTTATTTTTGTACAGTATAAAAAAAAATTAAGCAAGAACACAGATTTATCGTTTGTAATTTCAAATTTCGGCCCATTAATACATAAAGTTTTGATAGCAACTCGTCTTTGAACAGATTATTATGGACTTATTGATTATTACTATTAGTGACAGTCTGTCCATTAACGATTATTTATTAATAACCGTTAATGGACAGACTGTCACTACTAATCTTCATCAAACTTTCAGCGTGGTCTTTTGACCTTCTGAAGTGAATTTTAGATACATTACTCTATTTTTCAAATGTCCTGCTGTTTAATTTAGCATAATATATATATGACAGAATCAATCCCACAGTCTGCTTCTAAAAAAAATATATTAAATAAATCTATCATTATTCACTAAACCCGTTGTGATAATAGACTTCTGAATCCATAAAACAGAGCACATTAAGATCCTTTCCTTCTTTACAAGGATATATATCAGGTAGACAATGCAACAGATTGTCAGACTTATCTTTACAGCTGGTGGGGTCGCAAATGTAAATATTGTGGATACAAATAAAAAATCATGGAACTGGCAGAGGAAGGATGAAAGTAGACTGAATGCTGTGGAAATGAGATCTTTGAGACGGATGTGCGGTAAAACCATGTATGACCGTATTACAAATGTGGATATCCGGAAAGAATGCAAGGCTGATGTGAGCGTAATGGATAGGATTAAGAAAGGGACGCTTAGATGGTTTGGGCACGTAGAGCGAATGAACGAAGAAAGGAGTGTGAAAAGAATATATGATGCGAAAGTGAATGGAAGAAGAAGTCGAGGACGCCCGAGAAAGACATGGCACGATCAAGTAAATCAAATACTTGAATCGGGTCGTGTGAAGAGTCAGAATAACAGAAGAGTATGTATGAGACGATGTATGAATGTAAATGAAGCAAGAAGTGTGTGCCAAGACAGAGTTGTATGGCGGTCCGTCCTCTCTGCCTACCCTTGCGGGGAAACGGCGTGATGGTTAGTTAGTTAGTTTTTTTTAATAAAAAATATTGTTTTGAAATAATTTCCTTCCGAGCTTAGGTCATATTTGGGGATGTTATGTGGAGGGTCTTTTTAAGGAAAGGTAAGAGTGAATCTAGGTCTTGAAGAGGCCTACGTTGTAGGAGGGAAGAAAACACAAAGACCGGAAAATCATTCCACAGCCAAGCTGCAGAACACAAGAACGAGTCATAGAAGCGACTCGTTCTCATGTATCGAATGTCAACCGTCTACAAATGTTGGGCGCACGTTTGTCGAGTTTCCTGGCTGTGCACCGGTGCCGAAGAGATCAATGACGCAAGTCCCTCGGAGCATCTTCCATTAAGATACCGGTAGGACGAGGACAGCATTCCTGCCTGACGCCTGTGTTCCAAAGATTGCAAGAACATACTAAACAGACAGCCCATTTCTGCACACTAGGAGTCTAGGGTTTTTTCAGTTATTTAGGGGCTGCAGACCAGAAGTAGCTGTCAAATTTAACAGTGGGGCGCACTTACCATTTGTACAAGGTCAACAGTTTTGTACTATCAAAGTATCTGCGGACCCTGTACAGTACGCCTAAATTCTGAGAAGCTAACTTAAATCTGGCTTCGACTTAAAAAATAGTATATCCTTTTGATAGTTCCTTCTATAACCGCCTTTTTAAATGAGAGTCCCATCTGCCAGTGGGACTGAAGCATATTCAGTTTGGGGTATTTTGTGAGAAGTGGGGAGCATTCGTGATGAGGAAGAGGAAAGTTGAGAAGTATCTGGCTATTCAGATCTGGTCACCAAACACAAATTAAGATATTTCAAGCAACGTTTTCCAAATGTTTTTTTTTTTGACCAGGGCGATATGGATGGCATCTTTGAATGTATATCACTATGCTTGCAGAGATAGGAATGTCATTTGTATACCGGTGTAAGAAAAATTAACTAAACATAGTATTCTGATCATCTGTTTATACCTTGATTGTCGCAAACTCGTGCAAACTCTTGTTATTTAGTTCGCAGAGCTTTCTCCAACAAGAAACACGATCGCGTGGGATCTGAGAAAATTGAACACGTTTTTCCAATTTTCCGGGCGCGCCTGGAAAAGGCAAAATGAACATAATGTATTGCTCACTCCCTTTTGATTAATGACCCGATCGTAAATTGTCAGGATAGATAATACTCGTAATATATGATGTTCATATTTTAATCAAAATCTCATCTTTCGCCATACTCGCGTATGATCCGTCAAAATTGATGAAAAAGGGGAATAAAGATGTTCTCCGAATATTCAAAAAAAAAATAAAAATTATCTTATCTTTGTAAGTACCCATACATAAGATGCGTGCCTTGTTTTTTGAAATACTCACTACTTATTAAAAAGCCTAATATAAATACGAATAAAAAAATTATAACATTTTCATGTTTAATGCAAAAATAAATATATCCATAATTTGTTAAAAGCTCTTTGGTATTTGATTTTTTTATTAGGGTGCATCAGAGGCATCATGTCCATAAATATTAAATGGCTGTGTTTACCATAAGAACATTATTTATTTTTTACAACTCAAAATAATTTTACCACCTATAACTAGGGCTCAAATTTTTGTTTTACAGTAGGTATTACAAGTTATCTAAAGCAATCGAATATCTGAGCTATAAATCGCCGACATATCAAAATGTAGCTATACTCCCCCAACAATAATACAAACTCTATTGATTTCCATACTATATTTTCAACTTTATTTTCGCTAAGAAGGTACCTTGCAATGAAGATATTCTAACTATAATTTTCTCGGTTAACCCGTGTAACGTAGTCCAACATTATTAAAGTCACCCTCACTAGTTAAAATCCACAAAATCAAATAAATCCATGTAAACTAACTGATAATACAGGCCCCGTCCCAATCCCCCCCTCCACCTCACCGCAATCAATGCGTGTATTTTGTTCTAGACGTAATTAATGATGTCCTTGTTCTTGACTTCTGAATTGAACGGACACGCGTAAGTGGTCAGTCAAAAATAAAACTCCAAACATAAGGCCTCTGAAGATGGACAGCGAGATTAGCCGAAACGTCAGGAGTTAAAAAGTCCTGCTAAAGACAACATTACACAGATTAACTAAGAAAATTATATAACATCTTACACCCATGAAAACCACAATCGTATTCATATATATTACAATAGACAAGCAATTGAATAGGTACCTACCATAATATATTTTACAAAAAAAATTTAACCGTTAGATCTTTAGTTTTTGTTCGCTCTGTCAGATTACATAGAAAGTCAACTTATATCCCGTGATTTTTCACGGGTAATACATATAAACAAAATATAGATACATAGAAGTTAATAGAAACGTGTATTTATGTAAGGATATCAAAGCTGCATTTACATATTTTCTTGTTGCTAGTATGGAGATTAGTTTAGCAACCACGGGCCTCTAAATATCTGGATGTTCCTAGACTCAAAAATGCAAAATTGAAAAAAATTCTGATAGTTTGAATGACGAATTGCAATCTTTGGAACATTGATGCCAAATGTAAATGCTAAATTTGTTTGGCAGTATTTTAATTGACCCCTTTACACGTGGCATTAACAGCACTCAAACACGTTTGAAATGCGCCGTATACGATCGGATCATTTTAACAACCGGTTCTCGTGCTCAACGGCTTGGATGATGAACTGCCTCCCAGCCTTCGTTTGTCCTCTTTCCAACAACATGGGTCTTTTTAAGACTACCCTCTTAAAATACCCTCCTTAAAATACCCCTCCCCCATCAATATCTCATGAGCAAATATTGGTCCTCTGTGCAAAGTAAATATTTAATCAAAACGGAACATCTAAAATAAATATAAAAACGAATATTCACACACCAAAGACTATAATCAATGAACAGAAAATCCTAAGAAGAGTGATACATACAGAATTAAGAGAAGACTAACGTCGTCAATTTACTTGAGATCTTTCAATTCTCAGAGGCCAATTAAACTGGTTATCTGTTTAAGAAAGAAATTAGAAAAAGTTTGACCCTAAACACGGAAAAAAATGCTTCACTCTGGGCACACAAAACACACCCACAACACACTTCTATTGGATTATCTCTTCGGTGGTTATTAGCTAATAATGTTTCTGTGACAGATACAAATAAATCTAAATGCAAATCAAGTCAAGTATCTCGTTAATTATCCTATCCAATATAACATCATTATTGCTTTACTGGAGTGTTAATCATTTAGTTCGAGGGTTCTACTTAGTTTTACTAATGCTTTTCCTTTTTCTTAACACTTGTTTTTACTATTTATAATTTTGAAACTGTTTATTCGTGATGTAACTCCATTTAAATGATACCAAAATTTATTAACTTTATTCTAACTTTTTTTTTATTTAAGACCTGACCGGTTTCGCCTTATGATGGTCATCTTCAGAGCAGTCTTATTAAAATCACTTGATTTTTACACTTTATTATTGACAGCACAGGCAATAACCTTATCATGTGTTTGGTAAATGTTAATATGTTAGTTGTAAGTCATTATATGTAAGTAAAAGTTATAAGTTAAAAGCCACAAATCTTAGTCCTAAGTCACAACTTATAATTCTTTCTTGATGGGTACTTATCAGAATCCCGAGCTCTGCGTCAATAGCTATAGGTAATAATTTATACGCCACTAGATAGTTACTTTAATTAAAATATGTAATAAATAAATGGATTACTTTTATAGCGCTGTTTTCCTGGAAAAATCATCTCAAGGGCGATTTACAAATTAATTTATCCAACCCACAACTTATCACTTAGACTTACAGTTAAGATTTATTACTAATGGCTTACAACTAAAATTTTCAACTAGTGAAAGTTAAAAAATCAAAAATCTTGAAAATCAAGTTATGTACTCGTATGTATGTACGAGATCCAGGACCACACCTGTCCCTCAAAAATACCTTCCACCCAGAATCCCCGAAGATGATATATGCTTTGAGAAAACATATTCCCGAGAGCCTCCTGTGTGGAGTTAATGTAAAAAAAGTTATACTTACCAAAAATAACCTAACTAATTTATTTTGGAGTGAGTACTTGGAATAGGTTATAAGATGGTGGCTCGCTATGTGGCTCCTTTCTTATTTATCCCTAGCCACGAAGCTGATGGGGAAAAACCAGTTAAAAGGCTTCGAATGTGCTGAGTAAGGCCGGGAGCACAGATGCTGGGAATGGCCCGGAATGGCCGGGGAAATTGATAAAAAAGTGGATGAAATGCGGTGAAGGAATATACTGGGGCAGAGATCTTTTAAGAAACTAGATAGGGTGTTAACATTACGAAATTGCTTTTCCATAATGCTTGGTGGATGTTGATATAAGGTGCCCAGAGTGTTTATCTAAAGAAGGGTTTAAATAATTAAATTAAAAAAGCATTTGTGTCAACCAAATTTTGGCAAACGCTCTCCTTTTGATTGTGCCGATCTGTTAAATAAGTCAATTGTTGTATTGTAAAGATTCTATAAAAAAATATTATTAATTTTGACTGTTGACACACGTTTGACGGCTTCCGTGGTCGAGTAATTGAAACACTCGACTACGAATCCAGGGATCGCGGGTTCAAATCCTGGCGTGCATAAATAAATTGAATTTAATCAATATGTGTTATTTCACATTTAATCAATATATAATCATATTTGGTATTCTTGCGACACTTCGCAGTGTGGTAGAAAACCCTGTATATAAGTATCGTACCCTGTATATGGTAAAATACCGCCATTCAGAATAGAAACATTGCTTGAAATAGCTTTAGCCGTGTTTAGTGACCAGATCTGAATAGCCAGGTACTTCTCAACCTTCATCTTCCTTATCTTATTCTCCTCCCTATACAACCTTCAATCTCATAACATACTCCATACTGGGGATTTCACTCTGGAACGTCCCGCAAATATACTATATTTTATTTCAAATCAATGAAATGTGGGATGACACATATTAATTGATTTATTTATTTTTGCGCACGCTGGGTTCGAACCCGCGACTTCTGGATTCGTAGTCGAGCGTCTTACCACTTGACCATGCACGCCGTCTCAACTTATTTATAGGGATGGCAGAGTTGGTAGATGCACCGCTCCCAAGTAAAGTGGAGGTCCCGGTTCGAGTCTCGGTTACAACATAATCTTCTTATTTTGCGTTTCTTTTTCTATTGTCATATTCTTTAAAATTGATAATTTTCTTTCGAGAATCAATGTTACAGTGGAGCGTAAAACTTTAACGAGTTAATTTAAACATAACTAAATGTGTTAACGACGTGTAATGTATCTCGTATATATTTTAAATGATAATTTATTATATAAAATGATAATATTATATTATAGTACGAAAATACATTTTTTGAAATATCATTCACAAGGAGTTCAAAAAACTCATTCTGGGAAGGATGTCTTCCTCAGGCATCCCCGACTTCTTCTACCATTCACTTTCGCGTCATATATTCTTTTCAGGTCCTATTCATTACGTTAATTTGTTTTCTTTCAGAATATCCATATGAAACGTTTTATATATATATATACGTTCACCAAGCTAACAGGGGAAGAAAGGTTAAGCGTAACTGAAACCGGTCGCTTATTTTAATACATATTTTATAATTTACAGTTAAATAAAGTGGCTTTTTTAAAACTAAAATATTTTTTTTTATTTAAATTATAATGAATATATTTGTGAGTTAACGAAGTTTGAATCTTGTAAAAGTAGTAATCCTCATGCCATGGATGCTTTATTTCTTAAAGAGCAGGCAGAGAATCTGTTTTCCACAGTTCAGTAATATGTTCCTTTTTTATTTATGCACACTGCTTAGCCATGATTAGAATATCTAAAAATGCATCCAACTCTTCTTCAGAGAATGGTATGAATATTTTTTTCTCGTGGGCGTATTTTTGGGTCGGAAAACTTTCTGTTAACTTTTTGTTGTACAAACAGTAACTGCTCGTCCTTTTCGATCAGTTTATCGCAAAATAATATCGCAGTAGATAGTGAAGAAGTAGATTAGAATTCCACCCAGTATCATATTTTGCCGACCCAATCATCAGCACGATCGACTTCAACGTTTTCATCAGTGTCATAAACATCCTCCTTTTCAATTGCTTCCTCTAATTCAACATCCGATGCTTCTGATTTATTTTCTTCTGGAATATATTGATCATCGTCAGAAGCAAAAAAGAGTTCATTGCCGCTATCCGAGTCATTCAGTACTGCTTCAATTTCATCAAAATTAAATTGAGGAAAAAAAAAAATAAAAAAAAAAATATATATATATATACACATAATACCTACTGTATGTAAATGAATTTGAAGAATAAAAAAATATTTCACCTTCGAAGTCGAATCTCAGAACGACCTGAACCAAGTTATTGTTGTATAAATTATTGAAGAATCCAACTATTATAACAGATAAAATTGTATGTTCATGTAAAACAACAATTTAGAAGAGCACCATTTTTATGTCTTTACTTGGTCAAAACCAACTTTCGTAACAGATGAAATGTATTTTTTCCGTAATACAACACTTTAGAAGAACACTATTTGTAGGTTTTTACAACACTAGGTAATTTTTAAACTGATTGAAATATTATTTGAAATATCTACAGGGTTTAATAACGTAATTTATGGGTATATTTATTGGTACCTTTCACTATTAACCTTTCTTTTTTTTTTTTTTTGTAATTATGGCATACAGAGTTCCGGGCCAATAAAGCCCCTTTCTCTTTCATCATGATGTTAAGTTTATGGTTGTTAAAAAATGAATTTTATTGAAGTTTAAAATAAAAATTATGCTAAAAATGGCTGCATGTTGGGTAGGTTAATCCTTCCGAAGAATTTGTTTTGGTTTTCTATGTTTGGTACGAATGTTTTAGTCGTACTGACTGTTCACCTATTTCTACCTGCTTTGTTGTACCTTTCTTGTGACCTATATTTTAGTAGGGGATTAAAAATACTATTGAAGGATACTTTAAACACAAGAGTACATCATATTTATCACTTGAAACAAAATAAAATGATTATAAAATGTGCACGAGCTTTGAATTCCATACAAAAACATGCGGGTACCCAGATACCCTTTCAGTCATGTAAAGGTTTAGTTTTCTTCAGTCACATAAGGGTTAAACTTGAATTTGCCGTGCGGCGTGGTGGTCGCCAACAACGCACGTCCCACCGGTTCAAACTGTTTGACGCTACGACGTTACAAACCAGCGTTTCTGTGTGCTGAAGCACCGAAATCTCTCGAAAGGTGAGATCTTGCGTCACCTAATTTACAAATATTTAACGGATTTAGAGATTTAAAAACGTAAACATATATTTTTATTCCTCCTACTTCTTTCAGTATAAGCATAAAGGTTGCTTGTGCAGTGATGGAGGGCTTAGTTGGTAGAGGATTGAACCCGCGACGCCTGGGTGGGAACCTAACGCATTGGTCCTCTCCGTTATCATTGCTGACTGTCGTAACAATCTATTTTTTATAATTTCTGTAATTAGTAACTAAACAGTGAACTAAAATTATATAAATAAATCGTTTCCATGTGGCCTGACAGCGATTCGATGGTGGCCTTGAACGCCAAAATATCTGTCACTAAAAATGAAAACTAAAGCTAACAGAACTAAGTAATAATAATTTAAAATTAAATTTAATTTAATTAGAAAAGAAAATGGTTAAATGGTTGTGCCTATAAGGTTTATTTATTTATAGACGTTTGACGACATCTGAGATTTTAAGTAGTGGTGAGGGGTGACCGTTTTTGTGCCCAGATTAAAAAATGACTTAATATTCTTTGTAACTGAAAATTCAAGTTTGAAAGGCAATACCTAAAAGTTATTATACAAGTTTGAGCTCTCTCATATCGGAGGTCAGATATCGCCAGGGAAAATTTCTCTGTGCAGACTGTGACTCAAAACCACTCAGCAAAACTGTCCTTTTATAAGTTGTCTAGTTATGATTGCACGATATGTGATGTCATCTTCTACCACGTCTTACATCAATCTTCTTCCAGATCATAAGCCGAATAATCTTTTACATTACCCTCAGAAAATTTTATTATTATTTATATCATTACCTGCAGAAACGGGCGGTCCGTTTGATTTTCATATCTTAACAAACGGATTGCAATCTTTGGAACGCTGACGTCAGGTGGGAATGCTGTCTTTGTTTTACCGGTATCTCAAAGAAGATGCTCCGAGGAACTTGCGTCATTGATCCCTTCGGCACCGGTACACAATCGGGAAACTCGCCAAACGTGCGCCCAACATTTGTACGCGGTTGACATTCGATACATGAGAACAGATATAATAATACAAATTAAACATAACGTTAATAATGTCATGTTTACTACTTTCAATCTGTCATGAGAAAATGGTAATAGTATAATAATAAGTTTTGTCGATTGTTTCAGATTTAATTAAATACTAATCGTCATCAACTCACGTAAATTTGGAATTAACTCCTTACAATACATCGCATATACGCAATACAACGCATTACGTAATGAATTGAAGCTCCCAGTTGGCAAGAGATATTTTCTCAACAACTTTATAAATCAGTTATACGTCCTTTCTGTATAATCTTTATGTGTGTGAATATCTTTCTTAACGTATTTACGATTTTTTATTTATCTCTACTTCTATGAGTCTCCTTTTTATTTGTTCCCTTTTCTTTTGTACTCTATTTTGAAATTTGCATTTATTTGTAAAAATACTATTCCTTTTAATTTTATTAAATCTGAAATTAGTTTTTCTAGCTCATTGGGAAAAAAAAATAATTTTTTACTATATTATCACTTTAATGTAAAAATAATGTTACCTTACAACTTACAAATAATATAATTTAAAAAAAATACTGCTTATTAATCAACCATAGAAGTGATAAACTTCAGTGGTTAATTAGAAAACAGTGTTGTGGGCGTGTGTGTGTGTCCAAAGTAAGCTTAATTTTTCCACACTTCTCTTATTTGAAATTGACAAAACATTTAAAAAACAAACAAAAAACTCTCTCGTGCAAAAACCGTAAGCTGACGATAACGGTTTTATTTAAAAATCGGTGTAGATTAGATTCTTAGAGATTATCTGTTCAGTGCTATTAACACTATTGTGTAATCATTTTAGCTACTGTGGAGCATAAGTCAGTTGAGTCTCTCGTAAAATAACAACGTCGTGTTGTATCTGCCCACCCATCAGGATACGAATAATCTATGTACGTCGAGATGACGTACACATCTGCAAATGGTTAACACAAACAAACCGCTGTTATCTTAGACAATTTAAACAGAGCTACACGGGTGCAAACACGGAGATACACCTGATCGTAAATTAGGTTAGGTATCTCGCCGCATCAGTTGTTTACCGTGCGGGAGCTTGGTATTCTGCCACCTATTACGCTGCCAACACACGTGGATGCGGATACAGCGCTAAGCGTTATTAGAACGGCTTACACGTGTCGTAAGTGTCGGAGTTATTGAGGGAAATTGTTGAGGACTAATGGAAATAAAACATTGCTTAAAAGCGATTTCACACTAACGTGCATATAGTAAATCAAATACTTGAATCGGGTCATGTGAAGAGTCAGAATAACAGAAGAGTATGTATGAGACGATGTATGAATGTAAATGAAGCAAGGAGTGTGTGCCAAGACAGAGTTATATGGCGGTCCGTCCTCTCTGCCTACCCCTGCGGGGAAATGGCGTGATGGTTAGTTAGTTAGTACATATTGACAGACACCAACTAACCATCTCGCCGTTTCTCTACAGGGGTGGCAGAGAGGATAGGCCGCCAAACAACTCTATCTTGGCACACACTCTTTGCTTCATTCACATGCATACATAGTCTCACACTCTTTTCTTCGTGCATCCGCTCTGAATATCCAAATCATCTTCTGGGTATTTTGAAGGTGATGTTCCATAAAAATAACGCTAAATAAATTAGCTAAGTATTATTATGAGTATTAATTATTTTAGTGTTTTTTTCTTAAATCCATTCATTACGCTTACATCAGTCTTGCATTCTAACCGGATATCCATATTTTAAACACGGCCATACATGGTAACATTCAGTCTACAATTCAGAACAACTCAACAAACTCAATCAACTCAACCAACTCAAACAATTCAATTAATAATTTAAGAGCCGAAATACATAATGCAAAGTTATGTAATATATATATATATATGTAAGGAGTGTTTTTCCAGCCGTTACAAAAAATATTTAAAAAAAGCATGCGGAGAATTGAAAATCTCACGGCAAGAACCTGTTAACTAACATTTTTGTAAAAATGAGTTAGTATTCTCACTAAACTAATTCTGGTACGCTCTATCCAATAAACACACTTTAAGGTAATGAAAATGGCACGAACATGGAAAATCAAAGAGTTGAACAAGTTAACTGCAAATTTTGTTATGACTGAAATATTTTTCTAACGGCAAGATCATATTATCTACAATAATAATATTATATTCCAGAAATGCATTAAGATGCTAAATTATATATTAGATTTAGTATGTTAGCTATAACATTCTCGAAAAATAGTTAGTGGATTTGTGATGGTGCACACTTTTTTAACAAAACGCAAAAGGCTAAATATCTCAGAATGACTCGACAGTTAGTTAACAGGTTCTTGCCGTGGGGTCTTCAATTATACTAGAAAATTACTAGAACCTTGAGGCAGTCACATATAAATTTCTTTAATATCCCAACCTATAAAACCGCGCATGGACCAAAAGTTTTTAGTGCGACGTCAGTGAGCAATTCAATTCTCTCCCCAGCACCATTAGAAACCCAACAATCAACTGCTCCTTTAAAAACAAAACCATCACTCACCTTAAATGCCAAGTCTAAATTATGTATTATCGTGTATCTACTATATTTTCAAAATTGTCATGTACTTGGTAGCTGAAAAAACACTTTTGTAAATTGTCATCCCAACACAGGCGTGTGCCTAGTGGGAAGGACAATATACCAAACAATAAAAAAAATATGTTCAAGTAAAATAATCAATAAATAATATCCGTGACGTCTGCGTAAACCCGACGCTTGGAACCACTCTGCTACTAGCCGGTCCCATTCCCAAACTTTCTATCCCTCTCCTTTTCTACTTCCAATTACGTAGTAATAATTTCTAGTTATGGGTAGGTTAACCATCATTGCAAGTTTATTTTGTTAGGTCAGCATAAAAAAAAATCAAGTATTGTAGAATTCTAATACAAGCAATATACAAACTATTTATGTGTCAATTTTATACGGCTAGTTATGAAAATGTCTGAGGTTTTCAGTGAATAAAAACTGTAATCTCTTAATTTAAGGTAAAACATTGGAAAACCCTTCGCTAGTTTTCAAACTTCACATATTACAGAAATTTCACTACGTATTTTATAGAATTTAAAAGATAATAGCTTAAGATTTTTATTCGCTGAAATACCTTTCCAACAACTCATATAGAATTTACAGATAAATCATTTGTAGTATTGCTTGTTGTATGTGTGTTGTAATGCAACAAAGTAGCGTTCAATGCCATTTTTAGTGCTGAGGTTTAAACGTCGATTCTAGGCCCCTTTAAACTTTTGAACAATTGTTGATTAGTTGACAACCATAAAAAGCATGACTGTTAAGCTTTTCGGCGGATCACAATTCGTCCAAAAGCTGAAACAGACCGACAATCAGCGTTTAGCAGAGACCGCTCAAATGAAGAAAAAAATAAAAAAACTTATATTTACAAAAAAACTGTAATAATAATGTATGTAATAAAATTACCCGAAAGTATTTTTTGATGTTATTGTTAATCCGCCTCTGTCAGCAATAAAACAAAACCCAAAGTCACAGATATTGACTATGAGATAGACCCAATAAGCGTCCACTCCGGACATTTATGGTATATATGCCATAGATTTACTTAAAATCTTTCATTCTCAAGATGCCCATCATAAGGTGAAACCGGTCAGGTCTTAAATAATAAAAAAGAAAATAGTGGAAGAAAGTTAAAAAAATGGTTTTATTAAAATCATTTATTATGTTGTGTAAAGTTTAATACCTTGGTTTCTTTTAGCGTTAAAAATCAGTTTATTCGTGTAGAGTGTTTAAAATCAGAGTCTCTGTTTCGTACGTCTTCCAGAGTAATTCATTCTAACTTCTTGCAGCTTAATCCGGGGTTCTAATCCCGACGGGGGGGGAGGGGTGGTTTATCCCCGAGGAGGGATGTCCTTATCTGCACGGCGAAATTACTCCCTCGAAAAGACGAACGCTCTTCTAAAGGATGATGTAAAAACGAAGCGAATCCCCTACACGAACGACCTTGGTGATTTACGCGTTTTTGCTTTGTTCTTTAAAGTGTGATTTATTTTGAATTCAATCTGTTTTACGTAATAATTTGGAATATTTTTTAGGCAAAACAACTTATTTATTTTTAGTGTTCTCTATGGTGGCGCTTATTTTTAAGATATACCGCACACGTGATCTAACAGCCCGGAGACAGTACTCCATTAAAAATATGTTGTAAGGCCTAAACAAGTGTGAGAAAGGAAGAAAATGTTTGAAAATACCTGGTTCTTGAGATCTGTCAACTAAACATAGTTAAAATAATTTTAAGGAACATTTCGGTTCAGAGTGATAATCTCTCATCAGATATATATTTTACTCTGCTCCACTATATATAAAACAATGTCTATGTACATTTAGTAAAACTAGACAGGTAGAATATTCAGTTTACATTAGAAACGTACTTATTACATCCGGTATCTCTCATTACAACATTGCCGTGCTCGTATTTTTTAAATTTATTTGTATACTCGTATAACTTTACTTGCAGTGTAATCTGACAGTTAAATGTCGCTGAATCGTTTTTGTGAAATATATTATAGGTACCTACTTAATTGCATGTCTGGATTTGAAAAAAAAAATGCATTTGATAATTTTCATCCACAGTTCCAATTATGAAAAGTTAACAATCATACGTACGTACCTACTCACAAATGAAACTATTTATAGTTTTGTTTTATTTTATTGATATTCACATTCTGCATTACAACAGATATAAAATCCAGCGACAGTCCAATGGGAAACATAACAACTAAAACATATCTATTCGTTTTTTTACTTGAACTTTTTTTTGATTTATAGGTTTTTTAAACATGATTAGATTATCTGTTAATATAATTATACCTCTAGATGGTTTAATCATTAGAATCCAACCTCTTGTCATGATGTATTATGCTGTGACAAAAAATCTCTCCGACGCCGGGGTATTTAAGGGTGGCATGGTTTCCACTGCTGCAGTCGTTTTTAGAAGAGAACAAGCAGTAGAATGCCAGGAGGTATGGATAATCAGTTAAATCATTTACAATTTAAAAGCCTACTGTCGTGAAATCAGCACTACGCCTGGTCTCTAGGCTCTGATAGTTTGTCTCCTCGAGTAGTTCCATGTGATGCATGAAATTAGGATACGCTACCCTCAAACGGTTGCACACATACCTGAGGTTTTTTTGTCTGTTCCAACATATTTTTATTTAAGCTCTGATGCGGAGTCCAGGAGCCTTAGCATAAAATATCAATATAGATTTTATCGACAATATCAGTAATTTGGAGTCATTCCCGAGCCCGACTGCAGATTGCCAACGGACAAAAGACAACTCACGTCGACTGAACATGCTCAATTGAGACAGATTAAACTGTCGTTTGTTCGTTGGTAATCTGCAGTCGGGCTCGGGAACGATTTCGTATTATCGACACTGTCGATGAAATCTATATCGATGTTTCGTGCCAGGTCTCCAGACAGTACTAACGTACTCCAATTTTCTACTGATCAAACCATTGAACTAGGCTGTCATTGCACTTATGCGAATATGTTATTTACAGATTCTGATGATAAAATGAAGAAGGTTGTATCAAGTCCAAGCAAGCTGCCGTATATGACTCGTAAGCGTTAGCCTGGTATAAAAAACTTCCTGATATCTTTGATGTTAAATACGCGGGTCAAAAATTATCTATTCATTATACACTTATAAAATTATGAACTTTGAAAACGGCTATAATGTAGACATATTATTTCATAACGACGTATTTTTTTAAACATCAAAGCTCTGTTTACTATCTTGCGATCAGTTGGACAGTTCATTCAGCTCTAGTAAACTAAAAATGCACGAAATAGTCAGTGTTTTCCAGTGAATACCCCACAAGAGTCCCAACTGTCTAGAGCCAGTGAGATTATGGCATCCACAATTGGGGTATGTTGTGAGGCTGAAGGTAGTGGGGAGGGGAAGGAGATGAATAAGAGAAAGGTTGGGAGTACCTGGCTATTCAGATTTGGTCACTAAACACGGTTAAAGCCATTTTAATCAACGTTTCGTTTCTGAATGGTAGTCATTCGCCATGGCGATACTTAAGAATATCTACCCTTGAAGTAACACTATATGGAAGGAGAGCTAATTATTTTTACGCAACCTACACAAACTTGCGATAAAACACTTTCTCCGGGCTTTTACGTCATATACCATGAGAGAGAAAGAGACAACAAATTTCATGGACCGCTTCTATATACTGTAAGGATGATCTTAAGGTCCTGGTTCACGGCCGGACTCCGCCCACATTTGTTATTATGCAACTAAACTTGACACAACTAAACGATTTTTTTAGGTTATATGTTATATTTTTGTTGATAAAATACTGTGAAAAACTAACTATTCGAATAAACAAAAACATTATGTCGATATGTGATATAAATGGATGTATAAATACCGTAGCCTTAGTCTTAGCCACGCCCAGGTGCACCGAGTCATGTTAAAATCATAAAAAAACAAGTCCAAAACTGACTTCACTGCCTTGGATAGATACTACTCTACCAACTCTATGTATCTACCACTCTGGAACATGCCGCAAATATACGATATGGTTTCTTTTATGAATCAGATGCGTTAAGACTACTAATTAAATAAGATTCTTTTGCGCACGCCGGGCTCAAACCCACGACCTGTGGATTCGTAGTCAAGCGTCTCACCACGCAACCACTGAAGTGGTTTGGTACTCTGGTGATTTTAAGTTTCAAATGCATTTAACTGTTAAAAAGACTATGATGGATGAAAAAAATCGTGTTTAATGAAAATGAATTAATAAATTTGTTAAAGACCACAGATTTAATTTAATTTTTTCATGAACGAACGGTTTCGCTTAGCCTTAGCATCATCAGGGTAGAAAATTAAACTAAAGAAAAATTACGAAGTGTGCGACAAATGTTTACTAAGAACGTGATAAAAGAATAATGAGAAACTTTATGAGTTTATAGAAATATACCTAGTATTTGACTACTTATTATTACGTTCTCAGTTGACGTTTTGCCTATTTATTTCAAATTATCTGTTTCTTTCTCTGTGTTCTTTTGCCATAATTTATTTGTTATTCTTTTGTTTTCTTACTGTTCTCTTATTTTATTTTTAAATTGTGTTCTCCCTCTGTATGTACGAGTATATATAAACACACACTATATATTTTTGTTAAGTTTAATTTTGTACCCTGACGATTCTTATGCTAAAAAAAACCGGTCGGTCATAAAAAATAAAATAAAATTTGTGGTCTTTTGCAAAGTTATTATTTCATTTTCATTAAGAATGTCAAACTAAAAGTGATTGCTTTCTACGTAAATATAAAACAAAAATAAAAATTCAAGTAGTAATAATAAACCTACCTGGTGATATAAAAAAAAACTAAGGCAGAGAAGAAGTAAAAATCCTCTGTTCGAAATACAGCTCAAGTTCTTAGGAAGCACATTCCCAATCCGACGCATCAGCCGTGAAATGGATTATAGATTGTTTCTCTCAGGGCTGATGGCACCGCTTCTCTTATATCGGCCTCGCAGGACCCCGGTAATGAAGTATTCAAGTTTACCCTTGTAAATTCACCGGAGAGCTTGAATCCGGGGGAGATTGTGAAATATGAGTGAAATATTTATATCTGGAGTGAAGGTAAGCGAGCATTTTTCTTTTTCACGAAGAAAAATGTTGGGTTGGTTGGTTTTTATTGTAAATAGAATTTTTAAATGTATTCAGAAGGAAGAAAGAATCCTTCGAATACCAAACCGTTCTCGTAAATTTGTTACCCTTTACACTAGCAACGTTTACCGGCTAATATGTTGCTTTTTAAATATGAATACCGCACAAGAGTCCCAACTGATTAATATAACCCAATGAAAATTATACTTGGGCGAAATAGATACTCAAAAGTAGCTAAAATGTCAGAGGAACTAAATTGGCTGACAGTAAAACAGATGCTGACATTGAACACATTGATGTTTATACATAAAATGAAAAACAACTTGTTACCAGAGTATTTTTCTGACAAAATTATCTACAATGTTGATATTCACAAGTATAATACAAGGGCATGCAAAGAAATTAGACTACCAGAAAAGAATAAAGCCAACACCCAAAGCAGCTTACTATATTAAAGGAATGAAATCGTATAATGCGCTGCCGGAAACCATCAAAATTATGCTTATCAGTAAATTTAAAAAAGCCTGTAAAAAATATTTAAAATGCAAATAAATCAAAATAATAAGTAGTGTTTAAGTTAAAATATTATTAGTCAAAAAGAAAATGAAATAATTAGATACTTGTAAACTTAAATGAACAAAGTAACTAATATAAAAAAAAAAACAGACAAAAAAAAAAACTGCTCCCAACCTTGCTTCCAACAGTGAAACTATGGCATCCCCAACTATTCAGATCTGGTCACCAAACACCGCTAAAGCCATTTCAAGCAACGTTTTGATTCTGAATGGTGTTGTTTCTATACTTTTATATATATTACTCAATATGAATTAAATGTGAAATAATACATTTTGATAAAATTTATTTGCACTAGCCCCGGAAGTTGAGCCCGCGAGCTCTGGATACGAAGTCGAACGCTTTAACCACTCGACCGTGGAGACCGGGTTATTTCACATTTAATTAAAATTCAACCAAATATATAGTGCATTTGCAGCGCGTTTTGACATGATTGGTAGATACTCTGACGGCCTTCATGGTCGAGTGGTAAGAAGCTCGACTACGAATCCAAAGGTCGCGAGTTCAAACCCGGCGTCCTCCAATAACTTTTGATTAATTAACATGTGTCAAATCACATTTAATTCTTATGAAAATAATAAAAGGTATATTTGCGGCACGTTTCAGAGTGGTAGATACTCTAAGTATCGCCCTGTTGAAAGACCACTATTCAGAATCGAAATGTTGCTTGAAATGGCTTTAGCCGTGTTTGGTGACCAGATCTGAATAGCCAGGTACTTCTTAACCTTCCTCTTCTCAATCTCCTTCCCCTCCCCACTACCTTCAGCCTCACAACATACCCTGTTTGGGGATGCCATAGACGGTTATCACTGGCTATAGACGGTTGTGAGCAGTTGAGAATCTTGTATTCAAATAAAAAAAAATATTTAAAAAAAGTATTCCCCTTCAGCGATCGAATACCGATAAAAAAATGCATTATTTCACATTTGGTAATATCAAATAATATTTAGAGACTCTGAGAATTGGCGTGGTGAAATGAATACACGTATTAAAATAGGAACTAAGTGATAAAAAAGTGAAGTATGTAGAAAATTTGAAACACGTCTAAAGCAATTTTCTGCACACTCTTTTTTTTGGCACTTAGTTCCTATTTTATTACGTGTATTCAAATACCACCATTCAGAATCGTTGCCTGAAATGGCTTTAGACTTGTTTAGTTACCACATTTTAAAATCCAGGTATTAAGCAATCTTCCTTTTCCACTTCTTTATCTCCTTCCCCTCCTCAGTACCTTCAACCTCATAACGTTACCTTATTGGGGATGCCATAGTCCTACTGACTCCAGACGGTTGAGGGCAGTTAGGACTCTGATGCAGAATTCTATAAATCAAAACAAAAAAAATATCAGTGAATTTTTACTAGTATTTATATAATTCCTTTAAATAAAATGTATTGTTTTCAAAACACCTTATTTTTTAAAAACACGAGAGCCACTGATTTGGGTCAGGACAAAGCCAGTGGCGTCCCGCGGCGCTTTCTCTCTCTAGATTTCCGATCGCATCAAGTTATTTAACTGACAGCGGGATAAATAGTAAACGGTAACTGAAACAAATGTCGTGTAAACGAGGTGTCCTCAAACTTTCAAATGTAGTTTAATTTGAAATACATTTTTGCTGAAAATTTCCGAAACACTTTGAACTTATGCCGTTTTAATTTTTGTAATAGTTAATACCGCATGAAATCCCAACTGCTCTTAACCGTCGAAAGCCAGTTAAACTATGGCATCCCCGATTGGGGTATGTTGTGAGATTGAAAGTAGTGGAGATGAAAAAGAGATGGGAAAGAGGAAGGTTCGGAAGTACCTGGTTGTTTAGATTTTGTCACTAAATATGGCCAAAGCCATTTCAAGCAACGTTTCGATTCTAAATGGTGGTCTTTTACCAGGGCGATTTTTAAAAATATCTAACGCTCTGGAACGTGCCGCAAACATGCATTATATTATTTTATACGAATTATATGTGTTATGATACATATTAAGTAAATTAATGTTAATAGTGCACGCTGCAACCTCTCGATTCGTAATCGAGCGTCTTACCACTCGACCACGGAGGCCGTCAAGGATTGAACCTGGGTCTGCACGATTTCATTTTTATAGGAAAAAGTCGATGATGTTTTAAAATTTTTTATTATATTCTTTGAATAGTGACATTTAAACCTCTCAGATTTACAGTTGTTGCAATAATAAAACTTTTTTTTTGTTATCAAAAAAGTAGTCGATAGTGAAACTTTTATATTTATCGAAGGAAGCAATCACTTTTTGGCTTGACATTATAATTTAAATAAAAATGTTTTGGTTTTAAGCCACTTTATTTATATTCATATAACATTCGACCGGTTTCGGTTAAACTTAACCTTCTTCAGGTAGTATATATATAAAACTGACAACTTTCAGTTTTATATATTTACTTTCCTGAAGAAGGTTAAATTTAACCAAAACCGGTTGAATGTTATATGCATATAAATAAAGTGGCTTAAAACTAAAACATTTTTATTTAAATTGAAACTTTTATAGTTTCCCGTTGCCGCCAGAAAAAGTTCAATTATTCACCTAATTCGTAAACCAAAGTTTTATAAACCAGAGTTTACACAAACACAATCCTCACACATTTGAATTGCTCGCATACATCATGTTTAAATCTTGTCATTTAACTTTTATTTTTAATCCCAGTGATATTTAAGAAAACGCTTATTTAAATACAATAAAAAACACACTGTTAAACTCTTAGAATAACTGAAAACATTCCGAATATTCAAATTCGAACAACGTACGAAATTGTTGCCCCATTCTCGCTAAAAAACTATGAGCGGGTGTAAGCAAGAAAAAATTCTGTTTTTCAGTGACTTTTCCAAAAGACATCACTCTCGGAAGTGTATAAATATGCACCAATACACTTTTACAATTCTAACTGTCCGTATATATTTTAATTAATCCAAAACAATGTACTTTGTTCTTCATTTTGTATCGACGAGGTGGTGTTTTTAAACTCGCTTCTCCAGTCGTGTCAACCCAGTATTTACCATGGGGGCCACTGCTAAAAGTTGGTTACTCCAGATTTCAGGTATATGAAGTTCCTTCTACTTCGTTAAGGTGGGTTTCTAGATTTTCGTTTTTGTGGAAAAATCTCGTAACGCCATTTTCATCATTATTAAACAAGAACAATATTGTTACAGTACTAAACAAAAGTTAGATATTTGATACATAAGTCAAACGTTTTATTTTAGCTTATTTTTTGTAATATCACTTATCATTATTCTCTTGTTTTATCAATTGATAAACGTAAAAGGTTTTACAGCGAAAATATTGTAAGTGTGCTTACAGATTTAAAGTGGTTTAATAAAAAAATCGGATTCCATTCATAGTTTCAACCAAAACATGGTAAAGTCAGTTTTTTCTAGATCCGTTGAAACCAAAAGCGAGTTCGTCCCGCTGTTGAATTTGGCAGCTATCTCTGGTCTGGAGCCCCTAAATATCTGAAAAATCCCTTGACTCTGTGCAGAAACCGGCGGTCCGTTTGATAGATTCTTCTATTTTCACAAACAGATTGCAATCTTTGAAGCACAGACCTCAGGTGGGAATGTGGTCCCTATTCTATCGGTATTTCAATGGTAGATGCCCCGAGGAACTTGCTTCATTGATCCCTTCGTCACCGGTGCGTAGTAGGGAAATTCGCCAAACGCGCGCCCAACATTTGTTAATGGTTGACATTCGATGCATGAGAACGGGTCGCTTCTACGACTCGTACTTGTGTTCAACAGCTCGGCTATGGAATGATTTGCCAGCACCTGTGTTTCGTCCCTCCTACACTATTTTTACTTATTCCTTTCCTCAGAAAGACCCTATATACAGCAAACCATGATATAGGCCCTGTGTGGAGTTAATGTAAAAACAAAGTAAATAAAATATCAACAGCCAAAAGCTTGTACGTGTGTAACCTTTGACTTAAGCTTCATTTGGTACAAGTCGAGTAATTCATATTTGAAGTTTGCTTACGTCAGTGCAAAAGAAAAAAAAAAACTTATTTTCAAAGTGACATAACTCCTTTTCAATTACAAAAAACCTCATCAATTTTATTTTTATTTGGAAGGAAATTTATCCAGCCACACAAAAATACAATAAAACGACAAAAATATCTTCATATTTCTTAATCAATTTTTTTTCAATGACATGGGGGAGAAAAAAAACAATACTCCGAATATAAGTAGCTATTCCTAAAAAAAAACACTCTAATACCATTAACATTCAATAAAAAAAACATATTATCTGAAAAGAAAACTTGATTTAAAAAAACATAATTTTGCATAACACAAGTGAGTTATTGAGAAATTACAGTCAGCAAGGTACTACACAATTTGTACCTTGTGGGAATCTGGCATTCCAGAGATCCATTTTTGTGTATGATTCTTCAGATTAGTTAAACGTTTGTTAATGAATATATGCTAAAATGGTATTTCAAAATTAAATATAATTATCATATATTGTCCGTAGCCCTGATTTTAGGATAAGGTTAAACATTAAAATTGAATTTACTTAAAAACAAGTTCTTGGTAGTTACCAGTTTTCAGCCGTCACCCTACAATACGTGTATAGTCTTTCGATTCGTCTGCTATACTATACGATATAGTCCTTAGGTACACGCGCGCAGGGTACATATTAGTGTAGCACAGTTCCCTATTTGCCGCTTGGACGGGCCGTCTGCGCCAGTAGCGAGCCACCTCCATTAAACTAGATTAATGGCAAAACGGAAAGCCATACGTTATTAGGAAAACGGCGGCCAAACAATTTATTTTGCCGCGGAGGAACCCGGACGACCCGTGGGAAGGGGAAGGAGGTGAGGACTCAGTGACGGAGGGTAGTAATAATCTGTTCATTTATGCACAAAGACAAACATATTTTTACAAAAAAAGGAACTAACGTGTATCGTAAATACATTGAAAAGAGACTCATAAGAGTATTATTGTATCGTAAATACATTAAAAAGATATTCACACACTGTAAAATAAAATATAAATATGTACAACCATTTGTTCAAGTACTTATCGCACTACACAACAGTATATGCACAACACTATTCCACACTGATGATAATTGGTGCAGAAGACAGAATCTGGTCAGTGCGCAGTGAGTCAAAGACAGCTGACAGCGGCCTTGCCAGGGATTTGTCACAGAGGTGAAAAAAGAGTGATTTACGATATTGAAGGGTTCGATTCAGGAGATCAAAACCCCGATATTTCGTGGAAAGAGTCTGAAGAAAAAGACGTGTGTTCTTTCGAAAAAATGTATAACTGAGGAATCGAAACTATGCCAAGGTGCTCGAACTGACCGGCAATACTGCCAGGGACAACAAGACGACCAGGATCGTTCTCCGCCATTTGCAGCATGCCGCACCACAATGCCAGCCGCTGCAATATAAGTTGCTCTATGGCATGACCATCACCAGGAAGGTGTTCTGCCTAACATCCCGGCCGTTCTTCATCGTTCAAGAGGACTGCAAATAAAAAACACCTTTTCACTAAAATAAAAATACCTGCTTTCTTTCAGTTGATATTTATTTGTACGATTTCGCATTTCTGTGAAATCTTTGATAAATAAAGTATCCTTTTTTGTACTGTAAACAGTTCAAATAGTAGGTGGTTCTGAGCTTTATTTTATAAAAGTTTGGTGCAAATTATCCTATCGACAAATCAGACAGAAATATATATGATTAGAGATCAAAATGCTAAATCAATCGGTGGATACCAGGAAAAAATATTTTCTGAAGTAATTCCTTTTGTACCAACTAGTTCTCATCTCAAAAACTACTCACTGAAAAATGTATGCATAGTGTATTTAAAAAAATGTAATTTTGTCTTATCAGAGGTTGTTTATCACCAGGGTCACCTTGGACGTGTGTATTTTTTCAACTTTGCCTGCAAAGGAAACGACACAAAGTTAGTCATCTTATTTAGTATTTATAATTAAAAAGTAATGTATTGAATACAATTTTAAGAAATGATTTTCGATAGTACTTACTTCGTAGTAAATTACTAACTGTTTTTTTATTCACGAAAAAATATAAAACTCACTCCACATAAGAAAAAAACCGTGTTACAGTAAGTAAAGTACAGGAAGAAAAAATATCCAATAATCGATCAGTTTGCCAAATTAACTTGACGGTATTCCCTCGACTTTAAAAAAATCTTCGTTTATGTCATGTCATAATGTTGCAGGAACTTTGATAAAAATAAAGATAAGCAGTAGAAAACGACGGGAAAAAAGGATTAGGTGTAACTTATTTAACTGTCCTCTATACTAGCAATCAAACTCTTGTCTGAAATATTAAGAATTCTATGATTCAATCGAAAAAAATATGCTATAATTGGCAACAAAATAAAAAAAATCTGCTCTGCAACTTTATGATCGATACATTTCCATATTTTAATTTCTAACTTTAGTATGGTGATGTTGTTATTCTTTTTGTTTTGACGAGACGCCCATGCTCTAATTCTCACTATATCGTTTCGTAGAGAATGAAAAAGTGATCTCGGTAAATTAAATTTTCCCAAGGATCGAAATTTCTCAACGAATCAGATGTCTAAATAACAGGCCTAGGGTTGGAACCTCACACCAGTGGAATGTTGTAGGAAACATGACTGTTACAAACCCATGGAACCATTTCATTTTTCTTTCAATCTTTAAGCGGAAAATGTAATGTTTGATAATCATTTTGGTTTATTTATTTGACACCAGACAAGTAGGAGAAGAGCATGAAGCGCACGAATGAAGATTTCCAGTTCATTTTTTTACAACATTAACCGTTGAACTTAAAAGCTAGTTTTTTCATTAATTTTGATTTCGTAGCGCTGGCGCCAGACCCTTGCAACGGTTTTGGAGATGACCAAGCAGACGGCTTGGGTATTTTATCAACGTTTCAAGTACAGCCCTCAAACATGCGTCACATACCCGAGCAGATCGCCACGTGATCAGTTTCCAAAAAATCCAAATTGCCGATCGCTTAAATTGTTGTTATTCTCGAGGTATGTGAGCAGTTTCTTATTAATCATTTTTTTAAATACCTTCGCCGAAAGATGAAAGTGATGCTTGTGTGGTACTAACTACTGTGGTACTGGAAGGTTTGGAGCAATCCCCCTCTCTCAAACGAATGGTTATCCAGGAAACGATTTCCTATTCGTCATCATTGAGGACCAAATTAATATAAGAAAAAAAAAAATAAGAAAGACGGTTAGACGGCCTCCGTGGTCGAGTGGTAGACGCTCGACTACGAATCCAGAGGTTGCGCGTTCAAGCCCGGCGTGCGCAAATAAATTAAATTAAATTAATATGTGTCATAGCACATTTAATTCATATTTATTTGCGGCACGTTCCAGAGTGGTAGATACTCTAAATCTCGCCCTGGTGAAAGACCGTCATTCAGAATTGAAACGTTGCTTGAAATGGCTTTAGCCGTGTTTAGTGACTAGATCTGAATATCCAAGTATTTATCAACCTTCCTCTTCCCCATCTCCTTCCCCTTCCCACTACTTTATGTCTCACAACATACCCCAATTGGGGATGCCATAGTCCCACTGGATCTAGACGGTTGGGAGCAATTGGGACTCTTGTGTGGTAGGCACTAAGAAAAAAAGGATAAAAAGCCAGTTGCTTCGTAAAGTTGACTGAAGGATTATTTGAGCTGACTCGATTTCCCGAATCGAACTGTTCAATTTTGATCTATCTTTTTTTGCTTTCATGGAAATTTTTAAATTATTCTTGTTTATTCTAGCTTTATTTTCTCGGTTTATTTTAGCTTTCCGTTCCAGACTGAATACGAAACTACATCCGATAATTAAACTGAAAACGCTACAGCCTAAATAAGGGAATACGTAAATAATATATAACACTGTAATGACTTCCTCTTTAGAAAACCGGATGGAACGCCGGAAAATAAAGAAATTTCACTCTTGTATAATACTGAATACTGTTATTTATAAACGAGTTTTGTTAAAAAAGTTTCCCACCTGTATTTTTCCCTCGGAAGTAAATGAATCACGGGAAAGAAAATTTCCTCGGCCAGGTGAATGTTTAATATTTCCCTGCCCGGTGAGAGTATTAGTCGCTCGCTGACAATCAGCTTCTGTTCAATTTAATACAATTTTTTAATATATTGCTAATTTTTAAGAAACTTAAAGATATTTGCGAAATAATTTACCAACTTTATTTGTTGAGCCGCCTTATGAACTGAATTAATTAATTTATCGAATGAAGCAATCTCTTTGTGGTTTGACATTTTAATTTACAAAAGAATAATGTTTTTGTTTTAAGCCACTTTATTTTATTTATATATATTTCTGCATTCGACCGGTTTTGGTTGGACTGAACCTTCTTCAGGAATGTACACATGTAAATTGTTTAGTTAATATGTGAGCAATTTATATGTGTACATTGCTGAAGAAGGTTAATTCCAACCGAAACCGTTCGAATGCAGATATATATATATATAAATAAAACAAAGTGGCTTAAAACAAAAACATTTCTCATTTAAATTGTGAATGAATTAAATTCGTATTTGATTCTACACTAAAATGTTAATCATAACGTGAAATCTAGTAGTAAGCGGACATTTGTTTGTCAAAACAAGAAGGCAGCGTATACATTTACAGCATAAAGCAAAGGACATTGACTCTATACAACAATAATCAAAATATTATTAAATGAAAAAAGTTCCAGAGCATGTATGCTGGGGTAGTTCGATGCAATACATTAAAAAACTGACGATAATTATTAAAACAAAAACAAAATAATCAAAAGAATAAAAAAATGACTAAACATAAAATCCAACCTTAAAAATAATAGCAAATGAAAAATGAGAACAATAATTTAAGTTGTTTGTTTTTTGAATAATTGTTTAAATAAATTTAAACATGAAATATAACTTTGGATTGTTAAAATAGGTCGTCTCACTATTGCAAACTATTGTAAAACACCTACCTACACGTGCATAAATTTAAATCTATCTTTATCTCTAGGCATTTATTATCCTATTTTATATTATATTTACCTTTAACTGGATTATAAAACATCCAAAACATTATAAATGCAACCTTACATCTAAACTTCTTAACAATAACTTAAAATTTAACTTTCATTTTTTTTTTTAAAGAAAGACAAATATTCCCGGGTTGCGAATAACCTGAAAATATTTGAAAAACTCCTACTACCATCATAAGAAGCGGAAAATGTTGCTTGTGTAATGATGGAGGACATAGCCAGCAGAGGAATTGAACGCACGACGCCCGGGTGGGAATCCGACGCGTTTGCCCACTCAGCTACGGACCGGTCATCATATATATTCTAACTTTGTTCTAATATTAATTGTATTTTATTATTTCTTCCTCGGTTTTAATTACTTTTATTTTTGTTATTATTTACATTTATAGAATAAAACTTACTTTATTCAGTGTTTAAATCTTCTGTTAATCGATGAAAATATTTATCACTGTATTATATCACTTTATATAATTTATGTACCCTACGTCTGTCCGAAACAAGAATTTCCTAATGAGAAAGACATGGAGCAATCCCTTATATTTTACCAAGATAAATTTATAAGATAATAAAAATAATAACAATTTATAAAATATGAAAACAATCAAGTCAAAAAAATCTCAATACAGGCCTGTACGCTTCAATTTTTCCAGTTCTTTCATGTTTTTTAAGCATCCCTCCTTTTATTTTGTGCGTCTCTTAATAATAATTAATAGCTACCTTCCTACCTATAATATAGCGTAAATAAAAATAGGCAGATTAAAAACGTATATGACTACTACGTGTTATCTATGCATATATATATCTGATAAAAAATGTTTTCCTTCCAATCAAATCGGCTCGATCAGATAAAAGATATTACAAGATTTTTGTTTAAAAAACACTCAACTAAATAAATATTGGTAGACAGGCCGTACCCTTTTCCAAAAACAGAAATGCATTTAACCAACTTTAAATTAAACTCGGATAAGATAGCTACAAACTGATAACGGTGACTCCTTACCGCAGTTGTAAAAATATTATTCAGTACTCAACTATCTTCCGCATTGAGTGTCTTTTCGACTGTTACAGAAAATCGCAAATATTCGTACAAGTGTAACTGCTTTTTGCGATTCCATTAAAAAGGCTAAATGTGCACCTTTTTTCTTCTAAATTGGACTGGTTTTATTTTTGAAAGCACAACACTGTTAACATTGAATATTTTGACAGTGATCTGGTGATGGTTCCAAAGTTGTTTTTAGAGAGAGATATTAAGACCTGTAATAAAAAAAGGACCGATTTTTGTTGTGCTGAAAAAAGTTGAGTAATAGGCCATTTATGAACATACATATTTCAGAGACATGGGGTTTTCATTTCAATTCTACTGTTTAGCTTTACTTGCAATAGTAACAATTCCATGCGCAGAGCTCTGTCAGTCAAAATCCAAAAAACATCACCACCACAAGGATAATCATCATCGCGGTAAGACACATCTATTGTTGACATTACAAGAGTGTGGGGAATATGAACATTGATTGCTTTTGATGGCGTACTCTCTAAAGATTTTTATGTTTGCTTCTACAAAATTTCAAAGCAATTGACTTTATACAGTCTCTAACACACCCATCGACTACGAGATTGCTTCCGAAAAAGAAGAATCCTTATTCAGCAATCTAATATTCTCCTGGGAGCAGGGTTATGAAATAAACAAAAATAGTGCACTCTGTAAAGAAGGCGGCCCATGGTCTGCCACAGTTGCCTACATACGTAGATTACTTAAATCAGCTTATAGAGGAACATTTACGCGTTCGCTATAGTGTAAAGAAAGTTCAGGTATTCTAACCAGAAAAAAACCTAATTATGAATCCACAGTGATGAGAGCTGAGATTTGGTGACTAGTTTCATAAAGCAAGTTCCTGATATGGGTATTTTCATTGGCTTTTCAGAGCGGGCGCAGCAGGTTGCTCTGCCATGGAAACCACCACCGACCGTCGTTACTCGAAGGTAAACATCTGCATGTTAACATTATAATACGAACCTCTTTAAAGACCTGTTGTCATCTTCAAAAAGCAAAGAAGTTATGTTTGAATTTAAGTTCGGGCCATCACAGATATCTTCTCTGGTTTCTATAGTTTCACTAAACAAACGAGGAAACTATTCAAATACTCAATTATTAAAAAATGGCTCAAGTCCTCAGAGATATTTTAAATGAATTTATTTAAGGGATGTGATCATAAGAAAGGTGCCACCTAATTATTTTTGATAGTGATTTTACACTTTAATCGCTAGTCTACAATTTCCTAAAATAACATTTATAAAATCCACGGGCCCACAAAGGTTAGGTGAGATTCGAGCAACATCTCGGTGAACTCTAAATAACAGTGTTGTTGACTACAAACAAAGAAATCAAAATTACTATTCCTAAAGAGACCTACAAAGTTATGATTGTATTTTTGTTTCAAGTTTACGTATTTCTACTATTCAGTTTTATAACCGATTTACCTGTTTTTAGTCCCATCAACAGCATTACTTGCCTTCTACCAAACTTTCAAAGCAATGGCGCTTATACAGTCTCCAATGTACCCATCCACTACAAGATTGTTCCCGGAACAAGAACACCCTTATCCACCAAGCTAATATTCTCCTGCAAGCAGGGTTATGATATAAACGAAAATGCTGCAATCTGTAAAGGAGACGGCACATGGTCTGCTACACCTGCCTGCAAACGTAAGTTACTTCAATCAGTTTACGTAGGAATATTTACGCGTTTGCTGTAGTGTAAATAAAGTTTAGGTGTGTAACCAGACAAAAATTTGTTTATGCATAGCCTGTTCAAAAGAAAAGGCTGTGTAATTTTCGAATTTTTTGTTATGTTGGGCTGTGTACATTCGATTTTTTTTTTATGTTGGTTACACATATTGTGTGTTCTTCGATATGTTAGCATTGAAAAAAAAACGGATCAAAGAATAAAGTCCATGATTTGTTTTTTGACAACTGGAAAGGTTAGTCACGTGTTTGTGTGTTCTTCGGCCTTCTGTAAACCGCTTGTACCACTTATAAACACTTTTTTGAGACAAAGTAGACTTGCCGAATGCCACAGTCAACATTTTAAGTGCGTTGGAGCACTTTATTCCATTTTAACGCAAAATTTAATACATATTCTCTGATCCATTTTTTTCAAAAGTAAAAAATCGAAGAACACACAAAAACGTGACTAATCTTTCCAGTTATCAAAAACAAACCACTAATCCAAAATGGCTGATAATGCTAACATATGATAAGCATATGTGTACCGACATAACAAAAAAAAAAACGATAATCGAATGTACACAGCCCGCGAAAATTCAAAATCCACCTTTTCTTTTGAACAGGCCTCGTATATCAACAGCGATGAGAACTGATATTTTGTGAGTGTAGTTCCATGGAGAAAGTTCTAGATATGGACACATTAGATATACAGGTGTTTTCAGTGGATGAGCAGGTATTAATTTTGATGTGTGCCAACTCCAATGTTACTTAGTTTTTAAAGCTTTGTCAAAGACGCGTGAGCCATAACCTTCATAAAATCTAAAGTGTCGCACCGTAGCCCATAAATCATCGTTCAGTGATCATTTTAAGGTCTTAATATTCTAAATTTGAGAGAATCAAATAGTTTTGTACGGAAATATTGCTATTAGGGATGGTTGATATCGGAAATTAGGTGTACCTTCGGTTTCAGTTTCCGGTGACCGTCGAGGAATCGGTTATTTATTCAGTTCTTTTTGGAATCGGCTCCTGGTGCCAGAAAAGTTCCATAAACAAAAATTTTATATTCAAATCGAAAAGTACTAGCAAATTGACAAAAGTTCTCCCAAAAAAGTACTAGTCGGTAGAAATTTGAAATCGAAAAAGTACTAGCAAATCATCAAAAATTCTTCCCCGATATCGATTTTAATTTGCCAAACAAAAGGAACCGGTTCCTCAGAGAAAAAATATCGACAGTTCCAGTGACCGGCTTGGAACCGGTTCCTTTTAACCGGGACAGGAATATTGACCATCTCTAATGGATATGGCCATCATAAATCCAACCTATTTTTTTTCTTCATTTTTCGGATACGGATTCGCAGTATGTACAGCATGGAAAAGGAATAATCAGTTGTCTTAGGACACCCCTTCAAGAAAGTTGAACTCTGTGACCATATTTTTTGTGGTTTAAAAGTTTATTTTGTAGAACTCCATTTTAATTTTTGGGTTTTTTAATTTCACTTAAATAATAATTACTATTATTTTAAATTTAAAAAAATAATTTTCAGTCAAAAGTTCTGCCAGGTAATTATTTTTACGCGTGCCAGCTGTTTAGCCTTCTGAGGGCATTATCAAACTGTCTGTGACTATAGTTTGGGTCACTCCAAAAGGAATTCCGAAAGAGTCAGTTCTTTGGTTTATTCGAAAACTCGCTAAAAATACGAGATTGTAATAAATAGAGGAGTGTTTCGCCATTTCCATTGTACAAAGTTAAATGATTTAGATCATTGTTTGTGTGAACTTAATAATATAAGAGAGCGAAATCCTTGATAACGATATTTCTTTAAGGATCCTACAGATGCTGTTGGCTCAGCTTATTGAAAAGTATGATCGATTTAGGTAGCATAGTAATTTCTGGAATATTTGAAATTTCCTGTTGTAGGAAAATGCATGTGTTTATACAAAAACTATTGTGGTTGCGATTCCACTATAAAAAAGCTGAATTCTTTCTTTTAAATTTGACTGTTGAAAGCACAACACTGTTGATTGACATTGAATAATTTGATAGTAATCTGGTAATGGTAGTAATCAATGATGGTTCCAAAACGAAGAAGTTGTTTTTGGAGAGTGATTTTTAATACGAAGACCTGTAATAATAAGATAACGATTTATCATCTACTAAAGACAATTGAGTCAAAGACTTTCCTGTTTCAGAGAAAGACGAACAAGACAAATAACAAAAAAACGACAAAAAAATATTATTTATATAACAAGGGTGTGGGAAATATGAACATTCGTTGCTTTTGGTGACGCAGTCTCTAAAAAGCCTTTATATTTACCGGCAGTCAATAGTATTTTAATTGGCTTTTCAGAGCGGGCGAAGCAGGTTACTGTGCCATGGAAACTACCACCGATCCAAGTTATTCGAAGGTAAACATTTGAATGTTAACATTATAATACGAACTTATTTGAAAAAAAAGCAAAGAAGTTTTGTTTAAATTTAAATTCGGGCCATCACAGATATCTTCTCTGGTTTCTATAGTTTAATTAAACAAACGAGGAAATTATCCAAATACTTCATTACAAATGATATTTTAAATGAAGTTATCTAAGGGATTTGATCATAAGAGAGGTGCCCCTCAATTATTTTTAATAATAATTTTACACTTTATTCGCTAGTCTACAATTTCCTAAAATAACATTTATAAAATCCACAGGCCCACAAAGGTCAGGTGAGATTCGAGCAACATCTCGAAAAACTCTAAATTACAGTGTTGTTGACTACAAACAAAGAAATCAAAATTACTATTCCTAAAGAGACCTACAAAGCTATAGTTGTATTTTTGTTTCAAGTTTAAGTATTTCTACTATTCAGTTTTATAACCGATTTACCTGTTTTTAGTCCCATCCACAGCATTACCTGCCTTCTACCAAACTTTCAAAGCAATGGCGCTTATACAGTCTCTAATGTACCCATCCACTACAAGATTGTTCCCGGAACAAAAACACCCTTATCCACCAAGCTAATGTTCTCCTGCGAGCAGGGTTATGATATAAACGAAAATGCTGCAATCTGTGAAGGAGACGGCACATGGTCTGCTTCACCTGCCTGCAAACGTAAGTTACTTCAATCAGTTTACGTAGGAATATTTACGCGCTCGCTGTTGTGTAAATTAAGTTTGGGTGTCTAACCAGACAAAAACCTGTTTATATGCCGTTCCCATTTAAAAAATTAAAGCATTTTAGATCATTATTTTTGTGAACTTAACTACATAAGATAGTGAAATTACTGATAACGACTATTCTTTAACAGTCATAAAAAATTGTTGGCCCAGTTTATTGACAAACATATCGATTAAGGTTCTATAAGAATGTCGGGTTATCGTTAAAATGTCTTGAATTATTACCAATATTTTTTCTAAACACCAAAAGAAGCAACAAGTTAAAATAAAAACTTAATTATTTTAAAAATAGACTCAAACAAGTAAATTACGGAAAAAGAAAAAAATTATTAAATCTATTGAAAACAAATATTAACTAACCCTTTTTAATATTAGTAGAGCAGTTAAGATCCTCGGCTACGAATCCAGAGGTCTTGGCTACGAATCCCAGCGTGCGCAATTACATTTGATTTAATTAAGTTGAGTTATTTAACAAGTGTTTAATTACATTTAACATATATTATATTTGCGACACGTTCCATAGTGGCAGATACTCTCAGAAATACTCTTATTAAAGACCGCCATTCAGAAGCGAAACGTTGCTTGAAATGACTTTAGCCGTGTTTGGTGATTAGATTAGAATAACCAAGTACTTCACTTTTCTTCTCCGTATTTTCCTTCCCTCCCCGTTACCTCCAGCCTCACAACATACCCCAATTGGGAACGCTATAGTTCCACTGGCTCCAAACGTTTGGAAGCAGTTGGAGCTCTTGCGCAGTTTTCATATTAAAAAAATACTTGTAATTCTATCATTTCCGCGCGCATAGATGTACATATATCTTAAGCAATGCGCAGCTGTAATATCTGGTCCACTTACTAAATTATTTAATTATTTACTTTTTTCTGGACATTTTCCAACCCGCTGGAAATCTAGTTATATTACCCCAATTTTTAAAAAAGGTGACCCCACAGATATAAAAAACTATCGTCCTATATGTATACAATCAGTACTCCCGAAAATTTTTGAATCCCTTGTTCTCGACCTAATATACCCATCAATACTTAAAATAATAGATAAAAAACAACACGGATTCGTCAGTGGAAGGTCAACTGCTACCAACTTAATACTTTATCATAACTATATTACAGAATCTTTAACTAATAAAAAACAAGTTGATAGTATCTATACAGATTTCTCAAAAGCGTTCGATAAAGTGTCCCATAAAATTTTAATAAGAAAACTTTTTGCACTAGGAATTAGAGACAACCTGTTAAAATGGTTCTAGAGCTACTTGTCTAACAGAACACTGTTTGTCAAAATGAAATCCGTCAAATCAAATGTATTTTCCGCAACAAGTGGTCTACCGCAAGGAAGTCATCTTGGCCCGATTCTCTTTCTCATGTTTATAAATGACATCATAAATTGTTTCGACGATGTAGAAGTTCTGCTTTTTGCCGACGATATAAAATTATTCAAAGAAATATCTAATATTAGCGATTGCCTAACTCTACAGTCAAACATCGATAAACTACACAATTGGTGCATAGTTAACAACTTATTCCTTAACGTAGATAAATGTAAAACATTAACATTTTGTCGAATCAAGACCCCTTTATCATTTAACTACTCTATCAACAACAATATCTTGGAAAAAGTCACTGAAATTAGAGATCTCGGAGTCATGTTTGACACAAAATTAAATTTTATTAATCACTATCAACAAATCGCTAGTAAAGGTATGAAGATGTTGGGATTTATTCTTAGAACTATCAAAGACTTCGACTCGTTAAAAAGTCATAAAAATAGTCTACCTGTCGTTAGTACGTAGTCTATTAGAATACAATTCTATAGTGTGGTCCCCATACTATCTAATCCACATAAACAATATTGAACGTGTACAGCGCAAATTTTTACGTTTCATAAACTTCAAACTACACATTCCAATTCAACACATAAATTACACATTCCTTTTAAACACACTCAAAATCCACACCCTAGAAAACAGAAGGAAAATAGCCGACTTAACTTTTCTGTTCAAAATAATTCACTCCGAATTCGACTGTTGTGAACTCCTGCACCTTATCAACTTCAGAGTACCTCAGCGAGCAACTCGGCAAAATATACTTTTCTGCAACAATAATGTCACTACCAACTACCACATACATGCACCCATTTCTCGCCTACATACACTCGGGAATGAATACACCTCAAATATTGATATCTTTTATATGAATTTGCCAAAATTTAAAAGACTTTTTAAACGAAATATCCACTTATCATTAATGTATTGGAACTATTATTAATTATTATTTTTGTATTTTTATTTTTTTTTTGCTATTCATTTCTCAAAACGTTTTACTGTATTATTTCATGTATATTCTTTTTAAACTGTACTCATGCACTTACTTATGTTATATTACTATGTAAAAGCCCATCAGGGCGTTAATAATAAATAAATAAATAATGTACGAATTTACACTTATAACAAAATTTTTAACAAGTTATATTTGTGATGTTTTTGAAATTGCAAAGGTGTGTGAAACGAAGTTGATTTTGGTAGTGCATTTTACACTTCTATACTTTCTTTAAATTTTTTTTTGTAAAAATTTAATTTTTTTTCATATCCTCCTGAACCAAAAATAACATTTGTGACAATTTTGGTGATTTTTATCCGAGGCCTTTTCTTTCTCGGTAAAAAAAGACACTGAGCATTTAGACTCCCAATTGAAACAGGTCTTTAGACCTGGTTAGTACTCAGTGCAAAACGCTCTGGTCAGAGAGGGTTATTGAGTTGATAAGTTGATTGGTTATGGGCTTGCTTATTGAAATTATCTTGGATTACTAGTAATTACCGCCACTAATAACATTATTCAAATTTAGGAAAAACTAATTGGGGTAATCCAGATTTTATCAACATCAAGCCAAGAAAAGAAGTAAAATACAAAGAGAAAGGTGTGAAGAACTTCTTTCAAATCATGGTGGATGAAGAGATCGAAGGCGAAGTAATACTCGCTTTATTAAATTATACAGGTAGGTGGACATTTATACAATAGCTCGAAATTAAATCAATTAAAATCAATTCAATAAGCTTTAGAAAAAAATAAATTATTCGGGTATGTTTTCTCAAATCTTTATAGTGTATAAACCAAGTCAATTTTATTGTTTTTTTCGGTTTTTACTTTTATTTATGGAAGACGAAAACTGTCGCATCATTTTTGCAACAACGAGCTTTTCCACAACATTAAAAGATTTATGATATATTATTAAATGTTTCAGTGGAATTAACAGTTTTATAATAATGCTGCCTGTTTTATTCACACGATGCAATATATAAAATAATTGAACATAAAATTGTTCGAAAAAAAATTGTTTAAAAAGCTCTGTATACAATAATTGAATATAAAATTAGTGCGATAAGCAAATTACCGTAAGAAGCAACTAAATTAAACAAACTTTATTATTCAGAAAAACCAAAATATCAAAGTATAAAAATTAAATGGTTAAGCGTCCTTGCGACATTCTTTACTAAACGACGCCATAAAAACTAATAAAAATATAAACATCCAAGTTTCAAAGAACTTTTCCACCATCGTAGTCAAAATTAGTAGGTACTACACATTTTAATGTAACCGTTTGAAAAAACATATTTTCAGGCCATTATGTTCCTGAACTCATCACGAACTTGACAAAAAGTCAGAGTATCGTGCTCGGGGCCGAAATCAGAGCCGGTGACGAAATAGAAGGAAAAAAGTGGTATCTGGTGATTAAAAATAGACAGGATTACGAAAGTAAGCACGCGACATGCACCAAATTGACGATAAAAACTGATTGGGAAAATCGAGAAGTCTCCGTAACAATAAGAAACATTGACGACACTCCACCCGAAATAATAGGAACGACATGTCAAATTCCGGTGACTTTTAATAATTATATTAAAATTATAACAATAATTTAAAAAAAAACTATCTCCATGCAAAAACCCCGCTTTAGCACTTATTATTCCAAAAACACAGTTTATGAAATGAAAAGAAATCTTAGTTTTTATATGATTTCATGCAAAAAACAAAATTAGAAATAATATTTACATCGATTACTTGAGATCTTGAACAGTAATTTATTTAACAATGTTATTATTTCAGGAGTTCTACTTGGGAGTCACGAATTGCACGTTCATTGTTACTACACATGGCTTTAATGTCGATAGTTATTTTATAATTCCACGACAAGGAGTAGAAGACAAACTCTTTGGTATTACAACTAAATCTCTACATCGTCATAAAAATCTTGATGGCGTTTATGACAAAAGAGTGGAAATAAAACTAGAATCTTTACAGAAACTGGAATATGATATTAACAGATTATACATATTTGCTATAGTGGCTAACGTGAGTAACAATTTATAAATTTTTGAAATTTAAGTTTTTGCTAACGAACCTTCACACTAGGGACCAAATTCACGTAAAAGTGTTTCCAAAACTATGATTCAATCGAAGATTTTAGCTATGAATCGCCACAAACCTGCATCGTCGGTCTGTGACGATTCCTGCTGCCTTTACATAAATATATTTTTCTTTCCATTCGAAGAAAAAACTGAAATTAATGGTTGTGTGTGTGGGTTGTATTTTATAAATGGGAAGTATACCTTTTTGTATGAAAATATTTCCACTTATCGAGTGTAACTTTTGTATGGTATTCACACTATCTTTTCTTCAAAAAATCCTTTCTAATAGCGTTGTGACCGCTCCAAAAGATCTACTTCTTTTGGCGGCAGTTCCTACTTTCTTCTTTGCTCATTAAACAAATACTTCAATTGAAGTTGACAGTTTACCTCATATGTTTATTTTAGCGTTGTGACCGCTCCGTGTGAACTACTTCGTTTTGCGGCAGTTCAAACTTCATTCATTTCATTTCATTGAACAAATACTTCAATTGAAATTAGATAACAAATAACAACTTTATTTTGCGGCAAGTTGAACTTCAAAGCCTACAAAGAAGTATTACATTTCAATTACCGGTTCCCAGCCGGTCACTGGAACGATATCCTTTGTCATTCATTGTCTTTTCGTGTTTTTTGGACCAGTTTAAGTTCTTTTCACATTAAAATCTCTACCACTAGTACTTTTTTTATTTTGACGAGGAACCAGTTCCAGTTATTTTCGCTTTCAAATCTCTACCGACTAATACTTTTATTTTTGCGAGGTACTTTTCGAAAAAAACACAAAGAACCGGTTTCAAAAAGAACTGGATAAATAACCGGTTCCTCGCTGGTCACCGATAACTGGAACCGTAACACACCTATTCTGATATCGACTTCTTCTCTAATTTCAAATCTCTCTTTGGCGAGTTCGACTTCAATTGAAATGTTCACTGTGAAGGGTTCATTTTAAAGAACTAGCAGGTCGTGAAGCATTCACAAAACATTGAAGTTTTTCCCAACGCTCATTGGCTCATTTAATGTTAACACACGATTCCGACCAACCCGGGCGAATGTCATTCGGGTGTCCCTCGGGTGATTTGTCGGAACTGGCCGAAAGCATCGGATGTCTGGTTCGTTCGCGGTCGGGAGGAGTCGGTCGACATCGGCGCCCGCCCCGCCCCCTACCACCCGCGCTGGAACAATATTTTACACCGACTTTGCGAGGAACGTGGACTGTATTTATGTACCTCAATGCGTTTACTGGATTATTTGTGATTTCTTTTTGTGAAATTATATATTTTCAGCTTTCTGCATCCCTTCAAGGAAAAATAACTGCTGTTGTACAAGTCCAAAAAATGGGAACTTTTTAGACACGCAAGCTCTGATGATGAGAAACTCAACTGAAGCTGTCTTCAAACTTTTTCCAGACGTTGCAGCATTGAGAGGGGTTTGGTTAAGTAAAAAAATTCAACTGCTTTAATTCTCGTAAAGTCTTTTTTCTATTAATTGACACATTATTTTTCCAAACTATTTAAATATGTTTTTAAAATAAAATTTATCTACTTAATATGTTATTACTCCTATTGTTAAGTATCACCCTGGTGAAAGACCACCATTCACAATCGAAATGGTGCTTGAAATGGTTATTTTATTTAACTAGTATGTGTCGTAACACCTTTAGTATATTTGCGGCACGTTCCAGAGTGACAATCGAAAAATGGCTTTAGCCATATTTGGTGACAAAATCTGAATAGCCAGGTACTTTCTAACCTTTTTCTTCCCCATCTCTTTCTCATATCCATTACTTTTAATCTTACAACATACCCCGATCGGGGATGGCATGGTCTTACTGGCTATAGACGGTTAGGAGCATTTGGGACTCTTGTGTGGTATTAACCATAAATATATATCTTAAACCTTATTTGAAATGGCTTTAGCCGTGTATGGTGGCCAGTTTTCAATAGCCAGGTATTCCACAACCTTATTTTTCTTTTCCCCTCTCCCCTACCTTCAACCTTACAACATACCCCAATTGAGGATGCCATAGTCCTACTGGTTCCAGGCGGTTGGAAGCAGTTGGGACTCTTGAGTGGTATTCATTTAAAAAAATACATTTACCTGTAAATATCTATATATGTATTAAAGTTTTACGATTTCCGTGACTATAAGAAAACCTTCAATTTTGCACACCGGCAGACCAGTTGATATAGGATTACCAAACATCTATTCTCCCTCCAAAGTGGTTTCATTTGTATATCCCACGACGTAGAGTTATTTATATATATGTAGGCTTCAAGTCCTTAAGTCTACTAATTTTTACGTTTACCTTATTACTTAAGCAATTACTTAATGTAAATTCAATGAAAGAATACAAAATATTTGCATTGAATTACAACTCCGGTCAACACCAAAGAAATTTTGACAACTCGACTAAAGTAAGGTTGATGTGTTTCGAACTTTTGTCACATTTGACACCGTCACAATTCAACGATTAACGCCATTTCTGTTTCCGTTTGAGCGGTTCCCGCTTAAGTCGATAGTCGGTCCGTTACAGCTTTTGAACAAATTGTTATCAGCATAAGTATCACGTTCCTCAGCTAATAATAATTTACGGAAAACCTGAAACGAGCCTGTTATCTACGTTTAACGTGGTTCATTTAAATGTTGCTATTTTGCTAAACAAAATGGCGCTATTCGTTGAATTGTGACGATGTCAAATGTGACAAAAGTTTGAAATACACTAACCTAAGTCTCATTCTGAATTCCCCCCCTCTCTCCGTCTACCGCCCGCTCCCAAGGGCGTGAAAAACTTATATGTCACTGCCTACATATTTTAACTAATCACTTTAGATACCAGGCTACGTCTCATAAATACAGAAATATTTTAATATCCTAATATCTTGACTCGTTTACGAAGAATTGTTTCAAAATCGATAAATAAATCATAATCCAGCGAGCAATAAGGCATAGCTGCGAAATGTCACCCCTGATATTAAACCTTTTCTTAAAAACAATTATATTAAACGAAGCTTTGTGCGAGAATTTAGACAGATATGTGGCAATTCGCAAAGTTGCGGACGTTAAATGATGAACTAATCACACGCTGAGATGATGTGAAAAAATAATAAAAAAGCTTAAGGCTATAAATAATAAGAATTTTGAACTAATCAATTGTTATATATATATATAAAACAGAAGTATATGCTCCTATGATAAGGGATTCAGCTACATGGAATCCGAAAAATATACGCGATATCGAAAAATACAATGTATGCTCGCAAAAAAATCTACGTAAGGTCATGGAAAAAAATATTATTTATATTGATAGTGGCAACCCTACAGACGCCCAAATAGAAGACCTATACGAGAATATAGTAGCATGAATTGAAAAAATGGGAGACTACGAAGGTCCATACAAGGGAGGATGGAAAAAATGCCGAAATAATTCCATGAATGGATAAAATCGCTGGGGACTTCGATAAACGGGACTTTTAAAAATTTTTGGATTAAGTCAAACAAAGTGTTAAATGTACGGTGTAAAAGTCTGAATAACATAAATGGAGAAACGAATCCGGAAAAACATCGCCAACATTTTCAAATTGCACTTCACCACTAAAACCCCCTTCCGCTACCGTCTCTTCAAACGAAACCCCACTGACAGAATACGATGATATTGAACTCCAGGAATACAGCCAGTGAACATGGTGAACACATCAGAAAACATGAAAGCTGGGACATCAATGAGCGGATTTGAGCATCGAAACACGTCAAACACGCAGGAGGAGCGATTTCGCAACTACTCGCAACGTTGTTTACCGTCATCCTTAAGTGGATACCTTCCTAAAGATATGACCAAAACAATAATCATACCGATTATCAAATCGAAATTGTCCGACATAACTCTACAGGAAAATTACAGACCGATTTCCATTGCTACCTCTATCGCCAGAATATTTGAACGTGTTCTGTTGGACCAGGTTGGACCCCAGGCGATAATCAGATGGACTTTAAAACATGAAACGGAAACGAGCGATTTTTCAGAACGAACGTTTTAAATTACTATCGAAAAAGAAAACAACTACTTACGCGTGCTTTCTTGATCTCGTTGAATATCAGAGTCCAAACGACCGTTGAATTACGTTTGGAAAAATGGTTGATCTCAGTAAGGCGTTCTGAGGTAGAGTCCATCACCCCTTACTATGGACTAGGGGTTGAAAGGGGTATACCATCGAAGGTCGTCCACATTCTCAACACTTGGCACCGGCAACAAGAAAAACCTGGTAAAGTGGAAAGATGGATTTTCCGAACCTTTTCATCTGAAAAGCGGAGTTGAACAAGGAGGATGCATGTCCCCATTATTGTTTAACATTTATATGGAAGAACTGACCCATAGATTAAATAATGCTAAGGTGGGCTGCCATATCGGAGGACAGTGTTTTAATAATGTGAGCTATGCAGACGATATGGTACTCATGACGCCGTCTATAAGAGGGCTACGTATCCTCCTGAATATCTGCGAAGAGTTTGCTCAGGAAACAAACATGATTTACAATCCGCTAAAAACGGCACTGATGGTTATCAGATACGGGCAGGGTCCGAAAAACATTCCTCCAGCTTTCTTGAACGGTGAGGTTCTAAAGGTAGTAGAAGAAACCAAATATCTAGGGCACATCATCACCAGCAAGCTAATGGATGACGATGACATTGACAGGCAAAGGCGAGCACTCAGTGTGAAATCAAACATGCTCAGTAGAAGATTTCGGCTCTGTAGTCCACCAGTGAAAAGGACACTCTTCCTGGCGTTCTGCACTACCCTATACACGTGCGAGCTCTGGACCAATTTTAAGAAGAGTAGCATGGAAAGGCTTCGGGTCCAGTACAACAACGCCTACCGCATGATGTTCAGTCTTCCCAGGCACTGCAGTGCTTCCGGTATGTTCACCGAGGGGCGAGTTCCAGGATTTGCAGCCCTTATGAGAACCAGGGTAGCAGGAATGCGGGAAAGGATTAACAACTCCAGAAATAACCTCATCATGGAATCCCGTCAGATCCCGAACTCAAGCATAGAAGCGCATTGGAGTAAATTATTGGCCCCATCAATCTTAACGCTGCCAGGATGGACTCCCTCTTGATGGCGTTTTGTAGAAATGAGGCCTAATATACTCCATTAATATTTTCTTACTTACATTCTTTATTTATTTTTTACTTTTTTTTTATTATTATTTTATTTTCATATATTTTTATTTTATTATTTACTTATTTATTTATTTCTTATGAATTTCTGTTCATTATTATTTTGTTACTATTATTATTACAATGTATTGATATCAATTATGGAAGGTATTGCATTGCACTACTCCTGCATACCTTCCGGAATAAAACTTTTATTATTATTATTATTATATATATATGCGTTATAGACAAATGGGAATCTAAATTAAGAAATAATGGCTTGTACGATCTCGGAGGAAATCAAACATAGCCAATGAAATTTCAGTGGTATATTGATGGAAGACGAGACTGGGGATCTTGGTTTCGAAACTTGTGTAGCCGATATGTAAGGAAATATTATTAAAGACCAGGAGAGATGAGGGTAAGATGGCAATTCATCTGCCCTGTGATGGTCTCTGCAAGGCTGTCTGAATTGTTAGCTTATAGAGAAAGAAGCGCAACCCAGCTGAAAACCCCAAAAGCAATCACCTGTAACGAATGCAGTTCAGGTCGTAGACTCCAGGCCATCAAAAAGAAAATAAAATCATTTCATGGAATTATCCGTGAATTTACAGTACCTGTCGTCCTATACCATAGATAATATTTTTAACTAGCCTTAAGTGCGTGCTTTGCTTCGTAATAATCGAATGGCCACTCTCTCGTTAACATTAAGATAATAACAATAAACATAATAAGAAAAAATATCATTATGTATTGCGCCTGAAAAGTAAATTCCAATAATATTAGTGGTAAGGTGAGAAACAAAGCAACACAGACCAACAAAATCTGTGTAACTCTGCTTCGATAGTATTTATTTAATTACTGGTGAAAGGCATTTAACAACAGTCTTCATTGTTATAAGGTTCCTCAAAAAACACCATCCTCCTTTTCGAAATCTCCTGTACGTTCCTATTGATTTCGAAACCGGGATATTTTTCGTAATTTCACCCCTCTTCTTTAGCCAAAGTGATTTTACTAGAGCAATGTTACAAAAAAATCCTCTGTTGCTTATTTACGGTGACTCTTTTAACTTTTCATGGCGCGTTATGAAGGTGACTAAAAAAAAAAATAAACAAGATATTAAGTGAAGATTTTACAAACCGGGCATCCTCACCCATTGCTAATTATAACGCATTATTTTTGGTCTAAGCTGGTCCCATAGCCAAAAACACGAGTTTATTGGAGAATAATATGGTTTTACTTACTTTTTAGCATTTTTGTAAATATTTCCAACCTTGTCATTTCTAGTCAAAAGATTGCACAATCATTTTGGATTGAGACATCAATCGAAGTAGTTTTAAACTTTTCGGCTTACGCTGACTCCATATTATACCTTGGATGAATTAAATAATGTAGATAAGTTACTGAGACACCGCGCGTGACTGTACGAAACTAAGCCAACGTGGCATACCTGAGATTTACTGCGTTTAGTCTCGCACAAACATTCGTTTGACAAACAAGCTGTCACCAGCTGCCATTTCGTCTTGCATCGCTCCATTCACTCTCCAAACCACAATCAATTTCTAGCCTTCCAACTTTGTAACTAGCCCGTACAAATTAATTCACTACTACAATAACGCGTTTCGTATAATAATTTTAACCCAATATTTACTGGAAGTTATGTCCAAAGGTAACTTTTTTTTTACAAAAACTAACATAATAAATTACCAAATTGCATAATTAAATTAGACAAATCTCTGGACAGGAAAATACGTGGTATTTGGTATTAAAGAATAGACTCCTAGAATGTGTTTTAACGGAGACTGTTGTCAGGCCGATGGAAATGCTGAAAGATAAAAAAAAAACAAGCAACTAGTCTGATCTCTTTAGAATTTTTGTCAAGCAGGAATGTTACTGGAGGTATGAAAATAATTTTGCAGATGGGATGACTAGCTTTGAATCGGGAAAAATAGTTGTGATACCGCGAACGCGAGATGATGATAAACTGTTCGGGTTTGAAATCATTAACTTAACCTTAAATTAATAAAACTGGATTATAATATTGAGAGTTATATATCAGTTATATGAAAACCAATTCTCACCACCTCAATGAATACATAATATGGCTTTGCCAGAAAAAAACACTTTCGCCATTGACATACAATTTGAAAAACGCATAAACACATTATCTAAGAAAATAGCATTATTGACAAAAACATAATTTTGGAAGACACAAGTGAGTTATTACGAAATTACAGTCAGCAAGCTATCACGAAAGTTGTACCTTGCGGGATTCCGGCATTCCGAGCGTTGAGTCAAAATGACTTTTGGTTTATTTACTTTAAAAAAATACTGACATTTACCTACGTAAGTTTGTGAATATTCAATACTCGAGATCATTGACTGTTTCAGAGACTTGACAACCTTCATACTAAGGAACAAGAAAAATTCAATAAACAAAGATATATCTGAATACCTGATCCTGTTCACAACTTTCCCCGCGCATTTATTTTCCAGAATTTTTTTTTAGTATTGCTACCTTTTTGAAAGCCCTACAAGCACTGACCCCATGCTTCATTGTATAATTTATGTATTTAACTAGATTGTGTTGCCCTAAAACTAAGGATTTTACATATTAATTAACATGATATATACCTGTACATCAGCAAGCATTGTATTGTATATCAGTTCAAATGATGTTTCTCTCATCCAACCAATTTACGGTTGGTGTCAGTTGTTGAAAGACATCAAGATTTTTTTTTATTGGACTTTTTTAAATTATCCATACACCAACTCGGTTCAAAAGCGTGATGGCACAATTTTGCATAGAAAGTGAAAAAAATATTTTGATAAATAGAAAAGGTAAAAAAACATGGAAAGAAGGGTGAGTGCAGCTATTTTATTTTACTAGGAATTGATTATTACGATAGTGTAATTATTATAAAACAGGCAATATGATCAGCCTTAGTGGATTTCTCGTATTCACACAGATGGTCATAAAATCAGAAAAACTATAGAAATAGGACAAATGGGATCCCTGTAGTAAACCATGAATGACAGTATGGAAGCAATACAAAGCCGATGCAAGAGTAATATAGATGGCAAAAAATCTTTTACAATTTATTATCCTTAATTGATTTTTATGAATGCGTCTAGAAAAAACTAAGACCATATTGTTACATACGCACTCTCTCTCCTTGCACGTGTTATTTAACCTGTTTTTCTAAATTTATTTCCCTATTTGCCAACAATTTACCTTTTTTCATGCAAGAAGTATTAAAGGTCTTAAGCGTCTACGATTTCAGAATATTTATAGGAAGAGCCCTCTGTGATCGATATCAACCCAAGATCTGAAGTGTCTTAGCTTGAAATTTCCGAATAATCTGTAGTACAAGAGATTGAAATGGATGAAGAGATCGATGGAGAAGTAATACTCGGCGTTCCAAATTACAAAGGTAAGCAACGGGCGATGATTATAATAATACTAATTAAGTAATAGATGTCATATCTTCTCTAAAGGTAACATCATAGGCATAACGCTCTAAATGTTATGTCTCTAAAACAATTTAAACATAAATGAGATTTTAATCAACGTATTTAAAAAAAATTCCGATGTTAATTTTATTATTAAGAATATTAGATCCTCAACTCAATTAAAACGACATCAAAACCTAATATTAAATACAAAAAAATGAAAATACATTTGTGGCACGTTCCAGAATAATATTCAGTATTGCCCCGGTGAAAGACTACCAATTGAGATTCTTGTGCGGTATTCACAAACAAAATAATACTACTGAAAAAAAGTGTTAAAAAATTATACCTGTTTTTGAGTTTAGGCTGTATTATTAATAGTGTTACCAATCAACATTCCGATTTAAAGGTTCCGCGACATAAATAACAAAGTGCCACCCTACGAATCCAAAAAGAACACTTACATTCATTCTCCCGCCCGCATTCTGGTCACGCGCCCCGCCCCGGCGGGATCTGATTATGCTTTTAGAACCACTGAAACTCACTCATAAATTCAATTATTACAATGTGGTCTTATAATAACGCATGAATAGTTATTCCCCAGGAAAGAATAAAACATTTTAAATAAAAATGTCAACGCTGAATAAATTGAAAAGTTTCACTCTATACTGTGTTTGAGGGATCAATAAATCGAATTTTAAAAAACCATGGAATTACAAAAAAAAACAATTTTAATGCTTAGGCTCAGCTCTGACGTCATATGTATCGTCCAGATATGACGTCACCTGAAATAAAATCCCTTGGCGCCACTAAAAAAATCAAATAAGACCGTTCACGCGAGGTTAAGAAAATGCAAAACTAGAATTTGAACTAAGGTAGTTTAATGTGTCAGCAATAATATTTACTCTTTTATAAATTAATAATTCATATGTCAGCTCATGTCGTAAGGCAATATAAATATTTATGACGTAATTATATATATTTTTTGTTTTAACATTATGTGAGCGTCTACTGTATTGTTTAAAAATACTAAATTTTCCTGTTTGAAGATAGAGTTTTTGTTTTAAATTAGATTTACTTTTGATTGATAAAAAAACAAAAAAAAAATAATGATGTAATTAGTTAATGGGATAAATATTTTTTACAGCAGTGTTAATTTCTCACAATTTTCTCTACCCAATGTCTTCATTTATGAAACTTTATAAAAATGATTATTTTTTGTAGATTTGGTTACGTTTTTAAGGTTATGTAGGTTGGAGGTAAATTGGTTATTTAAAAAAAAAGTTTAATGTTTAGTTCAATGACACATACATATTTTCAAAATAGAAACGTTTTAAAAAAATATATATTTAATTATATCCGAGACACCCTTCGAGTGTGATTCGAATCTCCGCTTATAAACATACAGATGAATGAAATTTAAAACTGATCTTAATTATAATGTTTTCATGAAATTTAAGATTTATGAAAAGGGCAGCAGAGAAACGTTATAAAGTCCTTCTGATAAGAGAAAGATTCCAAGGTTGAGTTTCGGTAGCAACTAAACTTTTTTCTATTACTTTTAAAGCTAAGTAAAACCTGATTTAAGTAAAGCTCTTTAAAAAAAGTATTTCCAATTTGAATGTATATATTTATATATGTTAATATTTTTCTATTTATTTTGTACACAAGACACTTTTTATGATGTTTCTTTATTACTAGAGGAAAAGCAAAGTTAAATATTTCATAGCTTAGATATTGTATACGACCCCACACCACTGTCCCTTGATGACCCTTTCATCAATAACACGTATATAGTTAGATTCTTTACCCATCGCCACCTGGAACTAGATGTTTTTGGCGGACACTCCCTTTCGAGCATTGGTGCGGATTAATGGCCACGAAAAGTGGTGAAATAAAACACTCTCTATTATTTCAGATAGAGTGTACGTGGCCATAATAGCGAAGCAGTAAAATACTTCCTAGTCGAGGTGAACTTTATTATGAAAGCTTCGCCTAAGACCATCAAAACTTTACCGATATTGGCGTGAAATTCGCGATAAAAAATCACGTTTTCAGAATTTCATCTTTAGGTTTACTCGTGGTTGAAAAATACGTTCAATAAATAGGCATAAGATGACAACACTTGTTTTAAAAATGAAAGTGGTTTCAATGCAATTTTGAACTTCTGTTAAACCTTTTTAAAAGTGGGTAAGCACCAAAACATCTAAAATTTTGAAACAATTTAATAAAACCCTTTTTCACTGTAGGTATATGTCGAAAAGTTCTATAATTGTTTCACTAATATTTTAATAATCGGTTTCTGGTCTATTTTTCAAATACTCTTTAAGTTCTGGCATCGCCAACACTTTGCCGACAAGATTCTTCAGGTTCTTGTAGTCCTCCAGAATATTGAATCTAGCCAGGTGACTCCAGTATTCATTTCCTCCCACGAAGTAGAAATCCACCCAGGATAACTGGAAAATAGATAAAAATACTAATCATGTTAATTCCTTTAAAACCCACATTTATTTTTTAAAGCATTTTTGCAAAGGAGGTTTTTTAGGTACGAGTAATAATTACTAAGCACACTCTGTCTCACAATCTGCACAAGCATTTCCCTCTAGAGAGAATATTGTCAGATCTCCTGGCTAAGGAAAACCATTTTTGAGATACTTCAGTTACAGAAAATCCTGCCTGTCTCACCTTGTTCAACATATAACGATACAACCTCAATCCCTTTTCTTTATCTTAAGATTTCCAACGTCTGGTCTTAGACACATAACTCCCCCAATTTTTCAATATTCTCTATTTTCTGGCGACTATCACCAATCCAAACCTAACAAGTCTCCTTGAGTCATCAGTGCAATCCTTTTTTCCGAACCGTAGACTTCAGCCAATGATATTGGATTTTTAACAGTACACCATTGGTCATGATATCGAATATGTGGAAATACATGGTAGCATAAAACAAAGATCCGAGGAACGTAGGACCGTCTTAGATAAGCTCTCACCCAGCCGACGGTAGCTGACAGCTGCTGACAGTAGCTGACGGTAACTGACAGAAACTGACAGTTGCAGACAGAAGCTGGCAATAACTGACAGTATTGTAATAGTAAATCAGTAATCTTGTTTTGTTCAAGGAGAACATAATCTAAGGGAGACATCCTTCTTAAAGTCAATTATAAACGTATTCAAACAAGTAATTATCTCACTTTTCCACAAGCCAAGTATCCTCCATTATTCTCTACCATTGTGTCCAGCGTACTCAAGTAGAGGGGTATGAAAGAACATTTGAACTCTTCATATTTCTTTTGCGCCAGAATTGGATCATCAATGTGTCTCGTAATGCCTCGAAGCGCTGGAATTTTAGAAAGCTATAATTATTATTTTGTATGTGAATACCGCACAGAACCCACAACTCCTTCCGACTGACGGAAGCCAGTGGGACTATGGCATCCCCAATAGGGGTATTTTGTGAGACTAAAGGTAGTGGGGAAAGAAGAGAGATGCGGAAGGGGAAGGTTGGAAATTACCTAAATATTCAGATCTGGTCAACAAACACGACTAAAACCATTTAAAGTTCAAAAATAGTATTAATAATCGTTTAAATTCCATTTCAACGATTTATTAATATTATTTTTTTTAAGATTATTCCACTATTTTTTTAGCTTAAAAAATAGTGGAATAAAGATAAACATTTGGTATAGTAAAATCATTTCAAGTAACGTCTTGATTATGAATGGTGGTATTTCACCAGGGCAATACTGACAGTATTTGACACTCGGTAACGTGCCACAAATATTCCATAATAATTTAACATTAAATAAATGTAAGATGGTACACATTAAATAAATAAATACAAATTATGGATGCCGGAACTTAAGTTCGCGACCTCTGAATTGTAGTCAAGGATCTTAACCTCTCTAAATAAATATGTTTTGTCGTTTGAAGTAAATTGTTTTGCCTCTTGAAAATTAATGATAGATATATTTTAATTGCAGAAGTGAATTCATATTAAAATAACTGACTTTTTTCACTGATTTTCAGAACTCCGTAATATAACCTAAACAAATCTTGGGAGCAATAAGTAAGACCCGGTCGGTGTTTGAGTTATTAATTACTAATAGTGTTATTACTAATAACACCGAAATAACGTAATGTTTGTAAAATATTTAAATAGAACTCAACTCAAGAGGTAATGTTAAATCGATGTTACAGTATTCAATTTGTAATGTCACACAAAAAATGGTTGCTCCCTATGAAGAAAAAAAATTTTTGTGGACTATGCAATTATCTTAACCGTGCTAAATAAAATAATTACGTTAAATTAAATCATTTCCTTTTTGTGTTTTTACTAATATGTTCGAGTGTTTCAGTGATATCATGAAGTGGTATTTGATTATTTTTCATGACCCCGCCAAGATAAGGATAAAAAATATAACTGTAAGATAAAAAAGTCAACATATTAAATTAATTATTACTTATTCTGAAATCGTAGATGACGTCAGCGGCCATGTCGATGTGGACTGATTCAACGGAATCTTTACCATCAAGGCTACATTTGCTGGCGATATATCTGCATATGGCTCTGCTCTGGTGAAGTCTCAAACCATCTATCTCTAGAAGAGGAAGTTGACCCATAGGAACTCCTGGAGTGAATAAACGTGGAATATTTTAAAACATTACAAATATTTTACGCCTTCATATTGAATAGTAGTTTAACAAATAACAGAATGCAAAGCTTTAGAAAGGTAGTTATAATTATCAAAGAAATAAAACAAGCTAAGTGCACGTGGGTGATGTTTTTGGGGTAACAACTTATGAAAGTGTTTCCCCAAAAACCTTTTTCAACAGGCTAGCAGGGTGTTGAAGTCGAGCATTTCTGGACAGAAAGGGGAGGGAAACAAAAATTGAGAGCTGTACTTCCGTTTTTTTCTGGAATATGGTTGTATTTGTATAATCAAGTCTGGAAAGCAGCAATTTCAACAGTATTTGATTTTGAAATATCAACAAAACTCATGTAATAGAAAAATATACAAATAAGATGTACAAAAATTAAGCCCGCAATCAACTGTTATAAAAAAATATCAATTAACGTTTAAAGTTTACGCTATAACCACCACTTTAAGTTAATTCAAATTTTAATGTAATAACCGAAATTTACTGTGGTCTGAATTTTATGCATTGACCACAACTTTTTATAGTAATTAGAATTTCATGCAGTGACCTCTGTTTACTGTAGTCCCAAGTGCATGTAAAAACAACTTAAATTTATTGTTTTAAAAATGTTACGCTGACTGGTGTTAATTATGGTAGTCAAAAGTTCATGCGTTGGCCCCAATTGTTTATTGTATATTAAATAAAACTCACTTGATTTAAGCTCAGGCCATTCCTCTCCATACGATTCAATTCTTATGTCTTCAAATGGGATTTTCACAAAAACCAAGAGCATTCTGATTGGTTCTCCCAAAGCACGAACGTCGAAATACGTTAATTTACTTAAGCTCATCTTGATGTAAACTAAGACACAAATATCTTCACTGGTAACTAAAAAAGCCCAAAATATAACAGGTTTTTTAAAACGAACGGTTGACAAACATCCAAACTGTGTTATAGCTTGATAAAAATACCCAACTGATTTTTGAACCTCTCTGACTAGACATTATAATAATCTTACAAAAGATAATGGGCTATTGTGTTCATTGATGTGTGGGTTAGATTTTTTGATATCTTGATTTGATAAGGCAATTAACCGTCTCTGGGTATGACGCTTAGATCAAATTGTCACTTTTCGCAGATAAGACCTATCCGTCTATTTGCGAAATATTATTAGTGGGATAATAATAAATTAATACTGTATATTCAAACATCAAATGAAAATTTGCACAAAAATTATGTATAATTTTTTTTTAGTGGTATTTAATAATTTATTCTTTCAGTAGAAAATCTGTTATTCGAGTTTTGTATTTTTAAAGTTAATAATGGAAACGAAGTTGCGTACTTGCGTTTGCTCTATTAGTTTTGGGCAAAATAATATGTTTAATTGGTTCTATTTAACGTCTGAAAAAAAAAGAGTTCAAATTTTTGATTTTATTTTATTTTCCTTTTATTGTTTTCGCTTATTATTTGTATAGATTCTCAATATGCTAAAAACACAATAATATTATTCATTTTTTCCACAACGAACATTTTGATTGGTCAACCAACCCGACTATAGTAAATGTGTTAATATTATGATTATTTTATGATACGAGTATATCACAGCACAGTTCGATGGTTTTTGCAGTTCCGGAAATCACAAAATTGCTGTCTCTTATTCGTTTGTCTTTTATGTTGATTTATATATACGCTATCATTTGAAAACAGTACCCACTTATTTAATTTTCAAATCAAAGCGCAACTTATCGTTTTTTAGACATTAATGAAACAAGGTTTTAAAAAACATGTTCATATTTTTATTACGAAAATAAGTAGTTCAGGTATAGTACGCAATAGTGACATGGATAGATCCGTTCAATATTCGCTTTCAGGCCTGTTCTTCAGATAGTCCTTGAGTTCTGGCAGGGCGAATACTTTCTCGACGAGATTCCTCAGGTGCCTGTAGTCCTCCAGGATGTTGAACCTCGCCAGGAGGCTGTAGTATTCACTGCCTCCGGCAAAGTAGAAGTCGACCCATGTTAACTGAAAGGAACGTGTCCTTTGGTAAATACTTCGCAGGAGGAATGCTAGACCGCTCAGCAGGAGTCTTCCAAACAATGGGTATAGATTATACTGCTGTTATGCCATAATACGCAATGCATGTGAACCTAACGTATTTTTTGTAGCTACCTTTAGAACAGTTGAAAGACACGAAGTGAATCTTTACCGCTTTTAAATGGTAATAAACCGAGTTTCACAATATTGTTAATCTAAAAATCTAATAAAAACGACCATACATTACCCTACCGTACAAATAAATTAACACTTACTAATATGATCGATACGCGGAACCTTAGTAATTTTAGTGAAAAGGCTACTCTTATAGTGTATTTTATTTTAACTTGGAATATGTTATCTTATTTAAGTAAAAGTTAAACTTATTCACGATTGGTATTTATCATTTATAAACTGATACATAATTGATTGTGGAATTCATTTAAATACGAATTTATGATTTCAAAACTTTTATAAATTATTTTCACCTATTTATTTTTGACCGGACTGGTTTCACCTTGCAACACGCATTTTCAGACTGAACAAATTCAAAGTTAATCTGTGGTTTATATAGCATTTATGTTAATATACCTGCCATAAAATACACTAAGAAACTAAGACGGGAAAATCAAAGAGTAAAATCAAAAATAACGGTTAGAAATAAAGCTGGCAAAAATCCACAGATTCATCCAACTCAAATATGTAACCCGTCAAATATGTAAGGTAATAAGCCCATCCAAAGGTATATTCGAACGAAATTTTAAAGCCGCTCCTGTCAGCAATAAAACAAAATGTAACAAATTTTCAATATGATACAGACCCAATAGCGTCGTTTCCCGACATTAATAGTATATTATATACCATAGATTCACTTTGAATTCTAGATTTTAAACGAAAAGTCATTTGTAAATCGATTTAACAGCGGATTTGGTAAATTTTGCAAGATTTTCGATTCATCAGTAGAGATAGCCATGACCCTAGTGTATAGAGTGGTATCTATCCAAGGCAGTGTAGTCAGTTTTTGATTATTTTTACCGGACTCGGCGGACCTGGGCGTGGCTCAGACTAAGGTTAGGGTATTTATACATCCATTCATAGCACATTTCGACATAATGTTTTTGTTTATTCGTATAACCACTTCTTCACAGTATTGTTATCAACAAAAATATAGCATAAAACCTTAAAAAAACCGCTTAGTTGGGTCAAGTTAAGTGGCATAATAACAAATGTGGGCGGAGTCCCGCGGTGACCCAGGAGCCCAAGATCATTGTGACAGTACATAGAAGCGGTGTATTATATTCGTTGTCTCTTTCTCTCTCATGGTGTACGACGTAAAAACCCGGAGAAAATGATTTATCGCAAGTTTGTATAGGTTGGGTAAACATAATTAGCTCTCTCCACATACATTGTTACCCCAAAGCCATGACAAAGAAATATAAAAAAATAAAGAGTTTGCAATGAGTTTGTAAGTTTTGATTCTTTACCCACAATAAAATACATTAATGCAGCCAGCAACAAAACCGAACTTAAAACTTTGACAACTAAGCTTCATACATATATTAACATAATCTAGTTCCACTCTTTTTAAAGGCTAATTTGTTTTATTAGAAGATAATTAAAAAAATATATTTATTAGTGCGCTATAGAACTAAATATTTATTTATTTATTTGTATATCTTACTTTGCCACATGCCAAGTATCCTCCATTGTTCTTCACCATATTGTCCAAAGTGTTTAAGTAAAGGGGGATAAAGGAAATAGTTAATTCGTCATACTTCTTTTGTGCCAGCGTTGGGTCATCGAATTCTCTCAAAAATCGAAGGGCTGAAAATTGTCGTAAATATATTGCATGATTTAAACATTAATGTTATACTACTGTTCTTTCATTTAACATAAGTTTTTTTAAAAGGTTTATTAATGATTTAATAAAACAAATTTGTAACTTTATTCCACTTTTATTATTTTGACTGGACCGGTTTCAGCCTATGACGGCCATCTTCAGACTAGTACAAGTGTTTGTTAACCTACGGCTTATATACTATTTTTGGGGATGTTAGGGGTAGTAAACAATGATTTTACTTTAATTATATTCATCAGTATTGTTGCATGATTTTAATAGTTACAGGGTAAAAGTTACTTTTAATTTATTGGTATTACTATTTTATATATCTATCTGGAATATTTATTTATTTTATTTAATATTTAAGATGGGTTACAGTTGCATTTCTATAAATATGAATTGACAAATGTATTTATATAATGAAAGGTTGGTGAATACTGATTGCTAATGAGTTTACTTTAGGTTTTCCCATCTCAATTGTGATGTCCAGATGTACAACATAATTTTCTAATTATTGAGTTACTCCCAGCATTATGGTATATTAGTTTTATGATTCTATTCATTATGCACTGTTAGAGTAGATTACTTCTATTATTATAATTTCTCGGTATCAAGGAATTTTTGAGTGCTATGCACTTTGGTAATAACTTACATTTATTGTTATTACCTATTGATTGCTTTGGATTTTTTAAGTGCATTTACATTATGATATGTTTTTAGTTAGGAATATACATTATTACATTGGATCGGATGATAAAATTATAATGGGTATAATAGCGGCGACTTTGCAAATGATTCTATCAAAATTTTTGTCCTTTCACGCACGTGTGTAGGACTTTAACATCTCTGTCTTTGTCAAACGAGTGTTTGTTATCTAGTAGGTGCAATGCAACGTTCGAAAGTTCACCTTTATCGTTAACCCAATTGGTGAAATGTTCTTTTATGCGTGTTTTGAACGCTCTACCCGTTTGGCCTATGTACTGTGAGGGGCAATTAGAGCAATTAACTTGATAAACCCCTGAGTAACAAACTGTAACCCATCTTAAATATTAAATAAAATAAATAAATATTCCAGATAGATATATAAAATAGTAATACCAATAAATTAAAAGTAACTTTTACCCTGTAACTATTAAAATCATGCAACAATACTGATGAATATAATTAAAGTAAAATCATTGTTTACTACCCCTAACATCCCCAAAAATAGTATATAAGCCGTAGGTTAACAAACACTTGTACTAGTCTGAAGATGGCCGTCATAGGCTGAAACCGGTCCAGTCAAAATAATAAAAGTGGAATAAAGTTACAAATTTGTTTTATTGAATCATTAAAATGGAATTCCACCACTAATTAACAGTTTCAAAATTAGAAATAATAAAAAGGTTTATTAAATTTAAATAATACCCCGAGAAAGTAAATTAACTGCAATAACACACGTACGTATGTACTCACAAAGGAAATTATATTGGGTAATTAAAAATTTGCTGTTACCAGTGAAAAATCAGCGGTTACTTGACTTGCCAAGAAAAAATATTAGTTTCTTTAACTCACCCGTTTTAAATATGGAATAATTTCTGGCAAAATACGTTATAGGTAGGTACTTTATTGGGCAGATAAGGATTTGAAAAGGTTATTTTTTAAATTAAATAATTTCAATTCACATCAGTTCAATATTTGAAAAATTACGTGCGTACATACAAATGGAATTATTTATATTTGATACGTGCATTTACATAGAATCATAAATATGATTTACTCACTCGCCCTAAAATCATATATGACATCGGCGGCCATGTCAATTTGGACGGATTCTTTGTCATTTTCCCCATCAATGTGACATTTCTTGGAGAGGTATCTACAGATAGCTCTGCTTTGATGAAGTTTCAAGCCATCTATCTCTAGTAACGGCAGTTGTCCCATGGGAACCGCTGAAAAAAAGCAGCGGTTATAGAAATCAATCGAGCCTCCGGTTGAGTTTAATACCTCTGAGTTCAATAAGCGACACTTAAAATATATATTTTTTCTTGTCTGATTTGTCTTTGAAGTCTTTCATTGACCTAAGTCCTTAATAGCAAGCACCAATGATGTCGACTGTGTTTATGTGAAAGGCGTTATTCGCAACTTAGTTCTTAGTGGTTTGAACCAATATTACATTTTACACTATCGCGAATCGATGATTAGCGCCTTAGCAAATTGATGATTTTTATACCATTACCACTTCAAATAAACACCCCCGAGCTTCCAACCGACCCGTCTCAGCATTTGATCAAATTATGATCAGGTGTTAAGCGCAACATCTTGAGCGTTATGTTATCACGAAGGCCTAGCTTTCCTTCCAAAACAATGAGGAATAACACTAACTACTTTCCCCTAAACACAATCGATATATATTACCACATATTTTGATATATTTATTCTCTTCAATAAAAATCAAATCGTCAGATTGCGGAACCGAAGTCAGCGTATCTCTTACTTGAAAAGGCAAATAAGTAGGCAAACCATGTCAGTATTTTATTTGAAGTTAAAATACTAATGTACCATCGTCTCACCGGCTCTAGAGAGTAGGACTCTTGTGTGGTATCAAATAAAGAATTACAAGCCTGGATTATTTTCTTTGAATTGAGATTTGTTTGTGTATCTTCTTACGATACAATGTATGCCCATCATACGGGTATGAGAAGCATTTATAAATTTCATCTTAAAACATCGTTACCAAGTCAAAATTACATTACAATTACCGGACAATCTTTTTATTTGGTATCAAGTTGACAAGTCCGCAAAACGTATTTTGCTAAGAAATACGCAAACTTTCCTAAAAGTATAAGAAATGTTTTTAATCTATTTTTTTAAATTGGCATCGGGAGTATAAGTCTAGATGAATAGATATTTTATACCTAGCGTAAAATATAGACATTACTATTAGTCATTTTTTTATATCATAACCGCAGTAAATCGTCATCAAAACTCACTTGTTTTTATTGTGGGCCAATCTGCTCCGAATCTCTCAATTCTGACATCTTCAAAGGGTATCTTAGCGTATGCCAAGATCATTCTGATGGGCTCTCCCAAAGCACGGAGATTAAAATACGTCAACTTGCACAAAGACATTATTAAGAATTTTCGACTTCCAAATAACTTAAAGCATAGAACAGATCTCCTTTTCAAAGAATAATTTAATTTAATATGAATAGGTTTCACGAAATTTGACACATCTATTCGTTACGTTGGATCGCTAAAAAGATAGTCGACTGAGCGTTTTGAAGATACCTTCATGCATTTGTATCTGCTTATTGTGCTGGTGAGCGTGTTTGATAAGGCTATACAAGTTCAGAGTATTATTGACTATGTCACTGTTATCAGTCACGAATGTTAAGAGGTGACTATTTTTATATTGTTTTTTCTAGAGCAGATAAATAAATTAGTTTGTACAAAAAATTTAATGGAGTCTTTAACAAAGATACATTTGCGTAGTTCATTTACTATCACGAGTGCAAGTATTATTATTTAAATTTTTAAATTTCAGCTCTTTTATAACCCCTAAAACATATTGCCGGAAAGCCAAAAGGGCTTAAACGCCATTTTGGGAAGCTTATACCAGAGCAATTTAAAGTTTTATTTGTTTTACAATAAAATTCGCAAGTCTCCAGTATCTGGCTATATTTTGAAAAAAAAAGTTAACCGCTTAATGCTAGGGTTTTTTTATAAAAAGTGTTAAAAAAAACATCAGGTTTTTTTAAATGTTTTATTCGAAGTTTATATCTACTTTGAAAAAAAAATTAAAATCAAATTGATGCGGTATGATAATTTTTTTTTAATAAAACGATGCAATCATACACACACGAACAAATGAACACAATATGGTAAAAACGAAATAAGCAGCTCAAAAACATGACCGATCTCAACTGCAGGCAAATTCAAACTGCGTAAAATACATCGCTAATATTGACGACCGTCACTCGTGTTAGCTAAAAATAAAACGCTGCGAGTCGAAACAGGCGAGCGTCACTCGAGCTAGCAGAAATTGTAACGCATTTAGCGCGCGAGCGCAACTCGTTCAAAAGCATGAAGCGGTTAACTCAGGCAACTTAATGCTCTTACTGAGTTACGTGAAGCGACAAAAAGCTAAACAAGTTCCGAACTTGTGTCGCTTGAGTCAAGCCTTCTCCCAAATCGTAAATATATTTTAAGGCTCACAAAAGTTTTCAGAATCAAACGAGAGTCAAAGCATTCGATGAAGACATAAATCCTGATCAAGACTGCATACTTAACTAATTTTCAACCAGAGTGTCGCTTGCCCTTATGCCTTTTTAACGACGATATGATGTGTTGACAGCAAAATAGTAAAAAAATATTGGCAAAAGGACTCTTTTCTGTAAAAACTATGTTTTGTCAACATTTTCCTAGTATATTTATTCATTTAATTATATACGCCCTCATGGGCTTTTACATAACATAAGACATAAAATAACAGTGACATAAAAAAATAACAATGATTAGCACCCAAAAACATGATGAAATTGAAAGAAATTTATGATGTTTAATTTATCTCTACTCTTGTGACTTACATTTAAATGTATTTACTCGTTTGTTCCCTTTTAAAATTTGAATGTCTTGAAAATAATATAATTCCTTTTTGTTTTATATCTTTGTTCTTCTTGGAATGAGCTTTTTTAAGCTCCTTGGGAATAATATAATATCAAAAAATATAATTTTTTTAGTGGGTATGTTATCATTTTAGTAAAAAAAAATATTTATCCAACAAGAGCGATTTTTTTATAATTCCGAGGTTATCTAAAACACTTGTAAAAACCAAAAAAAACATATCATCGGGGGTATTTACTGATATTGTTCATGCTTCAAAGTTGAGGGTTCATGAAAAATGATGATTCATAAATATGATATTTTTTTCACTAAATGAATGTATTCTGTATAGGTAAATGTTTTTAGATGTTGATGAAAAATACATTGTTTGATTGTGGTTTTCTTTTAATCAATGTGTATTTAAAGTGTCGTCTTCCCTTCATTTTAGTTACATAGAAAGATTTAGTGTTTTGCGTTTTTGGAAAACGCAAAATGTTTCATATCTGCTGGTTCCAAACTTGATTTTAACGGAAGCATACGTTTTTGATCCTTACTATTAATTATTTAAAAACGAAAAAAAAAACTGTTCCATAAAAGTACCTACGTATATATCTTAGCTTAGTAAATAATAACAATAAAAATATTGAACAATACTGTATATATTCCATGAAAAAGTTACAATATATATTTTTTATTATTAAACTAAAAAAGGATTAGCTTATTTGAAAAAAGAACTAAGATAATACAAGTAAGTTAAAATAGTAAAACTCCATTTTTATGTAATTTTAATTTAATCAAATTTAATTACAAAGTTCTGCTAGTTTTAAGTTTTTTTTAGTGACAGCTATTTCGACATTCAAGGTCATTATCAAACTGCAGTGAGCCACATGAAAAAGACTAATAAAAACCAAACAGCTGTAACTAAAACTAACAGAACTTTATAAAAAAAATTGAATTTAATAAAAAAAATATAGAAATAAAATATTTTACACTTTACGTAATCAGCAATTTTGACGTTTGAATCCCAATCATAAAAAAACATCCTATATTTTCACTAGCCAAAGTAGGTGACTTACTATTTAATAATGAGAACATTTTGATTAAATGGTTAATACTTCTTAAAGCCATAGAAATTAATTCCTATTAATAAAAACATTTTTTTGCATTAGGTTTTATCCGTCATATTGCGTTAGGTGTAGATAATCTATTTCATTAATTTTCTCTCCTGATGAAGCGCTTACGTCATTCTAATATCTTCGTTACATTTGTCAGGATGAGGCAAAGATAAAGCTAAAATATAGCTTGGTTAAGCTTGCTAGACCAGATATATTCTTATGCAATATGGATCAATTCAATCACATTTTTAATAATATTTTGCATTTTTAATAAAAGTGCTTGTTCGTTTATGGAAGAGTTTTGAATCTATTGTGTGCTATCGTTTGACCTGTAGTTGCGTCTGTGTGATATCTGCACTTCGGGAAGGTTGAATCCATAGTTAGATCTATTGTTTCATTGCCAGTTGAATTTTCTGTAGCTAGTGAGTAATTACTGGTGTATTCTTGGGCAAGATTGACTGTAGTAAGTTCCACCGATTCTGTTTCCGTAACTGTACTTGTCAGTTTATCAGTCAGTTGATCCGTACGCTCTGTGTCAGATCATCAGTGGGTGAAATAGTGTCCTCCGTAAGGGTTGATTCTAAAGTTTGATCCGTCGTTTCAATGTTTTTTTGAATATATGGACTTGCCAGTTCGTCACTCAGTTGATACGTGGGAACTGGTTCATTCGAGAGGGCTGACGCTATATTTGACTCCGTAGTTTCATCCATCTCTATCATTTCAGTACCAGTAAGATCTTCTATAGCTGGACTTGAGTATTCAGAAATGACTTCTGTTGCAGATGAACTATCCAGCAAGGTTAATTCTATAGTTAATTCCGTCGTTTCAGTGCCACTTGAATCTGTTTCCGTAAGTGGACTTGTCGGATCAGTTGGATCAGTGCGATATATATATTTCAAGGAGGATGACTCCGTAGTTGAATTAGTGGTTGGCTCCGTGGTTGACTCCGCAGTTGATTTCGTAGTTGACTCCGTAGTTGACTCCGTAGTTGAATTGGTGGTTGACTCCACGGTTGACTCCGTAGTTGACTCCGTAGTTGAATTGGTGGTAGGCTCCGTGGTTGACTCCGTAGTTGACTCCGTAGTTGACTCCGTGGTTGAATTGGTGGTTGGCTCCGTAGTTTCATCCATCTCTTTCATTTCAGTACTAGTTAGATCTTTTATAGTTGGACTTGAGTATTCAGAAATTACTTCTGTTGCAGATGAACTATCCAGCAAGGTTAATTGTGTAGTTGATTCAGTTGGATCAGTGCGATTTATATATTTCAAGGAGGATGACTCAGTAGTTGAATTGGTGGTTGGCTCCGTGGTTGACTCCGTATTTGACTCCGTAGTTGACTCCAGAATTGACTCCGGAGTTGACTCCGTAGTTGAATTAGTGGTTGACTCCGTGGTTGACTCTGTAGTTGACTCCGTAGTTTCATCCATCTCTTTCATTTCAGTACTAGTTAGATCTTCTATAGCTGGACTTGAGTATTCAAAAATTACTTCTGTTGCAGATGTACTATCCAGCAAGGTTAATTGTGTAGTTAATTCAGTTGGATCAGTACGATTTATATATTTCAAGGAGGATGACTCCGTAGTTGAATTGGTGGTTGGCTCCGTGGTTGACTCCGTATTTGACTCCGTAGTTGACTCCGCAGTCGACTCCGTAGTTGAATTGGTGATTGGCTCCGTGGTTGACTCCGTAGTTGACTCTGTAGTTGACTCCGTAGTTGACTCCGTAGTTGACCCCGTAGTTGAATTGGTGGTTGGCTCCGTGGTTGACTCTGCAGTTGACTCCGTAGTTGACTCCGTATTTGACTCCGTAGTTGAATTGGTGGTAGGCTCCGTGGTTGACTCCGTAGTTGAGTCCGTAGTTGAGTCCGTAGTTGACTCCGTAGTTGACTCCGTAGTTGACTCCATGGTTGACTCCGTAGTTGACTCCGTAGTTGACTCCGTAGTTGACTCCGTGGTTGACTCCGTAGTTGACTCCGAAGTTGACTCCGTGCTAGTTGAATCTTCAGTGGTTGGACTTGAGTCTTCAGTAACTGTACTCATTAGTGTAGTAGATGAAGTTTCTTCGGGGAAGCTTTCCTTGATTTGCACAACAACTGTGAGTCTTCCTTCATTATTTCCTGGATCCTTAAAATTAGGTAAAAAACTTTTCCATTTTATATAAAATAAATGGGTATTCGAATTATTCGCTCTTGTGTACTAACGATCTAGACTAAGGAGATATTTAATCAAATAACATATTCAATGATCAAGAAACAGGAAATATGAACAATATTCCGCTGAAATCTTATAATTTAGAAGGCAAGCGTAAATTGAAACAACAGCATAATTAAACTGTTTTAACAAGATGTGACAACCACAGAGTCAGTTTCAAACTAACTTCTCTCCAACCAACTAACTAACCATCACGCCTTTTCCCCGCAGGGGTAGGCACAAAGAACTCTGGCTTGGCACACACTCCTTGCTTCATACATCGCCTCATACTTGCTCTTCTGTTATTTTAATTCTTGACATGGCCCAATTCTAGTATTTGATACACTTTACCATGCCTTCCTTGGGCTTCTCTGACTTTTTCTACCATTCGCTTTTGCATCATAAATTCTTCTCACATTCCTTTCTTCATTCATCCAATATCCGACCTTTTCTTAATCCAATTTATAACGCTGATAATAACCTTCATTTTTTCCGGATATCCACATTTTTAACACAGTCGTACATAGTTTTATCGCACATACGCCCCAGGGATCACATTTCTACAGCTTTCATTCTATTTTCATCTTTCCTCTGGCAGTTTCATGCCTCACTGTCATGCATCAGGTTTGGTATAAGCACTTCATTGTGGACTAACATCTCTTGAAATTACTTACCGTTTTTACAAATCTTAGTGCATTTATTACGTACAAATCAAGTATCCCAATCGGTATAATTTAACACTTACCAGAGCTCTTAGTGAAAAAATAAATAATCTGGTCTCCTCGTAATAGAGTTTCACTCTAGTCCCCAGTGTTACGTTGATGAAATCATCGCCTTGAAATAATTCGTTAACCTCAAATACATAATTTTCTATGTCCTTTCGAGGAATTATGGAAAGCCTTGTGTCATTAAGGCCCATCGGTCCATCTGGATCCTTCACGGTAAAAGTACAGTTTGTACGGCCAACAAAGTTTTCCTGAAAAATAAATTGTTAGCATTAGGGCCTTTGGGGTATTTTCATTTTTGGTCTATAATGTGGTCTTGAACCAATATAAATATCTAGCATATATAAATATCTAGCTAATGCACTGCTTCACCAGCAGATACTTTGGATCTTATTAGAATCTCATAGACAGTAATTTTTAGCCATGTCAAGCGTCATGTCAAGGGCTATGTCAAGAGTCAAAATAACAGATGAGTATGTATAAGACAATGTCTGAATGTTAATGAAGCAAGGAAAGTGTGCCAAGAGAGAGTCATATGGCTCTTCATCCTCTCTACTTACCCCTGCGGAGAAGCGGCGTGATGCTTAGTGATGGTTAGTCATTCTAAATTTTAAAAATTACAGTGAATACCGTACAAGCGTCCCAACTGTTCCCAACCGTCTGGAGCCAGTGAGAATATGGCATCCCCAATCAGGGTATGTTGTGAGGCTGAAGGTAGTGGTGGGGGGAAGGAAATGAGAAAGATGAAGGTATGGAGTACCTGGCTATTCATATCTGGTCACCAAACACGGCTAAAGCCATTTCAAGAAACGTTTTGATTCTAAATTGTGGTCTTTACCAGAGCGATGCTCAACAGTATCTATCACTTTGAAACATACCGTAAATAAAGTATGAATTATCTTAAACGAATTAAATGTGTTATTTCACATTTTATTTAATAACACGATTTACTATTAAACTGTCACGCAACGCTTCAGGTCGTATACTGTATCTAAACTAATTGCATAAATAAGTGCCAAAATGCCCTTGTGTGTGATTAGAAAGTGTTTATTTACACTGCAAACACTAGTAAAAGCCAAGGAATACCATTTCACTCGTAAGTACAGGCAAATTACTTATTATTTTAAATAAAACGATTTCCTCTGTTTCGCGAAAAATATAAACGCCATTAGAGATAGTGAGATGGTGAACGTAGTATCACATTACCACATAAGTGTGAGAAAGAGAACCCACTGGCATACACACATATTCTTTGAATGTCTATCTATGTCATATATGACCGATGTTTGAATTTACTAGGAACGTAAGTGTGTTTGTTACTTGCCACATTTTGAATAAATATTCTAAGACAATAACGTGTCTTTATGTTTGGAACGTCATTTTACAATTTTTTAATACTTACCGGGACTTTACAAGTGTGTCCTGTGATGACGGGAGGGTTGTCATCGATGTTTTTGATCGACAATTGTATGATCCTTGAATTGTTGGTCATTTCAGTAAAATAAAACAAAAGTTCGATGACTTTCGCATATTTACTTTCATAATCTTGTCTATTCTTAATGAACAAATACCATTTGTTTCCATCCAATACTTCTCCTTCCCTTAGTTCAGCTCCCAATACGATATCTTGTGGATACTGCACGCAGACTTTTGGGACATGATTACCTGAAAATAACCAACTCGGTCACAGCACAACAATTTTATTATGTATTCATTTTTTTGAAAGAATAGTAAAGATTACTGGAATATGAATAACCCGACGATTTTCAAACCATCCCAACCCTATCAGAAAAAAAACAAAGAAGTTTGCTTTGTCCAATGATGAAAGACCTTGCAGAAGATGATAATTCGCTTGCAAACCAGGCAATTCCTTATTGAAAAACATTTCTTTAAATCAAAAAAGGACTTCTAAATTCACCACTCTCTCTATAAATGGTATTTTTGAGGATAACGGCTTTTAAAAATGAATTATCTCAAGTGGTACGCATTGCTTGGGCTTTGTTTTGGACTGATTCGGTGGGGACTTGTTGATTATCTCGAACGCCTTTTATTTTGAGAGGGTGATAATTCCGTATAGCTATCACTTTAATGACAATCGCTGGTCGAGCTGCAGACAGCACCTGCATTTGCTTCAAATCTGTCTATATTGAAAAGGGAAGAATACATCAGAAGAATATTCAGCTGAGATATCATGTAGTATCGCTGTAAATTATTTGGATTATTTGATTCCGACAATCGGGATTGAAAAAAAAAAACTATAAACAAAGTCAGCTTACCGTTGAAATTTAACAAGGCGAGAGTGACTTCTCCTTCGATTTCTTCCTCCATAGATATGTTTGTACCTTTCCATATCTAAGTAGTTCACTTCTCTTCTTGGTGAAATATCGATGAATGGAGGGGAACCCCATTCCGCTGAAATTGTTAAACAAAGTATAATTTCACCGACAGCATTGCATAATAAAAGATCAGCGCTTCGTACAGCCAAATCAAAAATATGATATTATATTGTGTTAGATTCAGGACCAATAAAGCAGTTGTTTGTTTTCAATTATAACCCTCAACTGATTGACAGTCATAAAAAATCATAAATTAATCACTTGTGAGTCTTGAAACACATCATTGATGGGCGTGTGGTCCTGATATGAAAACAAATATTTACCTAAAATTAACGCAGAATCGTTCATACATACCTACACTATCATATTTTTGCTAACCATTAACCTCTAGTGTGCCAGAGGTTCCAATAGTCACCGGATATTCATCATTATCTTTTCAGGAGTTTTAATCTTTTAAAACCTGGTTGCATTACTAAATGAAATGTCATCTCTTGTCAACAAAATGATCAATTCATAGATATATTTTTCATTGATTTACATTCGGTTAAAGTAGAGTGATAAATATTTAATGTTTTCTTACATCAGTAAGGCTGAAAACAATTGATTTTCAAAGTGACGTTACTGCTTGTATTTACGGGAAGAACCTATTTTTATGTGTTTTTTTTTTCAACCAAACAAAAATACAATAAAACGACAAAAAAATCTTCACATTTCTTAATCAAACTTTTTTTTAATGACGTGAGAGAGAAAAAAAAAACATTTTTTTAGAATATAAGTAACTATTCCAGAAAAAAAACCCTTACATTAACATACAATTTAAAACAATACAAAAACACATTATCTGAGAAGATAGCACAATACTTCACAAAAACATCATTTTGAAAAACACAAGTGAGTTATTACGAAATGACACTCAGCGAGGTACGACGGAAGTTGTACCTTGTGGGATGCCGGCATTTCAGAGGTTAAATGCATGACTTTATGTGTTGGAAAATAACTATGCATTTATAATGTCATATCGTCGCCGGAAAAGAAAAAGGTCTGAAGCGCCATTTTGAGAAGTTTACACCAGAACACTTTTTTACAACAGAACAGTTTTTTGTTTGTTTTATAATAAAATTCATAAGTCTTCAGTACCTGGTTGGATTCTGAAAAAAAAGTCAACTCATGTAACTTAATGCTCTCGCTGAGTTACCTAAAGCGAAAAATATAGTTAAGATGACTGAAGCGCCACAAAAGCCTTCAGAACCAAAAGAGAGTCAGAGCATTCGATGCAGAAAAAAAAGTAATTAAAACTATTTACCCAACTCATTTTCGACCAAAGTGTCGCTTAAGCCTCTTTGCCTTTCTAGCTTCGATATTATACCATGTTCAAAAGAGTGAAATTGTACAAAGTAATTGTATCATAATGTAAGGCTTTCAATACAAAACTTAATAATTTGAATAATATTTTCAACTTACGTTCATTATTAATTACGTAGGGAAGGGCCAATACAAGCAAATAACATCGTAAAGATAGTGCTTCGATCATTTCGATAATATGCCTTAAAAGTAATTAAGAGTTTAAAAAAAGAACAAACACGATATGCAAATAGATATAAATTCAGTAAAAAAAGACGTTCCCGTAAGTTCTGCAGCAAATTATTTCTGATACCATGTAATACATTAAGGCCACCATTTGAAAAGGTTTTGAACTACTGTGATGAATACTGCCTTGTTAACAGCAATGAACCATTTTTGGTTTACGATGACGTTTTTATTGACACAAGTGACTAAAATTTAAACTTAAGTTTAATTATAAAGTAAATAATTTATTATATATTAGTTCATAAGGTTCGCTAGCTCTGCACTCGTACATGTCATGATTTTTTTTTAATTACCGAAGTGTTGTTGTTTGTTTCCACTTTTTTCTTAATTCCATAAATTAATGTTTATACTTTCGAGTAAAGAAGAAAATTAGTTTGTAGCGTTTTGCTTGTCATAAACATATCAGCAAAAGCCTGCGTGTTAGTTTGCCCCACTGTTACCCTAATTCTTTAGGCGAATTCGAATTTTATGTTTTATTGTTTCCGAAAATGTTGTTAATCGATTCCTAAGCCAATAATAGGATTGTTGGAATCGCATCTCGAATTCCAAATTATTGATGACTTTATTACACTTTATATTTAATTATAAGTTTTTTAATTCGACGGCCTGCATGGTCGAGTGGTAAGACGCTCCACTATGAATCCACAGGTCACTGGTTTGAACCCGGCATGGGCAAATAATTTGTATTTAATTAGTATGCGTTATAACACATTTAATTGATATAAAATAAAATATGGTATATTTGCGGCACGTTCCAGAGTGGTAGATACTCTAAGTATCGCCCTGGTTAAAGACCACCATTCAGAATCGAAACGTTGCTTGAAATGGCTTTAACCGTGTTTGGTGACCAGATCTGAATAGCCAGGTACTTCCCAACCTTCCCCTTCCTCATCTCCTTCCTCTCCCCACTAACTGCAGCCTTACAACATACCCCTATTGGGTATGCCATAGTATTACTGGCTCTAGACGGTTGGGAGCAGTTGAGACTCTTGTGCGGTATTCACGTAAAAAGTGGATAATTAACTGCTGATAAAAGGGATTAATCAGACAATTGTTTTCTTTCTTCACTTTTGTACCTAGCCTTGTTGGCAATTTCCTAATAATTTCGGTCACTAAACCAAGAATTTTAAATAATAATATTTTTATCAGATACTCAAAAGGTCTGCTCATAAAATTAACGAAATAATCCGTATCTCCATAATCCAGGCCCCATAAAAATACATAGCGAAATATGTCAACATTGAGTGAAATATTTAATAAAACCAAAATAAACGACTTATTCTTGAAAAAAATTAGTAGACCACCACTTAGCAAACACCCCCGTAGGGAAATTTTTCATTACATAATCTGAGGGGGTAAGCGCAGAAGAACACCTACATGTAGTTATCGATCAAACTAGTATAATAAAAGGTGATAGAACTTTTGAAAAAATTGCTTCGATTTTCAAAAGTTTTTGAAGCTTTTAACGGAAATCGTTCTCATTGTAAAACGTCAATCACAGCTTTAGGCTTACGCTACATAATCGACTAAAATATTCTGTTTTTATCAGAACTTAAAATGTAAACGTATTTCTCAGGTACGTGTTTATATTTTCGTACAGTAAACCATAAAATTCACCCATTTTACAAGTCAAAACTCATATTTTACAATAAGATCTATTGACGAAAACCGTAGTTTTATAGAAAGATGCAAATTATTCGATAAAAAGTTCTTAATTCAAACTTATTACTTTCTTCGCATCCGATAAAGTTTTTCCCACGCTTCTGTCACGTTCTAGACTAATAATAAAACTTTCTATTTTGTTGTTGAGGTGTTGGAATTGCTGAACAAATGAATGCAATTATCATTGAAAAATGAACACAAAACATAAACACTTCAGGAATGAAAAATTAAAGCCTCATGCCCACAGGCATAACAGCATTGCCTTAAATCAACGAATTTAATAAAACACAGCTAGTTATGCATTAAATTGTACGTCAAAATAATAATACGAACAAGCCAACAGGTATCGAAACTACCACGCTTTCTTCAGGGCAGGTGTAAACCTATATAAAACGCGTCGTTCAAGACAAACGTCAACTGTTTATATGTACTTCGACAAAGGTTGTGTTGGAACCGGTGGGCATGTTCTTATAAATATTGTGAAAGTTGCAGAGTTTAATTTGAAAATATTTCAGCACTGAATTACTTGAACTAATGTGTAAAGAGCTTTCAGACTTTAATCGCGAGTGGGCCTTTGCAGGCAACTTCACGTGCTCACTGCCAACACTGTCACATAAACAAAAGAACATAATGAAAGGTGTCTTGTATGGGAAAACGCAAATAAACGAAATTGTTATCTGCGTTGTTCCATATTAACGTAATCTACGAATCGAAATACTTTAATGGTAGATAAAGACACAACTTGTTCTAACATCACCCTTGATCCGTCGGGTATCTTTTATTATCAAGTCTGACAGTCAGATTTATTAGTGATGAAACATTGCGCCGATTCAACATGTAAACTAAAATATTCCATTGTTTACGAATTGAAAGAGTAAAGAAGAAAATAAAGAATTTTAAAGTGATTCTTTTTCTTTAATTTTCCAAAAGAGCTTGTAATGTTTTTTTAACGTTATATCAAGTTTTGCCTAAAAAAACACACTTCAATATTTTTGAATAGGAAGTTATTGCTTGTGCAATGATAGAAGACTTAGCTAGCAGAGGAATTGAACTCTCGACGCCCGGGTGGGAATCCGACGTGTTTGTCCATTCAGTTACCAACCGCTCATCGGAGGTATGTTGTTAGGTTTAATATATTGAGAAGCAGAAGGAGATGATGATGATGAAGGTTGAGGCTGGCTATTTAGATCTGGTCACCAAACCCAGTTAATTCAATTTCAACCACCGTCTTGATTCTGAATGGTGGTATTTCACCATAGCATTTTCCACTCGATGTATGTATATGAAGGCTCACGAAAAGACGATTAATATTAAAAATATTTTTAATTTAAGGTATTTCAAGAAAGTAGATGGTGTCCTTTTATTAAAACTTAGTATTAAACAACTAAATTATTTTTTGTATTGTAGCCTACCGGTTTCGCTTCAATTTAGGCTTCATCAAAGCCTTTTTCAAATATATTTTTATAGATCTGTGCATCAATGAATTTTGACTTTTTTTCTGAAAACGAGTTTTATTTGTTTTATATTCCTCATCTCGTGTTTATACCTGTGATAGAAGTTTTCAATTTTTCTCATAAATTCAGGTAATGTATGGCCATTCATTATTTTGCAAATCAACGGGGTATATTGTGAGGTTGAATGAATTGAGGAAAGGTAGGAAGAGAAAGGTGGGTACGCACCTGGCTATTCAAATATGATCATCAAACACGACTGAAGTCATTTCAAACAATGTTTTGATTCTGAATGTCTACCACTACTCCTTAGGGTCACTAACTAAACAGTCGACGCTCGCCAATTTCTGCGCGTGAATGTATTTACTCGGTCGAATGAGGATAAGCAAGGTTCTCATCAAGTAGGAGTAGGCTTTTATAATGCCGATAAGCGAGTTGAAGTGGAATGTTCCCGTTTGGCGGAATAAGTGCAAACATGCCTATCATCGCAATATCCGCTAAATGCTGAATCAATCGCATGTGTAATGATGTCACACTTAGCAGAGGAAAGAAAGCACGCTCGGAATACTGTCGGTGATTCGGAATACCCCCGTATCTTTTGCTAGAATAGTAATAGCCTAACCTAACCTCACCTAACCTAACCTTACTTAACCTAACCTAACGGCCTTGAAGTAACAATATATGGAGGGATAGCTAATTTGTTTTACCCAACCCATCCGAAATTGTAATAAATCACTTTTTCCGAGTTTTTACATCGTACACCATGAGAGAGAAAGACACAACAAATTTCTTGGACCGCTTCTATATACTGTCGTAATGATCTTAAGCTGGCTATTTACACTGGTTAACGGCGGTACTCCGCCCACATTTTTTATTTTGCCACTAAACTTGACACAACTAAACGGTTTTTTAGGTTAGATGCTATATTTTCGTTGATAAAAATACTGTGAAAAAGTGGCTATACGAATACACAAAAACATTATGTCGATATGTGATATGAATGGATGTATAAATACCGTAGCCTTAGACTTAGCCACGCCCATTTGCGCCGAGTCATGTTAAAATCATCAAAAACAAGTCCAAAACTGACTTCACTGCCTTGGCTTGGGCTACCTCTTGTATACTCTAAGCTAACGGCAATATTTCGTCGGTGCATATCAAATATGGGCTATGTGACGTTTTGTACATTCTGAGATAATCGATAAAAACTGTTTAAAAAAATTACTAAACGGAAAATAATACTTCTGTTAATAGGCAAAAATATTGCATTCAATAAAAGAATACATTTATTGCAAATAATAATTATTTAAAACCCAAAAATCGCATTTTATTGCGATTTTTGCATATAGTTCATATTCTATGCACGGTTTTCGGCACATATTTTACACTAGCTCTTATGATATTTCATTAACTTTTTTTTAAATTCTGTTCATTAGACACTAGTCTCGTAATAGTTTTATGAGATTATATCATATAAAATATATGTGAATGTTTTATACATACCGTGACAGTGAAATTCCGTACCGATATGCAGAGGATGTGGCATTTTTTTTGGCACATTCATTTTATACTGGTTTGGCAAATGTTTATTTGAATGATGCTTTTTTTTCAACGTTCCCAAGTATTAACACTTATCTTTGGGTCATCACAACACCCAGATATGCAGCACCCACATTTACACAGAAAAAAAAACATGTAAAATGTTATTAATACGCCGATCAATTACTTAAAGATGTTATTAGTAATTGGCGCTACAGCGGTAATTAAACCCGCAACGGTTATTTAAATTTCAAATCCACATACACGAAATAAAAAGTAATAATAAATAGAAACAATAGCAACATAACAACGTACTCTTATACAACATTGACATTATTAATTGAAACACAATTCACAATATAAAATCTAAATTAATGATTTTGATTCTACAATTCTTTCACGTACGTAAGGGAATCATCAAAAGGGTGATGATATTTGTCTATGACAAGTTTAAATTATTGCAAATGCCTGAACTTGGATTCAGACAAGGCAAGGAGTTTGTTATAGAGAAGCAGTAGGTGAACATAGTCAGTCTTTGGAGCAACTCTAATCAATTTTTTGGCTGGTCTAATTTTTAAAAGATATCCCCTGACTGTAAGTACTTCAAAATCCTCAACTCTGTAACAACGGAATGCCCTATTTTCGTTCACGGTCTTGAAGTAATGCTGTAGCACCGAATGGACATTATTGACTTCTATCATAGTATGGCCCTTCTCCAGAAATATCTGTTCTGCTGTGACTCATGATATTTTCGATCACTTGAACCACTTGCCAGTATTCGGTTCCGATTAAGGTAATTACAACAATCGGAAATTAAAATGACATCACTATTTTGACGTGGCAAGTTCCATAATCTATTGGTTTGAGGTTTGCGATTATGATTTGGAATAACTGGTAGATGACTTAACCACTTTTGTACAGTCTCCACAGGTTGAGTTTGCTTGGCCACTCTTTTATTTGTATTTTTAGTGGGAAATTTTTCATCATCATTGATAACAATGTGTTACTGATTGCTTTATCTTGCGTATGTGCTTTTGTGAAGTTCAAAGTAGGTATTCATGAACATTTTGCTGCTCATCCGCGTACTTAGTAAAAATATTAACATCATTTCCTTGATTATTTTTTATGATAGCTGTACTTTCACGACGACACTTTATTACAGCACGTTTTGCCACAACGCTCAGAAAAGATGCTTTTTTCTTCGACCCACTTTTTTAATTTCCAAAAACTATTAAATATGCGCAGACGATGTCTTTTTCGTTATTTTCTGATAATAAAAAAAATGTTTCTGTGCCACCTTTGGGTAATTGATGTGAACATCTTATTCCCATAGACTTTGAAGACTTCAATTGGCTTTGTTCATATTTTTCGCAATACTTTTTAAACCCCACATACCCTTTCCGCAAGATTCTCCGTTTCTGTTTTTTTTTTTGATTTTCTGAACAACTGAAATAACAGAATTCATAGGTAAAGAAACATCTTTATCAATTTCTGGGAGTCACTCTCCAGTTAATCCACATAGACTTCTGTTTACAATGATATCCTCGTTTAGTGTAGGGCCTATGTTTAGCGATAGGTTTTTTCAGTCACAGGACATAACATCACGCTGTCATACATTTTACTGTCTGCTTCTACCTTTCCAACATCCACAACCTCTGATACAGAACTGCGCATCGTACTTAAGTGTAGAAATCTCTTCTGTGCAATTTCGGTACATATCTCGGTACTCAAACAAAATCAAAATTTAAAACATAATTCAATAACTTTCGTGCTAATTTCATTGCAGTAATACAAATATGAATTCATTTGAAACTTGTTTGAAAGTGTTTGAATTTGTCAGCAAACGACATTGGTAATGACTTTACACTTTTTCTCTTGGTATCGTCAAAGAAATACTTTCCTGTAAAATGAAATTTACAGAATAAAATATTAATTATACAGTACACAAAAGTATGACAGTAATAAAGTAAAATATTTATTTATTTATTTATAAATTAACGGACTAAAGTCCAATTACAAAAATACATATAAAACACGAAATATAAAAAAGAGTAACAGAGAAGAAATAGCATATAAATTGAGATAAATGAAGCGATGACAAAAATAAGGCAAAATAAACATAAGAGAGAACATTCAAGCCATGGTCTTAGTCAAAGTTTTGGTAGAGTCGTAAAGAATGACGAAAATCATTTAGACTGCTACCAAAAATTTCAAGACCATGGCTTGAGTTAACAAGTCTTGACATTCTGGACATTGGAGAATTATACCCGTAATTAGTATTGTGATGATTGAGGAACAGCAATTCATTGTTTCTGAGTCTACGGCAAGGAATTTTGAACTGGATAAGTTGCAACAGAGAAGGTGAGTCAATAAAACAATTAATAATTTTGTAAATGAAAATTAAATCGAAGTCTTTTCCTGCGCTTTTCTAATGAAGACATTTTCAATAATTGTTCAATTTCATCATATGAATAATCGCCTCTTTCTCGCCCCAATCTCCATGCAATACCGCGTAAGAAGCGATGTTGTACGGATTCAATATGATGAATATGAACGGTATAGAAAGGGGACCAAATTACACTAGCATATTCTAAATGAGGGCGAACTAATGAGCAGTAAAGGGTTTTTAGAGTCTTTATATTCTTAAAGTCACATGCAATTCTATTGATGAAGCCAAGAAGTTTTAATGATTTATTAACTACATTATTAATGTGATCACGAAAAGAAAGATTATAGTCTATAGTGACACCAAGATCTTTTATAGATCTGACGGTAGATAAGGAGACACTATTTAATTTATAATTGAAGAGGATCGGTTTATGAGTTCTATGAAATGACATAATTTTACATTTATCAATGTTTAATTTTAGGCAGTTAGTTTCACACCATTCATTAAATGAATCAATATCACTTTGGAGAAGAATACAGTCATGAAAAGATTTTATTATTTTAAGGATCTTATTGTCATCTGCAAAAAGCCAAAAACGCGAAGAAGAAAATACTTTGCCAATGTCGTTAATAAATATGTTAAAAAGGAGAGGAGCTAGATGGGCACCTTGGGGTACTCCAGACGTTACTTTAATATTAATAGATTCAAAGTTATTAATTTTGACTCTTTGTTGTCTATCATTTAAATAAGATTTGAAGAAAGATAATAAAGGATTTCTAATACCGATAGCATGAAGTTTGGCGATAAGAATTGAGTGATTAACTTTATCAAAGGCTTTAGAAAAATCAGTGTAGAGAACATCTGCCTGAGAGTTATCTTCTAGAGCGTTAACAATGGTATTAGTGAAGGAAAGTAAATTTGTTGTGGTAGACTTAGCAGATCTAAATCCATGCTGTTCCTCAATCAGAACATTTTTAAATACGGGGGTAATTTTTCTTTGTAATGATGGACTCAAATATTTTTGGAATGTGGGATATAATCGAAATTGGTCTGTAGTTTTCAATGTTGGACTTGTTACCAGACTTAAAAATAGGCCTAATATATGAAATTTTCCATGAGTCAGGAAATGAGCCAGATGAAAGTGATAGGTTAAATAAGATAGAAAGTGGCTTAGATAAGATGTATTTACATTCTTTCAATACAATTTCAGGAATTCCATCAGGGCCAGTGCTATTCTTACTAGATAGATTTTTTAACGAATTAAATACATCTAAAAGTGAGATTTGGCAATTATTCAAGTCAACATTTTCTGTATAGTTGTATGAAGGGGTGGTGCACGATATATTAGAATAAACAGAGGAGAAGTGTTTGGCAAAGAGGTTAGCTATGTCAAGTCCGTTTGTGGCATGAGTTGCATTATAATACATACTTGAAGGGATATCATTTTCAGTCCGCTTTTGTGCTACAAATTGCCAAAATTGTTTTGGGTTTAGTTGTAATTTTGACTCAGTGACTTCTATGAAGGATTTGTAGCACTTAGCTGATTCAACTTTAGACAATTCCCTAAGATTACTAAATTTTTGATAATGCCCTAAGTTGCCTGAATCTTTAAACAATTTGTGAGTTTTCTTTTTTTCAAATATCAGCTGCTTCAGCTTCATACTGAACCATTTAGGAAACTTAGGTTTGGAGTAGATTCCCCGTGGAACAAATAAATTTACAGCATCCGTTAAACATTTGTTAAATTTAAGTACAGCATCATTAATATTAGAATTGAAAAAGAGAGATGACCAATCAAACTGGGCAAGATATCTATTCATGCTGACATAGTCGCCATCATTAAATTTGTTGTAATAAGAAACACATGGATTTAAAGAATCAATTTTGAAAAAGTTTGTAACTTTTATAGATAGAGGTGGATGGTATTTATCAATTGGTAACAATGAGTCCGAAGCTTCATTTACAGAGACACTAGGCATACTTGTAAAAATCAAATCGAGACACGAACCCAGAGAATTTATTATTGAATTTACTTGGAACATATTCATATAGGCGAAGAAATTCACAATTGTAGTAGCTTGCAAGGAAAGAGTACCACTAACAGTTTTCACACCTAGGTTGTCATTTGTCCACAATAGTTTAGGTAAATTATAATCTCCACAAATAAATGTGGAATCGGAATTTTTAGATACGCGTTCCACTAATTCAGTATGTGACTTATACACTTCCAAAGGAGAAGAGGGGGGAATATAGAAAATAACCTCATCATGGAATCCCGTCAGATCCCGAACTCAAGCATAGAAGCGCATTGGAGTAAATTATTGGCCCCATCAATCTTAACGCTGCCAGGATGGACTCCCTCTTGATGGCGTTTTGTAGAAATGAGGCCTAATATACTCCAATCATATTTTCTTACTTACATTCTTTATTTATTTTTACTTTTTTTTTTTTTATTTTTTTTTTTCATCATTATTATTATTTTATTTTCATATATTTTTTATTTTATTATTTACTTATTTATTTATTTCTTATGAATTTCTGTTCATTATTATTTTGTTACTATTATTATTACAATGTATTGATATCAATTATGGAAGGTATTGCATTGCACTACTCCTGCATACCTTCCGGAATAAAACTTTTATTATTATTATTATTATTATTATAGACACAACCAAGTAAAAGTTTTTTTGCTACCAAGAAGAACACATATGAATAATTGATCAGAAACATTATTGGAGGATTCAATAATATGACAAGAGTATTTTTTGTTAACACATATCATGACTCCACCTCCTCTAGACTTGTTTGAAGAAGAGGAGCGGTCACTACGAAAAATGTTGTAATCAAAAAATTCTAGTTCAGCCGAAAATAAAATAAAATATCATTAAAAGTTAGATAAATACTTGTAGATTTCAGAGCCAGATGATTTGTAATGCTTAGTTGAACGTGATGTGTTTCTTCCTTTTTTGGGGTTAAATTTTACTATCAAACCTTTCTTCAAACATAAAAAAAACGTTAACTTTATTGTGTTTCCATGAAGTGCAGAAATGTGAGGCTAATCACATCATTAAAATCAAGTTACGACACTTCAAAGGGCAGCCATTTTTCACAAACTCTCAATTAATTTTTTTGTTAATATTCTTAAGAAAATACATAAAATTTATTAGATAAAACATAATTACTCACCGCTACTTTACAAATCAAATGGTCACGTGCTATTAGGTGAAATTTCTATATTTCAAAACTCCAAAAACTGTATATTAAACTCATTTTCGTAAAAACCGTCACATAGCCCATATTTGATGTGCAACGACGACTTATAACAAGCAGGTAAAAACCTGCCACCGCGGGTTATTTCTGCTAGTCCCGCGTTCAACCTCCTGTGTTTACAGGCGTAAGCTCCCCACACTGCGGTTACGCGAACTATGTTCGACAGACGTAAATGTAATGGATGATCGCTGTCCACGGCTTCGAATTCGATCGATATAGAAGTACTCTCCTGTATTTTGGATAAATGCTGAAGTGGACCCATTTAAAATAGTTAGTAGCTGATTGGACAAACTCGTTGAATTCTTACCCGGGCGTCGTGGGTTCAATTCCTCTGCTCATTTAGTCTTTCATTATTGCGCAATCAATATTTTCCGCTGTTTATGATGGCAGAAGGAGATTTTTAAATATTGTCAGGTTATTCGTGACCCGGAAACTTTTGTCCTTATATTACAATGGTTCTCAGTATATTCTACATGAAAGCATATTAGAAAGAGTTATATTTTTTATAGTTTGACTTCTGTTTTGGAATTTTGTAACACGTTGACATGTGATATGAGTATGATATATTAGGTAAAATGTTGCTGATTCGGGATACAGCCTCCGCGTTCGAGTTTGAAGACCCTTATTTTTTTATTTGCTCAGTATTTTAAAAAATCATTACATAATATTTTACAGATTTGACAGTTTTCGTGGTCGACTGGTTAAGACGCTCGATTACGAATCCGAAGGTGGCGGGCTCAAATCTCGGCTAATGCAAATATTTTTTAATTCAAATACGAATTAAATTCTTATATATTTATTCTACTTAAATATTTGAATACTTAGTCAGCGCTTGTACTTCTGAGCCACGGGTGTGGTGTTTTGGTAATTTTGAGTTGAAATATTCTATTGAAAACATACTCTTGTATTAACTAGTTGTTTATGTCCAGAATAAACCAAATATGTGTGCAGAATAATTAATGCGTTAGTGATGAATGAAAGTCCAAAGTCATAGTGTTTGAAAGAGAGAGTACGAGAACAGCGTGCAGCATAATTGTGAATGAATCATCACTTCGGGTAAGTGGATGAGCTCATGTATTTAGGAAGTATGTTGTAGAAGGATGGACAGGCTGATGAGGGTATTGAAATAAAGGTAAATGCGGAAAACTCCATTATTGGAGGACTGACCGCTGTTAGCGCTAGTAAAAATAATGTCCAAAGAAGCGAAGCTAGCAGTCCATAATGTAGTGCTTATACCAAGCCTGAGGTATGGCAGTGAGGCATGGAACTGGCAAAAGAAGGATGAAAATAGACTGAATGCAGTAGAAATGAGATCCCTGAGGCGAAGGTACATTTTTTATTTATTTTATGGATTCTTTCGTAATCCTCTACTAACTAGCTGGGGCTTATTCAAATACCCCACATAATGACTATCTAAATAGCACTGCGGATCAATAGGCCTTATTACTATCACCATTTGATGGTTGTATTTAATTGACTGAGTTTAATTTCACATTAGTGTTTTCTTAGGGAAAAGATCTTAACTGGATTAAAAACCCTAAGCAAGGAAAAGATAAAAAGAAATACAAAAGTTCTGAACTTGTTACTGATGAAAGAATTTTACTTGACTGCTGTTAAATATTTCATGCTCTTTCTACTTGGAGCTGTATCCTTTTTCATTTCTGTCGTCTTTCCTAGAAAATGGAGAGTGTGGAGTGGGAATGGGATGAAATTTTTTCCAGCCGGTGTGATGCAAGTTGTAGTGCTCGTCCACCATTTCGGTTTCCTCGGCTTCGCTCTGGATATCCTCACGGAAGGTCATAATAATATGCTTCGGCATTCTGTGCTTATAGTTGAACGGTAGGTCCTCGGGTGTATTGTAGTCTCCGAGCCCACTAATCAGTGGATTATCCGGGCTTAGAGTCTCGTAGAATCGCGTTGTGAGATCAAATGCGTGCTCCTGTATGCTAGGCGTAGGTGCAATAAATCCATGTATGACCAAGTTCAAAAGGTGGATATCCGGAAAAAATTCAATGCTCATAAAAGAGTTAGGAATGGGATTAGGAAAAGGATGATGAGATGGTTTAGGCATGTAAAGCGGATGAACAGAGAAAGGATTGTGTAATAATATATGTGTGCCAAAAAGGATTTGTATGGCAGTTCATTTTCTCTGCCTACACCTGCGGGGAAACGACGTGGTGGTTCTTTAGTTAGTTAGCTAAATGGTTTTTTTTTTATTTATTCGCTAAAACAGTGGATTTAAAACACACTTATTGTGGTTATATCACCAAAATTCATTTTTATTGTTAAATGCATTTATTACTTCTCCTTAAAATTCAAGCAAAGAAAGAGCGCAGGCAGTAGAATATGAAGAAAAAAAACTCTTTATTTACTCGCTACCCCTCTGTATTGTGTATAGGATAGCTGGTATCTACTGTGTACATTCTACACAGTCTGCATCCCTGGTAAATATACAGTGCGTTTTTTCTACCCATTGTTGCCTCGGGCCCGAGGGAGCAAAACGAAGAAAGCGGCAACGGTGTAGGTTTTTGAATACAATAATTTCTCAGAAATACATAATTTAAAGTGTAGAAATGTGAATGATAATACAGAGTGGTCTAATAAAAACTGCCACGGTTTTGATAACAGATTTAGAGAAATAAAGTAAGTAAAAAAAACACACTTACAAGAGCTTTTCAAATTCCGTGGGATTATTGTAATTACACTTCATGGACATTTTAAGAAGCAGTCATATTGAAGAGTGGAAAAATAAGGGGAAGATGTGGGTTGCTTTTGTAAATTATTTCCATCATCTAAAAATTTAATTAACCAATGTGTTATGACCCTGATTAGAATTTTACAAGTTTGAAGTCACATTTCAGATAATTGAATATCCAACATAAAACCACGTCCTTTCAGATTTCGGTAGGTTGTTTTAGAACTTTAGGCTAAGCAAAATCGGTCGGTCATAAAAACAAAAACAAAAACTGTGGTCTTGTACAAAGTTATTAATTCATTTTCATTCAATAATAATAATATTTGGATAATTTGTAAAGCGCCGTTTCTGTGGGAAATCACCTCAAAGCGGTTTATAACAAGAGTGAACTAACAAAACTAATTATTATTAAGTCAGCCCATGGATCTCATGGTGGATTGCAGCAGATAATACCGAGTCTTTCAGATACTCGCTTGTACCTGAATTGCATGTAGTTGGTAATACATACGCAGAGGCGGCTGATGTATTTAACTGCACGGAATGTAGATACAAGAAGGCTATAACATCACATATCTTTAATCAATAATATTTTTATGTATGCAAACAATTTTTTTTACTACTCTACAACTATTCTTTCTTTTGTTTATGCATATGATTCTTATTTTTTCACTATCAATTGTAAACCTTGAATGTAAAAGCCCTCTCGGTCGTATACAATAAAATAAATAAATAATGCAACAATTCACTGCCGGAAAGCATTAAAAAACTACCCATCGGTAAATTAAAAATAAACATTACAAGAAGTATTTAGTTAAGTTCAAAGTTAACATATCTATTAAAGCACCATATTATGTAAGTTTTAAATTGGTTTAAAGTAAACCTGATTTATTTTTATTTTTGAAATATGTACCTATCTTGATTTTTACTTTTTAAGTCTGTTATTTGTCCCGAAGATGTCACGCGAGTGATGAAACTAGTTGGCTGCCAAAAAATTGAAAGTGAACAAAACAAAAATAATGAACGCTCACAAAGATATCATAAATTAAAATGTATCTACCTGCTGTGTTACGCCCAGCAGGGCTTTTATATAGATTATAAGTAATTAATATAATGAGCTATTGAAAAGATTATACAAAAAGTATTCAAAGCATGCAGTGATCTCATATTTTAAGACGTATTTGAAAAAAAATTAGGTTACAGTAATTAAATAAACTAAAACTACATTAAAACATACAATACTGGAACTACCAGGGGTGTTAGTTGAAGTTTGCCGGTTTTTTCAATAAAGAAAACGCTTAATTCTCAAGGCAAAATCAAAAATTTTTTTTTCAAAGTATTGACCATCGGATTCTATACATTTTGCCCATCTTTGAGGCAAATCATGGATACCATTCAAAAAAAAATCTCTTTCGAGGCAAACCATTCGACGAGCCATTCTTCGACTTTTTCAAAATTGGCGAAGCGCTGCTCTGCGAGTGAGTGTCCCATCGATGCGAAAAGGTAAGAGTTGGACGGGGCAAGGTCTGGAAAGTACGGCGGGTGCAATAATATTTCCCAATTCAATGCTTTGAGAGTGATCTTCACTACTTTAGCTGTATGAGGCGTTGCGTTGTCATGTTGCAGGATTTCAATTTGTCTCACGTTCATTTGGTGTGGTACCCGTTTTCCATACTTTTGGATCTTTCCCATGGCTTTTAAACGTTGGCAAATTGCTCCTCGGGTCACACTAAGTGTTTGGGCCAATTTTTGTTGCGATTGGGTTGGGTCTTCATCCAATAACGCCTGCAATTCCTCGTCTTCGAACTTTTTCGTTGCACCAGGATGTTCATTGTCTGTTAAATCGAAATCTCCACTTTTAAATTGACGAAACCATGTCTCACATGTTCTAATCACTGGAGCATGTTCACCATAAGTTTCTACCAGCAACCTATGAGCTTCAACTGCTTTTTTTCTTTTGATGAAATAAGAAAAGCAACGAATGCCGCAAATGCGATTTACTTGGAACGAAACCCGACATATTCACTGAGGTAAACAACTATGAAACTATTATTTTGGCAGAATGTAACTTGTGTATTTTTGAAGGTTAATGTCCAAAGAAAAATATGACATAGATGCCAAATCATAGAAATGTATACATATCTCTAGCGACATCTATGAGTAAAACCGGTAAACGAAAGTACGTAAAATACATAACGGATGCACGTAAAAATAACGCAATTAATAAAATAACACAATACATTTATTTATTTAAATACATAAAAGCTTATTTTTACAACTTTCTACAGGGAAATGTGAAAATGACTCAAACAAACGGTAACGCCGGCATGACGGTCTCCGTGGTCGGTGGTAAGACGCTCGACTACCAACCCGGAGGTTGCGGGCTCAAATCCGGCATGCGAAAATAAATATTATTTAATTAATATGTTCGTTCAACCAGTAGCTAAGTAGGAAAACGCATTGGATTCTCACCCAGGCGTCGTGGGTTCAATTCCTCTGCTAGTTAAGTCTTCCATCATTGCACAAGCAAAATTTTCAGCTTATTATGGTGACAAAAGGATTTTTCGACATACTGTCAGGTTATTTGTAACCCGGGAATATTTGTCTTTCTTTAAAAAGCCACAACAAAAAACTCTCTATTCTGCGTGTCCAAAACAGGACCTCCATGTTTATTTGTAATACGGTCACTCATTATTTTACTACACATACATCTTAGAGATTTCTACAGCATTCAGTCTATTTTGACCTTTTCGTACCTGAAAGTAAAAATCAAACGTACGATCCGAAGGGGAGTGACGTAGCCGCCCAAATTGATCTTGCTTATTAAATCATTTTCATGACATAATCTTAGGTAATACTTAGAAAGAAAGATATTAATAATATTTCAGTACGCTTTATTGAAGACAGCGCCCAAAACTTTTGTTCGGGACGACATGAAAACTATACCTTCGAAATGGGTATATTACTGTGTGCTTGAGTGGATTCCATAACCAACAATATTTTTATTTCAGGTTTTCGTAACCTCTATTTTATTGAAGCACCATTTCTCACCCTTCCGGCAACTTCTAAATAATTAGACCTTTTATTCTCATTATTAATTTACGTCTGCGAAATTCAAGATACAAAAAAAAAAAACCTTGAAATACATCTCCTACACAAGGCTTTAAATACGTCATTCACCCTTTAAAAAAACCGGGCGAATTATTTTTCCGCGCAGAAATCCCCAAAAAAAAACGAATAACCGGAAGCCAGCTGAAAAGACTCGCTCTCGCGGGGTTTTCGGAAACTCAGAATACTCTCATTCTGTAAATACCTTTCCTCTCACTCCCGGTGTATCTTTCTCTTTCGTGAAATTACGAAAACTGTTTAATTAGTTGAATGGGAACACAAAGCTTTTATTGGGCGGGCATATTCTACATAACATGTCGTTTGTTACGAAAACAAAAGAATTCGCATACTGCCATCAAATAATGTAAAATCTATTATACGTTAGATATGGAAAGGAAATACAAGGATAAATATTCTAGGATTGTTTTACGAAGAAACTATGAACTCTGAAGCTCCCGGGTTGGCAAGTACCAGAGGTTTTACACGATAACTACAACTGGATAAATTCAAATATGAATAAACTACAATCATATAAACGAGTTGTTTCCACGGGGCGTAACCACAGTTTCAACTGTCGAAAGACGAACTTAAAGTGAAACATAAGCTAGCCGGGCTTAATAATAATAATAATCTTGAAGTAACAATATATGGAGAAAAATCAAATTCTTCTTACCCGACCTATTCAAATTTTGGATAAATCACCATCTCCGGGTATTTTGTGCCGTACACCATGAGAAAGAAACAGATAACAAAATCTCCGAAATTATCACACCGCTTTAAAGTATTGTAAGAATGTTCTCCATGTCCCGCGTCTCCGCTGACTCCGCCCACACGTTTTGATACGTAACATAAATTAACATAACTCAGCGGTTCATTAGGTTTCTCTCTCTTGTTTAATATTGCTCTGAAATAATAATATTAAATTCATTTAAATTAAATAATAAAGTAATGTCTTGAAAAAATACATATTTCCTTAAGACAAATACATTTTTTTGACGGCCTCCGTGGTCGAGTGGTGACATGCTCGACAACAAATTGTTTCGCATTATCCCCGCAAACTGATAATTTTCTTAAAGAATATTACTTTTGGAGTTTTTTTTCATTAAATCGTCTTAAGTTTATCATTATTAACAGAATTCGGAAGGTTCATCATTTGGTTACATAGAGCTTGAAAAACGGCATTTTAGTTCCGACCCCAAGGTTCGCATTATCCTCGAAAACTGGTATTTTTCCTAACGAATTTTACTTTTGGAATATTTTTTCATTAAATCGTCTTCAGTTCATCATTATCAAAAGAATTTAAAAGGTTCACTTCATTCGGTCCTATAGAGTTTGAGAAGACAGCATTTTAATTCCGACCTTAAGGTTTGCATTATCCCCGCAAACTGGTATTTTTCTTAACAAATCTTTCTTTTGGAGAATTTTTTCACTATATCGTCTTAAGTTTATCATTATTAACTGAATTTCAAAGGTTCAAATCATTTGGTCCTATGGAGTTTGAGAAAACGGCATCCAAATTTCGACCCTCCAAGGTTCGCATTATGCCCGCAAACTGGTATTTTATTTAACTAATCTAATTTTTTTTATCAAATCGTCTTATGTTCATCATTACTAAACGAATTTTAAAGGTTCACTTCGGTCGGTACTATAGAGTTTGAGAAAACTCTATAGTACTATAAAATAATAATAATATTTGGATAATTTGTATTGCGCCGGTTTTGTGAAAAATCACCTCAAGGGCGCTGTACAAATTTTAATTTCTACTTAATATAAATTCTTAGTTTATATACATATGCAGCAACACACTTACCTGGCAGGTCACTTTTGACAAAACACAATCACCATATCATAATAACTTAAGATTCAGCTGATTCTTATATATAGTTTTAATGTTTATTTATTTTTTTATTATTATTTTTTCATGTTTAGGGCATGAGAGCAAATTTAAAATAAAAGTATTTCGAAGGTATTTTTAATTTTTTTGTAGTGAAGAACAGATAATGGTAATAATCTTCTAATGAATTTAAGGAATGAGAGTCTGAAAAATTTTCTTAGTTTGAACAGAAATTCTATTGGGCTTGTTACATCTTGGTATATGATTTTCTGAAAAAATGGGTTTTGAGTTTGGCTCTGTTCTCTGTCGAATCTTTTATTACTCTCAGATCATGTGGTAGTCCATTACAGGCTTTGGGACCTGACACTCCGAAGGTGCGCTCTCGCTTTGGTTTCTTCATCCTTCCGATAGCCGATGACATTGCCGATCTAAGGGTTGACTGTCGCGAATTGGAATCTTCAGGAATACATAATTCCGATAAATAAGCCGGAGCCATTCCGTTAATTGATTTGAAAACCATCCAGCAAAGCTTAAACTGGATTCTTTCGAGACATTTAAGCCAGTGAAGATTTTAGAGGTGCTCTGAGATATGGGAATATTCTGATACGTCAGTGATAAGTTTTGCCGCGACATTGAAGACTAGTTGTGGTTTGTTAATTTGATTTTGGGAAGATAAGCGTATAATATTCCGTTACGGTAATCTAAACGCGAAACGACGTACGAGTTTACAAGTAATTTGATTGTTTCTGTTGACAGGTTTCTTCGCACTGATTTTATTTGTCTTAATTTACAGAACCCTGTGCTTACAGTCCTGTTAATTTGAGATTTAAGGGAGAAATCAGCGTCCAGATTAACACCCAAAAGTTTGATAGATGTCTTTGGAAAAATATCAATTCCTGAAGCAGCTATTGGGGAGTTATCGATGTTATGCTGACGTCTGCTTGTGGCGGTCCAGAGAAACTCTGTCTTTGAAGGGTTCAATTTCAGTCTATTTGAGGTCATCCAGAGAGTGATCGCTTCTAGACACTCAGTCATGCGGATTTTCAGACTGTCTATTTCTGTCGGTGAGCAGTAAAAGTAAACTTGCTGGTCGTCGGCGTAGCAACGTGATATAAGACCAAAAGATTTGATTATTTGAGCGACATCATTTATGAAGAGGATGAGGAGCAGTGGGCCCAAAATGGACCCTTGGGGTACTCCAAATAATTACATTAAATAATAATTTCAAAGGTTCACTTCATTCGGTCTAATAGAGTTTGAGAAAACGCCGTTTAAATTTCGACCCAAGGATGGCATTATACCCGCCAACTGGTATTTTTTTTACAAATGTTACTTTTGAAAGATTTTGTTTTTTAATATTCTTAAATTCAACGAAATTTACAAAATTCGAAAGGTTCGCTACATTCGGTTTGATAGAACTTGATAAAACAGCATCTAAACATCAAACCCCAGGGTTCGCATTTTGACGGTACAGTAGATTTTTTTTATCGAATTGTTATTTTTAACGATCTTTCCCTAAATCTTCATTAATTCAATGAAATAAACAGAAATGCAAAGATTCAATTCATACAGTTCCATACAGCTTGAAAAAACGGCATCCAAATTCGAACCCCAAGGTTAGCAATATGCCCGAAAACTGGAATTTTTTTTTACGAATCTAATTTTTATAATTTTTTTTCATAACATCGTCTTAAGTTCATCATTATTAGACGAATTCTAAAGGTTCAGTTTAGTCGGGCAAATAGAGTTTAAGAAAACAGCGTTTAAATTTCGACCCCAAGGATCGCATTATGCCCGCAAACTGTTTTTTTTTTTTTAACAAATGTTACTTTTGAAAGATTTTGTCTTTTAATCTTCCTTAGTTCAATGAAATAAACAGACATTTAAAGAATTATTTCATACGGTCCTATACAGCTTAAGAAAACGGCATCCAAATTTTGACCCCAAGGTTCGAATAATGCCCGCAAAGTGGTATTTTTTTATCGAATGTTACTTTTGGACAATTTTTACTTTTAATCTTCATTAGTTCAATGATATTAACAGAATTCCAAATGGTCACTTCATTCGGTCTCATATTCATTAAATCGTCTTAGGTTCATCATTATTAAAAGATTTCCAAAGATTTACTTGATTCGATCTCATAGAGCTTGAGAAAACGGCATTTAGATTTCGATACCAATGTGCGCAGTATACCCGCAAACAGGTATTTTTTTAACGAATCCTTACTTTAGGAGATTTTTTTCATTAAATTGGCTTAAGTTTATCATTGTGAAGAGAATTCCCAAGGTTGTCATCATGCGGTCTCATAGAAAACGACGTTTAAATTTCGACCCCAAGTTTCGCATTATGTAATTGTAAAATAATTTAAAGTATATTTGCAGCACGTTACTACCACTGATAGTGATAGATACTCTAACTATCGTTCTAGTGGTAGACCACCATTCAGAATCGAAACGTTGTTTGAAATGGCTTTAGCGGTGTTTAGTGACCAGATCTCAATAGCCAGGTACTTCGCAACCTTTTTATTCCCCATCTCCTCCCCCTCCCCACTACCTTCATCCTCACAACATCCCAATTGGGGAGGCCATAGTTTCACTGGCTCTAGACGGTTGGAAACAGTTAGAACTTTTGTGCGGTGACTATATTTTTCTTTTAAAAGACAGACCCTTTTTATTCTAACTCATAGCTTACATAATTATTTATTATTTTTTTAAATAATTAATTTGTCATTGTTTATCTTTAATTACACTGTATTCTCTATGGCATTTGTGAGATTTCACTAACCTCCTCTCATTCCAGAACAGAGAATATAATAATTATTTTTATTTGTTCTTCAATGCCTTTTTTATACCCATTACAAAATGCCAGTAATTTGCAAACACCGAAATAAGAAAAAATCTTCGGAATAAAAATGAACAAAACTATGTATTCGTGCTTTTATGCGGCAGTCCCCAGTAGTCCCATTATCTGCGCGGCTAACTCCCGCTTCAGAGCCGGAGTAGGGAAAATAGGGAGCGGGAGGGAGACTGGGACAATGGACAATATTGCAGCAAACGACCACAATAGACGATGGATGGCGTTTTGTCTATGACCATTTGTTAAGCTTTCGCAGATCATTAGAGCACTACAGATATTAAAACTCTGGGGGCTGCCACTGCAGTTGAAAAGTTATCTATGTCGATGGAGTTTATTGTGAGTGGATAGTGTGAAAGGCAATATATATTTCTTTTTTAAATAAATAAAAAAAACATACAAGTAAATAAATGTAAAAAAATTCATTCGATGCAAACTCCGTGGTAAACAAGTAGGTTTTAGATTTAAATTTACATCACATTTACGTAGCTATCGGGTATGGTTTTTTCATTTTATGTAATATAAAAGCACTGGGCACGCAAAAAAGGACTGTCATTAGGTCTTAGGACTATCAGCGCTTTAATAATTTAAGCCTGAATGGATTGCTCCAAGTGCGCCTGTACAGACAAATATGGATGATACGACTTACGAACGTAATTTAAGGCAAGAAGTGTGTTTGAAGACAGAGTTTGGAATTCTAACCTCTCAGCCTACCTCAGCAGAGAAAGGGCAATCATTAAGTATGCGTTCAAATAAATTAAGTACCACGCAATTTTTCAGATATTTTATATACCTAAAACAAAGTATAAAAACGTGGCTGCTATTTGTTAAGTCTAATGTGAAATCAAGTCGGTTTTTAATGCACGTTTTCTCACGTTATGAAGAACAATTATTTGTTTGCTTTTAGCGGCTTTATTAAGGTTCTTTTTAACTATAAAATATACAAACTTCTTATTTAATAATCACTTCAATTTACCGTTCACTTAAATGAATTAGCTGAAACGTTTAATAGCTAGATAACTTTATTGTACTTCGACACTAGTAGTGAAAGTTATCCTTTCTATCTTCGGTATTTTTTTCATTTTCCTTACCTACACAAATTTGTTTATATTTATGCATGCTTTACATTTGTTTTATTTTTACACCCTTAGCTTCTAATACATTGTTATTTGATTTGTTGATACACACATGCACTGTTATACTAATATCAAAACATTTTTTTTCATGATTTATGATAACGATAATAATTTTAGACCGTTTTAACTAGCATAAATATCAATTATTTTTTAGTTATGTATTAGGTTAGATAATTAAGTGTAAGGCGCACTTGAGTTGAAATATTACGAAACTGCGCTACATAAATTCACTGTTATTATTTATTATCAAACCAATTAGGCACACTTTTCGATGCACTTTTACTTACTACAATTAAGAATAAAGTAAAAAATCTCGTTTGAACGCATTGTAAAACACGATTTTTTATTTCACATCAGGTTGCATTTGTGGTCCAAACCGCGAAATGCACCTAGAGAAAACATAAGAACTAGATACTGAAGAATACGGAGCACTGGAGTGGTTCATTGCAGATGAATACAATGCACAAAACTGCACAGTGCTTACTGTTAACTGCACAGAACTATAGTGCTCAATGTAGACTAAAGAAAACCATACAGTCCTCAGTGTAAACTACACAGAATCGCAGTGTTCAGTATAGCCTTCAGGCCTTGAGACAAAGCTGTATTGAGAATGCAAAAGCCCTTAAAAGTCTCCGTAATGTTTGGCCATTGTCTTGTACGCCGAGACTAGCATTATTTTGGTGCAGTCGAAGAATCTACTGACATATCGCTCACTCGAATGATTTCGAAGTTTTAAACTTTCAGCCAAAACACCCTTTAGTAATCAGTAGTACATACTAGGGCTGAATTGATTGCTATAAACTCTAAAGGTACATAAGTATTGACTCTTTAGTAAACTTTAATTTGTGAGAGTCAGACCTTATTTTGTGACTATTAAAAAATATGTATCTATTTAAAAATACATTTATGTAAATTTATTGAATATTTCGCAATCACTAAAAAAATCGATTCTTCGTTTATTTACACATTTAGTCATTTATCATATATTTACAATTGTAATTAGTTATTTAAAAAAATATATTTATTATTTAGTCGAGTGGTTAAGATCCTCAACTACGAATTCAAAGGTTGGGGGTTCAAATCCCAGCTTACGCAAATATTTTTTTGGCCTGGTGAAAGACCACAATTTAGAATCGAACATTTGCTGGTAATGGCTTTAGCCGTGTTTGGTGACTAGATCTGAATAGCCAGGTACTTCCCAACCTTCTTATTTCCCATCTTTTTTCCCTTTTCTTGGCCTCTTAAGTCTCACAATATACCTCAATTGGGGATAACACAGTCCCACAGGCTCTATACGGTTGGGAGCAGTTTAGATTCTGAATGGTGGTCTATCACCAGGGCGATACTGAGAGTATCTACCACTCTGGAACGTGCCGCAAATATACTATATTTAATTTTATATGAAATAATCATTTCATTTTATTGAATAAACCCGCGATCTCTGGGATTCGCAATCAGGCGTCCACCTACCACTCGACCAGGGAGACCGTCAATACTTGTTTCCATTCCGTAAAAATGAACAATATTCTAATGCTGTCGAAATTAGCCGAGACGCAATTCACAATTGAGCTTTCCAGTTCTCCCGCTAGATGGTGCTGAGGGCTTATAGTCACTCTATTAAAACGTTTCAAGTGACGCCCGTTATCGAGTGGCCCAAAGGCACTTTGTTATTCAAAGGTCGTAGCGGAACAAGTTGATGCCCCTTGGAACGTTTTCCCTTAAGGCAAAGTTTTGAACAGAGTCTGGTGGTGAAATGTCAAAACAATAGGAGAATCTTTTAGATTTTGGAACAATCTGTTTTGTTATGTTATTTTGTCCGCTAAAAATATGGGGTGTTTTATTTTATTGTTTATTCATTTTCTATTCCGTTAAATAAACAACTGAATTTGATTGTCTGTGTAAACATTGAAAATGACGAATGAAACATATGTGTTCAGTATCACCCTGTTGTAACCGGTTTGCCAATTCGGCAACTGCGGCGAAAATGTAATTTTTCTTTATTTTTAAAGAAAGACAAACATTCCCGGGTTACGAAAAACTTGACTCTATTTGCAAAACTCCTGCTGCCATCGTAATAAGCGGAAGATGTTACTTGTGCAATGATGGGGGACTTACCTAGCGGAGGAATTGAACCCACGTAACCCGGGTGGGGATTCAACGCGTTTGTCCACTCAATTAGCTACTTTTCAATTTTCAATACTTTTCAATTTCAACGACATTTGCGAAGCCATTGCATAGTAGTCGCTGCTTGAAATGATCGTATTTGCATTTGTGGGTAGTGGCAAGACCGCCATTGCAATGTCAGTAGAAAATCCAAAATTTCTTAAGAAGTACAAAACTCACGATCTCTGGTTTCATAATATTTGCACTATGACTATGGAATCACGGGACTATCGAATGCCCAATTGAGCTATGTTGTGGGGTTGAAGATAGTAGGGAAGGGAGGGAGATGGGAAAGATGAAGGTTGGAAAGTACCTGGCTATTTATAGATGGTCACTTTGATGGTGGTCTTTCACCATACTAAGAGCATCTGCCACTAGAATCTGCCTTATTATGTTATTTAAATTTAATGTGAAATAACAAATATTAATTAAATTAAATTTATTTGCGCATGCCGGGATTTGATCCCGCGACCTCTGGATTCGTTGTCGAACGTCCTAACCACTCGACCACATATTAAGGTTTTAAATATCCCCTCAATGGTCAAAAATAACATAGGGCGTCATATCGTTCTTTCATATTTATAAATTTTCTCATCCATTAGGAATAAATTATTTTTATAAAGCTTGGTAGTTTAGGCAATTATGCCATAAAACATATTACAGTTAAATCTTTTTTTCACAACTTTGATTTAGTAAAATTGTAATTCCTTAACTTCCCATCTTCGAATTCACCTACCTATAAAATAGTGTTAATTTTTCACACGATTTTTCAGTGTAATTTATTGTTGCAATAGTTTAATGTTTCACCACAAATGCGTGTATTGCGACCAGAGAACCTTTGGTCACCGCCGCGGAAGGATGTCGAAAACTCGCAAATTGTAAATTATTTAACTCCGCGTCGGAATCAACTGTCAGACATTCGCAAATTGTTAATCACTGAACTCCGCGTCGGAATCAACTGTCAGACATTCGCAATTTGTTAACCTTTGAACCCCGCATCGAAAAACTGTTAGTGATCCGTGAAATATAACTTATTTGTGACAGTGAGAATATAAATACTTACAAGTTCGTTATTCACGAAGTGTAGTTATGCGTAAGAAGCAACAAGAAGAAGTCACAAAACCGCCAAAAAGAAGAATAATTCTCGAATGGTAAGTTTTCATCCATTTACAATGATTTAATTTTGGACCTTCCGTATTTACAAAGACCTTTAGCAGATTTGTTAACCTGTTTGTAGCTTAGATGAAAGTCAAAACTGATCTTTCGAGTTTTAAATTTATACTCTTTTTGTGCTTTTTTAAATACCGTTTCTTGTAAATACTCAAATGGACATTAAAATAAGGATAAATGTAGGAATCTCTTATTGGAAGACTAAACTTGGTGGTTGCTTGTAAAAAGCTGTGGAGAGAATCTAGGCTGGCAGTTCATAATGGAGTGATGATATCAACCTTGAAAGCAAACTGAATGGTGTAGAATTTTTTTTTTTTAAAATTCAAAACAAAGTCAAACATTCAAGGGTTACACGAATAACCTGACAATATTTGAATTCTTCCTACTACAAACGTTATGAGCTGAAAATATTTATTTTGTAGGAGGATCAGCTAGTAAATGAATGAACCTATGACGCCTGTGTGGGAATCCGACTCATTTATCTACTCGGCTATGAACCATGTAGGTTAATAATGTAAGGCTGATAATAATCGTAGTGAGTAAGATTAAGATACGGACGCTTATGTGGTTTGGACATCTAGAGCCGATGAATAAATAAAATAGCTGCAGGAGAATAAATGACGCGAAAGTTATTGGTAGAAGAATGTTTTGATGCTCGAGGAGGAGATGACACGACCAAGTAAAGCAAATACCTGAGGCGGATCAAATCAAGAGTCAGGATAACAGAAAAGTATGTATGAACGTGAATGAAGCATGAAGTGTGTGGCAAACAGATTTGTATGGCGGTTTATTCTCTCTGACTACTCTTTCGAGAAAACAGCGTTACGGTTAGTAAGGTCTTGTTGTGCCTGAGTTGCACGAGGACGTTGTCATAACTTCTAATATCGTAGAGCGAGCTCTCTGAATACGGCGGGTGATACAGATGACTTATTTTTTTAAAGCCTACAATGATTTTACGTAAGTTTTTAGCATCACATACATAGGCAACGTACGTTAGTAACGTATCAGGTGTGTTTAAATTATGTGCACCTCTTGTTATAATGTTGGGTTTTATATGAAGAATATTGTAACGAATTCAATAATATTCATACCATACAAACATTCAATATCACTAGTGAGAAGTCAACAATAATAATAACAGTGAACTTATATAGCGCAGTTTTGTGATATTTCACCTCAAGTGCGCTTCATACTAAATTATTTATGCTAATAAGACTTAACAAGGAGAAAATAATATATAATGTGTATACAAATTAAAACTATCTAAAATTATGATCGTTATCATAAATCACGAGAGAAAAGGGTTCATATAGAGTACAACTTAATAGTATGAGCACCGAGTTATGCTATCTATTCACTCACGATAGATATAATTCTTAAGATTTATTAACTTCAGAATGGGTATTCTTAGGAAATGTATCAATTATGATTACCATGTAATCTTAAATAATTAAAATTAATCTAAAAAAGTGTGATTAATGACTCAAGTTGTTTAAATAAAATTGTTAATTCAGTGATTAACAGCCCTAAACTTTTATATTTGATTTCGTTTCATGACCCTCGTAAATCAACGTCAAGACATTACCTAACTTATTATTGTGACAACTCTAATACAGTATTACAAATATATACTTCCGTTTTCTGTATTCAGAATTTAGGAAATAATCATAAATTTGACTAAACTCATGACTATCAAATTACAAACATATTTTTGTCAAAATTAAAAATAAACAAAATATTCAGCATTACTTTAAACTTATTTTATTCGTTATTATGTCATTTAGATTTCTCATTTTATCTCTATTATTCACTGATTATGAACAGGAAGGTATATGGATCGGATTTTTTTGTAGATTTAATCGATATTTTTAAATCTATTCATTCAAAGAAAACCATTAAATATTTCTTCTGTATTTCAAAACTGTTATCTTATCAAAGAGTAAACGAAAATATCTTACACATTCAATATACATAAACAAATATCCTGGATTTTTCCAGATCAAGCAACGATCTATGTATATGAACACAAGGGTGATCATTAATGTTGGTATTGCACTATAGTTATATATGTGATATTCTAGTAAAACATTTTTTTAATTTATTTTGCTATTTCAGCATACAGATTTTTCATTTAATAATTACTAATGAATTCATAATATTTCATGTGAATTTTATGACGCTAGTTTTTCACAAACGATATTTTTAGAAAATATTATTTATTGATCGTTCGAGTAGCCTCAAAAGCGTCGTCTACTAAAGAAATTACAGCAGTTTATAACATCGACTTCGAAAAGCTGTAATTCCGTCTGAAACTCGGCATGCACACTTAGCAAGAAGTGACTAATCCACATCCTACACGCTCTTCCCCCATATTCCCCCATAATCCTCTCCGCACACATTTAGCCACTTAGCACATACTCCCATCTTACACCCTGCCTCACCCCCATCTTCTCTTCTTCCCATCCCCCACCAACTTCCCCAACACACTTTTAATACCCCTTTTCACGTCTCACTTGCCACGTCGCGTATTCATGCATCCCTCTGCTACCCTTTCCTTTACTTCAGGATAAGTACACTTTCTGAATAGCTTTATAAGAAGAAGAAGAAGTAGGTATTAGAGTTGTTAGGTACCTACCCGTTACATCGATGGTAAATATATTTCGTTGAAGATTGTGGTACCTTACACCGTTAATACTTTTGAATTTCTCACAAAAGATAAATAATGTCAACACAGATCAAGAATTCACTTAAGTTTGGTTAGAAATTTAGTAAAATTATTTTGGAAATATCTATATTATTATATCTTAAAAACTGAGCACAGACTTTTACCCCCTCTTCACGCCTTCTCTTGCTGGATAGCCAAAGAAAACATATTTAAATATTTCTATAGCTAAATTATTTCATCAGATACTTTCAATCTATTGCTGGATGAAGGTCTACGTAACAGCTTACGCTATTTAGTATTTGGTTCCATGGTTATCTCATCGATCTAGTGCTTTTAAGAACTATCTTTTGATTTCTCTTGGGTGCTTTTTAGAGGTGGCTAGTGCATAATGTTTGGTAGTTTGCTGAGCATCGAATTCAAAATATGTGTGGGTACATTAGCACTTTTCTCACAATTTCCACGCATACTTTTATATCACTCATTTAAATACATGATCAATATAATCTAAAAAAAATAGTGTTGAATATTTATCACTTTGCAACACGCATGTCCAAGTTTAAAATAATAAGCAACACATGATCACGAACTCAGCATCAGATATAAAAATAACCAAGAACAAAAAAAATGACCACTTTATCACAAGGCGTGTACTAGAGGATGGACATAATATTATACTGCACGAGAAATTAGTTCCCCGCGACTAGTGGTTACGTATAGAAGCATAAATATTATTGCTATCCTGTTCTATCCCTCGCCTCGTGCACTGCACGGATATGGCCGTATTTTGAACTAAATTCTCAAACTGACCATTTGAGACATCTTGTTCCGCTTATATAGAACAGAACTGTGCAATGTTTGGTTGCGGACGGATTTGAATATACCGGCGAAAAGGCCACCATTCAGAATCGAAACGTTGCTTGAAATGGCTACAGCCGCATTTGGTGACCAGATTTGAATAGCCAGGTACTTCCCAACCTTCCTCTTAACCACCGCCTTACCCTCCTCACTACCTTAAACCTCAAAACATTACTCTAATTAGGATTGCAATAGTCCCACTGGCTCCAAACGATTGGGAGCAGTTGGGACTCGCGGTATTTACTATAAAAAAAAAACTATATATTCCTGGAGCGTCCTTGGCTTATATTTCTATCCACTTGCGGATAACATATGTTTCACATGTGTTGTAACATTTTTGCGTATAATAATCAATTATTTTTAACAAATTAAAATAATACATCACTTAACACAATACTTATTTACCTTTCTCATAAATTTGTACAACAAAATGCCAGCCAAATGGCCGCTTCCCGCGGACAAAATCAAGATGATTCTGGAAATGAAAATAAAAATGTACAATAATTTCACGATTGCGGCTCTTCGTAGTTATTCAAAAGGCATTGGCTTGTTAGCGCAGGCACGTCCTTTGAAATAACCCCACAGACAAATGTGCAGCTCCTCGCGGTCACTCGATGTCAACGCTTCAGGAGATTAAGCGGAAAAAACCACGGGATTTCCGTGCATTTTTCGGATTTTCCAGACGAAAAAGATTTTGTCTGATATTCCATCAGCCGAAAAACAGTTTTTCCAAACGTCAAACGTTTATGACGAGGAATTCAAATAAACTACAAACGTATATTGCAAAATTATTAACATACGAGTGTATATATATTCAAATGTAAACTAATTCTGTGTAAAGAAAACTACAATAATAACCAGATCCTTGAAAGTATTCGGTTTTTTTATGGGAAAGAAGAATTTTCTTCAATTTGCCAAATTATGGTGGTATCTTTTCGCAATGTGATAATCATATACATACCATATATATATATATATTTTTAAATTTATTTACACAAGCCGAGTATAAACCAAAAACAGATCAGAAATTGCCCTCATTATGGTCGGCTAAATGTATATATAATATTATTATTACAATAAGTGTTGTTCGAGAATGAAGCTAAACGCCACTTTGAAGCATTTTAATACAAGCAATAATACAAACGATTTATTTACAAGTTTTCTATGGGTAGTTAAAAAAAGGTCTATGGTTTCAGTGAATACAATTTTTCAACTGTAATCCTTTATATTCTATGAATAACATACTGAAATTTCTGTAAAACGTGCAGTTTGAAAACAAGCAAAGATAGTTTCTAAAGTTTTAACTTTAATTCCAGTATGCATTTATAAAAAAAAAAAGTGTTTAAGAATTGAATTCACTAAAAACCTTGGACATTTTTCTAACAACCCATATATAGTCAACAGATAAATAATTTGTTGTTTTGTTTGTACTAGAAAGCCAAAAAGTGAGTTATTTTGGGTGAAATATGTAAAAATTGGGTGTAATTTATAGTAACTAATTTCCAACAAAAATACATTTTCTGCTGTAAATATTTCAGTCAAAAACTGTTTATTTTATGAGAAAAAAAATACTTCCCTTCCTGACCGGGAGTTTTTGGCTATGCAAGTACCAGATTTATCATATTTTTATTCAGCAATTGCTAAGACATAGTTCATTCCTCAGAGAACATGATTATTGCTATTTATGAATCATTCCGAAATAAAATTCGATAAAAAAACAACATGCGAAAATAAACACTTATTTCTCACCGTAAATTTTTCTATACGATATTATTATTACAATATTCGACGTGTCGAATGTATTTTGCGAAAAAAAATTTATCATTTGCCGTATTATGTTGACCTTCTACAAACATGCAGTGCAGTTTCATATTGAAGGGTGTCCAAAAGATTCGATGGGGTTTTATCATGATGCATGCGCATAATATTGCATGTAATTATAATCAAAGTAAAGCCACGTGTGCAGTGCACAGTGTACGTGCACTGTACACCTCAATTAAATATCGTTTCCCGCACGCTATTAATATTCGATATATCCTGGGTAGTATTTGGAACAGTTTGCACAGAGTTCTGGGTGATTTTACAACGATAGATAATATTTTTTAAACATACTCGATGGTTGGCTTTAGAAATAATATGAAAACGAAAAAATCGTTATTTATAATATTATTAGATATATATTAAGGTGTATTAAATTTTTTATCGCACGTTAAATGTGTGGAAAAACGGATACCTCACAGAACTAAACTATAATATTAATCATTGAAACAATATAATTTATCTTCAACGAAATATGAAACCGAAAAAGGCATCACAAATAAAAATAATTGGGTCGCGACCGAGAGTCGAACTCGGAACCTCTACTTTATCCGGGAGTAACGTCTTGTTTTTCTGTATCATATTTCGTTAAAGATTATTTATATTGTCATACTACTTCATATCAAAAATAAAAAGCATCGATCTTTAAAGTAAATTCTAATTTAAATAAACAATATTAAATACATAAACTTAATCCATAAATGATCCCAATAAATAGATAAACTTTAAGGCATTAAAGTAAAATTAAAAGTGGACTTTCTGAATTTGTCGTAGTAGGTACCTAAATACAATAATTACATTGTTTTCAAGCTGAAACAGAAAATAAGCACCGACGCACTTTAATAGTACATTTTTCATAAAAGAACGATCTTAGCAAAGAAAAAAACTACTGCTCTATAAACAAAATGCAAAAAAGGCGATAGATAAAAAGAGTTAAACAAGTTTCTAGCAGAACGTGGTTTCGATCCACGGACCTCTGGGTTATGGGCCCAGCACGCTTCCGCTGCGCCACTCTGCTCTTTTCTTCTGTCGCCAAACTAACGTTTTTAAACCTACTGTAGTGCGTTTTCCAGATTTCAGCGGTTGCGAAATTATTATCTACCTAGTTGTTACCCGTAAAAATCACGGGATGGCCAAAAAAAAAATTAGTTGCATAAATCCATCCATTTCAAATACAGATGTATGAATAACGAAAACAGAGTATGATGTCCCCTAAAATACATTATAAGTAGGTACTTTATTTTTGTTAAGTAGGGTTTTAAAAGTTTATTTTCAGTACCAAATTTCAAAAGCTCACACTCATAAAATAAATTATTTATGGTTTAGTCAATTATCATTACACACCTAAATAGACATGTGCATTTTTAATTTTACAACATGGTTTCTTGGTTTTTTTATTTTCTGTTTTGTGGGGACGGTTTTTTAAATTCTATGCAAAAACCCTCTGTTACCATCTATTTACCGTACGTTTGCTAATAAATATATAAAAGGCTTAACCAACACCAATTGAGAAATCGTTTAGGGCATGAGAGACCTAACAAAAAATCTGTACAAACTTACAGTAATGTCACGTAACATTTAGATGCCAAGTAGGTCATACGAAACGGACCATGGGCCGTACGAAGTTGTCCGTGGGCCGTACGAATTGATCCGTGGGTTGTAGAAGAATGATTAACTAGAGTCATCTTTGATTATGGATAAAAATAGCAAAAATTAACATTGAATGGAGTAGGGGGCCGGGGTCAACCCACGTGATGAGCCGGAAGGACGTAGGTACTAGCTCAAATTCTAGCATGTACTCGTATGACCGTGCTAAAAAGTTGGATATCCGGAAAGAATGCAAGGGTAATTTAAGCATAATAAATAGGATTAAAAAAGAGACGCTTAGATGGTTTGGGCATGTAGAGCGGATGAACGAAGAAAGGAATGAAAAAGGAATAAATAAAGCAAGTGTGAATCAAAACGCGGGAACGCCTACGAAAGACGTGGGACGATCAAGATAATCAAATACTTGAGTCAAGCCATGTCAAGAGTCAGAATAATAGAAGAGTATTTATGAATGTAAATGAATCAAGGAGTGTGTGCCAACACAGATTTGTTTGGCAATCCATCATCTCTGCCTACCCTAACGGAGAAACGGCGCGATGGTTAGTGAGTAAGTTATATAATAATATTATAATACGCTGCCGGAAACCATAAAAATTATGCGTATCAATAAATTCAAAATAGCCTCTAAAAAGAATTTAAAATGTACATAAATCAAAATAAGTAGTATATAAGTAAAAATATTTTAAATTCGAAAGGAAAACGAAATAATTAGCTACTTGCAAACTTGAATGTACAAAGTAACTAATTTAAAAAAAAATTATTAGCTCAAATTCAATTTTTTTTTTTCTTGTTAGTTTTTTATGGATGAACTCTGAATAAAGTTTTTTCATGACTAGAGCATTGAGAACGACTAACATTATTTATGTTTATTTTATTGCATAATTATTTACTCTATGCAATAAAAAAATCTTTTGTGGGTTGAAGTGAACACTGAAAAAACCTTGCATCTGTATGTATTTTAGGCAAAGAACACGGAACGGTATTATTTCAACTTCTGGTAAAACAATTATATTTCCATCGACAATAAACATATTTCTCATATTACATTAGACTAGCTTTAAATAATCAATCTTGCTTTTAAAATAAAAAAAAATATTGAAATTTGAAAACGATGTACAAATCAGAATAACATTCCTTTATTGTTGTATCAAAATAATTCTGAAATGTCCCTGAAAAAGGTTTGCACTTTCAGCATGCCGTATGAGATAAACGTTTTCTCATAAATGATATAACTTTGACCTAATTTCAGTGATGAACTTATGAGCGCTTTACATTACTTTCCCACTACGCGACATGACCTGATTGGGGTTACCATGCTTTTATATGATCGCTAGGTTATAAAAGGAAAAAAAATAGGCCATTTTTATGAATTGTTTTTTTATATAAATACATTTTTTTTATATTTGCTGCACGTTCGAGACTGCTAGATACTCTCGGTATTTCCCTGGTGAAAGAACACCATTCAGAATTTAAAAAAAAATGCTTGAAATGGCTTTAGCCGTGCTTAGTAATCACATTTGATTATTTAAAAAAAAAGTGAATACTGCATAAGAGTCTCCACTGCTCTAAACCGTCTGGTGCAAGTAAGGCTATGACCTCCCCGATTGGGGTATGTTGTGAGGCTGAATGGAGTGGGAAGGGGAAGTAGATGGGGAAGAGAAAGGTTAGAAAGTACCTGGCTATTCAGATCTGAACACCAAACACGGCTGAAGCCATTTCACTATCTTCAGCCTCACAACATACCCCGATAGGGGATGCCACTGTTTCACTGGTTCCAGACGTGTGGGAGCAGTTGGGACTCTTGGGCGGTATTCGATTTAAAAAATTTAAAAAATCGTTTTTACAAAATACAACAGGATTATAGTTTTTTTTTGTAATTAACACGCAGCCACAAATATTTGCCAGTTGCCTCTAAATTTATAAATAATCGAATTTGTTAACTGTATTTATTTTTTTATTTGACAAAAATGATTAAATACCTATCACAAACGCAATAAATATGTGCCATACAATTAAGATTAAAAAAAAAAACATTAAGTTCAGTTAGATATTTTAGTCTTACATACAAAACTTTTAAAAAATATTATTATCCACGTTCCTGTTAATAATTCCTTTTTTAATAACACTATGTTTTTGACAATATAAAAAAAAAAAAATATATATAATTATGTACATCTATGATAATATTATCCCGGTCGGGTGAAATTCTATGAGCTTCCGTAATAATACGCCAGGCGGTGTTAGTGCATAAACTTCGTAAATAATTCTCATTACTTTATGGCCCCGGGGTAGAAAGGCCTCTGCCTCAAGTTCACGGGAACTTGCTAGAGGCATTCGGGGAAACTTTAACGTATTTCCGAGCAAAATGAATATTCTTATGAAATTTTCACATTTCGATTATTTCTAAACTTTTGATTTTAGCAACGGTCAAGCTTGGGATGTATTACTTTACTGTGGCAAACTTATTATTTTATGATTTAAGTATATGTGCCTTTTTCTATTTCATGTCTTCGGAATATTTTTAATACTTTTTTGAGTAAAGCCGGAAAGTGCTTAGTTGAAAACGTTATAATTTTATTATTATATTGATGTTGCTGGCAAGAATTGTGAATAATCCGCTGTTTCCTACCACGGCATAGTAATATTTTGTTTTGATAATTAGAAGTTAAAAAGCTTCCGGCGTCTATTTCTGGCCACTTACAACTGTCGCGGAAATGACAGCTACTGTTGGTGACACTTCTTTAGGCCGTAATTGTTTAGAAAAGGAAATTTTACTCCCATCATGAACAGGTATAAAATCACAAACCCAGTGAATTGATTTAAATGGCTTGAAATCAGTTGTTTCACCGCACTTGAACGATCCGTAACATTCTTTCGACATTTTCAAACGAAACGTCAATAATCTCCTTGATTTTTGTCAAATATAATTTGAATCATTTGAAGACCGATTAGATGGTAAATATTATCATAGACATAAAATACAAGACACGTCATATTCATACAAATCTTACGAAAAATGTAGCACCACTGGTACCGTCTTGTTTTACGTTTCACCCGCGTATGAAAAGGAAAGCCATTCAAAGAATATGTGTGTGCGGAAGAGATAGCTATATGAAGCGAGTTTCGAAGGTATACCTCGTTGACTTGGTTTAGTGCAACCAAGCGCGTTGTCTCAGTAACGTATCTACATTATTTAATTCATCTAAGGTTGTTATATTTTAAATTTCGTATGATTGTTCCCCGTCTAGCGAGATAATTATTGCACAACTTGTTGTAAAGCCTTCATACAGAAAATTGAAATTTTGAAA